>JBCEWE010000430.1:9495000-9745000 GCA_039877035.1 Silurus lanzhouensis | reverse complement strand
CAAATGCCCTATTTGTAAATATAATGCAAAGGTAGATATTCATATACCTTTTTTTTTTTCTTTTCAAAATCTCTCTGTCCTTTACATCTGCCTCTTTTAAATCAGCCACCTGCATGTCTTCTCTCACCGCATCTATAAAATATGGCTCTTGTACCATTTACATTTGCTTCATGTGGCAGACGCCCTTATTCAGAGCGACTTACAACTGAGTAGGGGATGGTTTTAATGCTTTTGCTCAAGGGCCCAGCAGTGGCAGCTTGGTGGTGGTGGTGGGATTTGAACCTGTGACTTTCCGATCCAAAGTCAAATGCCTTAACCACTGAGCTACCACCTCCCCCTGATATACTCTTGTACCGATATACTCCATGTCCCTCCTTTGCACATGACAAACCATGCCAATCAGGCTTCTCTCACCTTGTCTCCAAATCATCTTACGCAGTCCCTCTAATAGAATTTCTAATCCTGTCAATCCTTGTTTATCCCAATGAAACTGCAGCATCTTTAACTCTGCCACCTCCTGTCTTTTAGTCAAAAGATATTCATATATCATATAACTATAACTGTATTCAAGAATTTCTTAAATTTTCATTTCATGACAGCAGCTCGGGTTGTTGATTATTTTCCTGACACGAAAACAGCGTGTGTACGTCATTGCACCTACTACATGTCTATGCACATTTGTGATACTTTGTGTAGAAAAATAAATAAAATTGAAACAAAAAGTTATTTCTTTCACACTCTCTCTCTCTCTCTTTCTCTAGTCAATCTTGCTTCCAGAAGGATGGAGAATCTGATCGTAGGCCAAAGCCGATTTTGTTCAGGGGATCAGAGGCGGAGATAAGTGTGCTTGAGGCTGTTGAAGGCGGTTAGGAGAAATTCAGTGGAGAACGAAGCCTTTTTATCTGCTTTAAACAAAACATCCCATCTGGGTTTACGTCAAGTGGGTAGGTGGGGGTGGTGGTGGTGGGTCTGGATATTTGTTCTGTGATTAACACGAGTGCTCTGCTCAGTTTTCTAGTGCGTTTGGAACTAATTAAAAAGCCAATTATCTTTTCGACGATGGATCTCACAGAGGCACGTCCCAGTGGTGGTTAACACACTGCTCCAATCGCTCTCCGTCTTTATAGAGGCTGTAAAAATAAAAACACACACAAAAAACTCTGTCTGGGGCCTGAAAGACAATGTATGTAGTTGCTTTAGGATTGAACACTAAAGACTGTGGTGTGTAGGTTCAAATATGGAGTAATGTTGATGATTTTCTTTTCTTTCTTTTTTTTGTCTTTTTTCAGAAATGTAACATGCATAATAATTAAGTCTCAGGAAATGAAGCAAAATTGTATTTATTGTATATTTTGCATATAGCTTATCAGATAAACCAGGATATAAAAGAAATGTGGAATATTGTAAGGTAGTACAAACCATTTAGTGTTCGTTGTTTATTATCTTTCACAGCTGTTTATTTAATATACAACATACAGTAGGATTGATTTGATGAAGTTTTCTTGAAAGTATTATTTATTTTATAAGATATTTTTAAGTAATGCTATATAGACATTGGGACACCTGACTTTTTCAGCTATATGTGGTTCTTTCCCAAACTGTATTTACAAAGTTGGAGGTCTACAGTTGTATAAAATGTCTTTGTATGTGGTTGCATCCACTTCAGTACACTTTAAAATCTAGTAAAATATCTTTCCGGAACACTGGAGTTTATTATAACTATAAATAGTGATTAAATGTGGAAGGGATTGTAAAAAAAATAATTACAAATTTTATATTTAGGTGTCCACAAACTTTTGTATTGATCTGAAACTGGTACATATGCATTTTTTTAAATGCCTTTGAAAATGTAGTATCAGTACTACACAAATGGCACAATAATCATCAAATCAGCCATTTAATCCAAAGAAATAGCCCATTCACTGATATAGGAATGAAATAACAAGTCTTACAAGCCCTTTACAATTAAATAAACTGTTATATTGTACTTTGTGGCCGTCTCTGAGAAGCAGGAATCTGGCACAAGACATGATTGAGTAAAACAACACAGCTGCATCGAGCTCATTTCAGATTCTTCATTCGGTGACTTGCCAAAACCGATTCACTGTAATCTGTCGGATCAAAGCAAAAGAGCCCAATCCTACTGCTGTAATCTGGCCTGACGGGGATTTGTATGCATTTTATTTTTTAAAAGATAAAGCACTTCAAGCTAGACTTTCTCTGTACTGCTGTCCATTCATGCCAAATTATTAACATCTGAATAAAAAGCATGCTTAGAGTGGGTCAGATGATGTAGAATCAGTTATTAGGCTCTTGCATTGTTTTAAGATTGTAAGACAAATTAGTATTAAAAAAAAGACTTTTGGTGCATATTTTTGTTCAGTAGATTCCCAGGACCCCCCACCCATTAATAATTTCATGCATTTTCACAGTCTTCCAGGACTAAGGAAATCAAAATTTACCAGTATCACAGCATCAGGATGAAGCTCTAAGGAAAGTCTTTCAGGAATGACAATTAGCATATTGTGTCTGACAGCTCAATCCTGGTCTTTTGAAAAACCATACAAAAATCGGCACATTTATTCCCTTAACTAGTAAATGATTTCAGACAGTGTCCCTGAAAGGCATCTAGCTGCTGCACCATCTTTCTTCATGTGCTGAAAAAGCAGACAGACTTCATCACAAATTATCTATCAGTCTCTTTAACGGCAATGTGGGACCGTACCATGTGACCGCGTGGATCTGAAGGCAGGAAAATATAGCGTGTAATTTCATCTACATAACGTCTACAGTATGATTTGGTACTGGTATGTAAATTATATCCTGTATAGGTTGTTGTGTTGAGTTCCTTTAGTATTTAAGAAACACTGCAGTGTTGTTGTTTTTTTTTTTTTTTAGCTTTAGCTTTAGCCCTGCATACAAGATTATGGGGAAAAAAGTCTTCAGATATGTTCCTATGTAGATGAATGCTTGTGGACACCTGATTATAAGATTGCTATGTGCTTTTTGAACACCACCTTTCACATTCAGTCCTATTTGCTGACATCCTCATCCCATTTTTCAGTGTTTCAATACTTTTGTCCATATAGTGTATGTGCAAGGGACAAAAAGATTTAATAAGAATATTCTTTAAAGCAGCTTAAATAGTGTTTAACAAGTTAACAAAATGTATAAGTCAAAGTGAAGCAGCCTGAGAAAATGGAATATGTTCACAGATATTCAAGTTAATGTGACTAATCACAAGACAATTAGGGAGCACCAGCAGACAAGAACGCAGTGAAACATCCAATAGGAAGAACTAAAAATGTGAAATGATCTTTGTGCATCATAGATGATAGCACATGGAGGTTATAAGCCTGATTCGATAAAGGGAAGTCCTTTGCACTGTGCTTTGATCTTCACTTACTCTCTTCCCATTCTCTTCACACCCACATGCTCCTGATCGTACATAGCCCAAAGTCTATTATTTCACTAGATTACACAAGACACACACGTCCACTGACCATTGGGCTCATTTCAGTTTCCAGACCATCTCTGTACTCTTATATGGACAATGAGATTTTCTCTTCAGGCTGATTGGAAAATGTGGTTTGGCAGAGAAAAGGAAAGTCATATACAGCTACAAAAGGGCACTTGTGACAAGATTTCCTAATTTACCAACTCAGCTTTTTTTTCCTCTAAAAAGGCAGTTTGGCCACAACACCCCGAGGGGGCTGCGGTTTGCTCCGGCCAGCACTGGACTTCCACTGACCAGCATTCATTAGCAAAATAAAAGCCTGCACCATTTTGTTTGTTTCCCCTGCAGCTCATCGATTCTGCTTACTCTGTCACTTTTCACCTTCTTAATGCTGTTTCCTTATTGTATGACATCCTGAGCTCTAGCATGTCTGTATATAAATGCTAGAAATCTGAAAAATGCCTATATGACACAAAGTAAACATTTACTCATGTTTTTGGAGTGGAAAAGTTGACAGGCTCATTATGGTGAGATATAATGAAAATAAATATCTGTAAAGATTTCTGTTTAATTAATAGTTTCATTCTGTTTGCTTCACTTTTAGAATGTCTTATTTACATTTATGGCATTTTACAGATGTACTTTTCCAAATTACAATATCAGATGTCCTTATCCAGAGCAACTTAACTAAGCAGTTAAGGGCCTTGCTCAAGGGCCCAGCATTGGTAGTTTGGCGGTGCTGGGACTTGAAATCACAACCTTCTGATCAGAAGTCTAACATCTTAACCACTGAGCTGCTATGTCTTGTATATCCTAGATTTCCTATATGACTACACATTATCGAACTAGTCCTCAGAATCATTACATGCTACAACAAAGGGTTTCCTTTTATTGAAAAGGCTTGAACTTGAAAACTTTGAAGAACCCTTTTTTATGTCATGAATATGAATGAGTAATTGTTTAGTGTTTTACAGGGATATTCATGAAAGTTTCTTTTTAGCACCAAAGGGTTTCTTATCAAACAAGTTTTGATTTTGTGTGTGTGGGAAGAGGGTTGAAGGCAAAAAACTCCAAAACAAGAAAAGGCAAGGCAAGGCAGGTTTCATTCCATGCACAAAGGCAAACAAAGGTTTACATGAATAAATACAAAGTCCATTATGAGGAAATTAAACATAAAGTTATGATAAAAATTGGAATATTTTATCCACTAGTCTCTGGCTGCACCTTGAGTAAAGATTGCAGAAAGATATTAAAGAAGAAATCCTTGGGATGACAGCGATAGCAATTAACCTTCATGTAGTTGATTGAATTTATGATGAAAAATAAATAATTAAACAAATTAATGAATATACTATTTTATTTAAAATAATAAGACTGAGAAGCAAACCATTCAAAACATATAAAAATTAAAAACTGTGAGAAATATAATACAAAAATAATATTTTAGAACATAAATAATAAAATAAAACAAAAACCTTTTTTTTTTTTTGTATAATCACACAATTGTATAGTATTTTTTTCATATTGTAGCATCCATAGTGCCAACTTCATGAAGATATGGTGTAGATTGGAGTGAAAGCTCTTGAGTGGCCTGCTATAGATCTCTGGCTTGAACCATAGGGAACACCTTTGGGATGAATTGAGATGCTGATTTGCCTCATGTTGCTGATGTCACCTCACCTGCATCAGTACCTGACTTTACCAATGCTCTTGTGGCTGAATGAGCACAAATCTCCACAAGCACATTTGAAAATCTAGTGGAGCATCTTCCCAGATGAGTGGAGGTTATTATAACAGCAAATGGGGACTACATGCAAATTGGGATGTTCAAAAAGAACATACTAATCTTATCTTCGGTGATCCACAAAGTTTTATTCATATTGTGTATAAGGCAAAGAGTTGTTATTTATATAAAATTCCTATATATACACCACGTCTTTTGCTTCCAAGTCCTGTTTTGTGGCTCAGATTATGGCTGTGCGTGTTCTCAGCCGGATTGATTTTGAACTTGGATGAAATACATTGGACAGCATGCCTCTGTGATGTGATGTTAACTTTTTAATCATTTGAAAGGACTTGCAATAAAAGATCACTCTTTTTTGTGGCCCCGTGTGTGTGTTCAGTGCGCACATACAGACAGCTAGACGATGTGTTAATAGTAATAGCTGCAGTCTTTAATTGCATTTCAATTAAATTTTCCCATTTTCATTTGTTCTTATGATGAACAGAGAGATGATGTCTGTCTGTCTAAATAAACTCACCAGATGAACACTGTAGCCTGATGGAACCTTTGAATGTTGTGACATGGGTGAAAAAGTGAGCGAGAGAGAGAGAGAGAGAGAGAGAGAGAGAGAGAGAGAGAGAGAGAGAGAGAGAGAGAGAATCCATCATCATTTTGCAGCTACAAGCCGATCGTGTGGAGTCCGCTCCCCCTAGTGCTTTTTAGAATAGTGGCAATTTATTAAACTTTTGTGTAACATTGAGTGCAAAAATCTGTACCCCCTAAAAAATAGAAAACATTAATTTTTTTTTACCAACCAAACATTACATTCTACATTATGTTTCTTCATTCTAACAAGTAAGTGGAGGTGGTAGCTCAGTGATTAAGGCTCTGGTATTGCCAAGCTGACACTCTTGGGGCCCCCGAGCAAGGCCCTAATCCCTCAGTGATCTAGGGGTGCTGTAACATGACTGCAATCCTAACACCTCTGGGATTTGCAAAGAAAGAATTTCTTTCTTTCTTTCTTTCTTTCTTTCTTTCTTTCTTTCTTTCTTTCTTTCTTTCTTTCTCTGCTGGCCTAAACTCTATCAGAATCACTGACACAGATTTTTATGTCCATAAATATGTATTCAAATGTTCCAATAGTCTATTGTCTTTATTTCATAGCATTTCTCTGGGTGTGCTCTGAGTTGTAGTTTATATCCAATTAGATTTCGTCTTTCACATTATGTGTTTCTAATGTCAAAGATATTTATCTGCCTCAAACCTTCACTATAAACATTGTGTGCTCCCTGTTGCTTACAATCAGCGTTGCTTATAGCTGTTGCTTTTAGATTGCGATACCATCTAGCAGGCATCTAGCCTTGAAATGCAAGAAATGTTTGTCACGGTTGTATTATACACCTTTCAATTTTAGTATGCTTTGTTTCTTCTCTGAAAGTATAGCAGACACTGGCTGACTCAGGGGGATTTGAGAAAGAGATAGCATTTCTTAGGATTTAAAAAGTGCCCTCTTGTATACCCTTACAGTAGTGAAGATAAGGCCATAATGGCCCTTCAAATGTGACATAGCAATGAAATGTCTTTTAGGGTGCTACTATGTAAGAAAAAACATGATTAAGTGCCTTTTACGTTGCCCTTTCAGCAAAAAATACATAAAGCAGTGCCCTATAGGGTTCCTCTCAGTGTAACAAACCATGAAGAAAATGCACTTTAGGGCACCTTAGTGTAAGTAGGCAACAACATCCCCACTAGGATGATGTTCCAGCGAAGAATGCATAATGCAAAGCCCTATAGGGTCGCAGTATGGAAGGAAAATGATAATGTGCCCTTCCAATAGAAAATATGTAATGCAGTGCCATATAGGGTGCCTCTATGTGCAAGGAAAAAATTAAAACGCTCCTATCAATTGCCTTTCAGTGAAACGTATAAGATGAAATACCTAATATTTCATGTTATCTTTGCTACATATGAGGAAACAGGTCTGCACTAAGGTCTGCTTCCAGTTTAGAATATTTGATGGATTGCCCAATAGGTTTCTATGACATGCATGATAATGTGATAAAATGCCCACTATGGTGTTCCTTTCTATGACAAAATATGACAAAGCCCCTGTCAGGGTGCTCATATGTGCAAAAAACTGTGATGAAGAGCTCTCTAGGACCCTCCTACATTCAAGGAAACATGTGGAAAAGATTTTGTTACAGTGGATAATACATTATGTAGTCCCATATAGGCCCCACTACATGCACAAAAATGCTTTTTTTTTGCACCTGCTCCTTAGATAGAGGTGTTTAATGAGTAGACATGATGATCTTTATGGAGTTCTTACATATGAGGCTGCTCATATGTGAACAAAAAACATGATAGAGTGCCCTCAAGGGTTCTCCTAGATGCAAGGAAACATGAAAGCCATGTAGGCACTCTAACATGAAAGAAAACAAGCCTAAATACCTTTAAAATGCCCCAGCCCTTGTTCCACTTTTTTTTTGCTGATGCCTCTCAGGTAAATCATTTGATCAGCAAACCAAAGCAAAAAGGGACAACATTTTATTGAGAATTTACATTTAGCCTATTGAACTTATTAGGTGTGTTTATACTGGTATTTCAGTATAACCCAGCAGATTCAGGGCCAACTTTTTTCAACAACCATCACACTACTAAACACTGCACTGCTACAGTAGGACATTGATGGCTCACTAATGCTTTACTGATTTTGCCAGGGATCATCATGCAGTTTTGCTCCAACCTGTACAACAAGATGAGTCTTACATCCTTAATATTACATCATGGCTTTGTCTGTTTTGCTCCATTCACCCTAAGATCCAATGTTTCCATTTTCTTATAAAAGAATCATTCACAAATCCATGGTACAACCATTTTGACCATATCCGTTAGCATAGATTTTCTCCCAGATATTGCTCCTTACGAAATTTACATTACATTTTTTTTTATCTATTCAACTATTCAGAGTAATAAAAGTACAATTAATATCCTACAAGGTCTCTATTTTCTGAAAAGCTCATCCAAGAATCATCTAAAACCAAATAAAGTGCAAAATGAGGATCAGTGAAGGCCGTAGGGGACTCGTGTGACTAATCTTAGTCTGGGTGCCATGCGCTGGTGCTAGAGGTAGTGACGTCTAGGTCAATGCCCCCTGGCTTGGGTCAGTGAGAGCCTCAGGAAAAGCTTTATCACTGTAGTTTCCCAAGAGGGCAAACCAGGTCCCACAAGGACCCCTGAGTGTCCCCAGAATCCATATGACTTAAATAAAGAAGAAGCAGTAGTGCAAGGATCAGTGGCTTCATTTCACTCTTAAAAGGTCATGTATTGGTTTTAACAGTTCATCTCTCAAAAGTAAGTATAGAATGAATAAAGGTATATCTTATCTCGTATATTATTCAATGACTTATGCAATTAACTGATGCTGAGATGTTTTGGGGGTTAAGACTATTTAGGTGAAGCCAGTATAATATATTTTGATCAACATGAACATAACAACCAACAATCAACAGCATGTCTGTGCGTTTTTTTGTTTGTTAACATATACGATGCACCATATGGACAAACGTATCAACACCTGGCTTTTACAGTTATATGTTGTTTTTTCCTAAACTGTTACCAGGAAACAGGAAAATGTGAAAGAATAAAATATGGTTCAGTATATATTTATATACTCATTATAGAACAGAGAACATATGCTGCATATGTAACCCTGAGCATCTGTAGCCTCATCAATCATAGCATCAAATACACAGGCACACAAAAAAACACACACACTGGTAAAACTATGTGCCACCCATAGATCCTGGCACACCCATTTGCCAAATCTTAACCCAAACACAAGAGACCACCATAAGCACAACCTGCTCCATCTTAAACCCTCTAAAGCCCCTCCAAATCCCCAATGAACAATGCTCATATGGCATTGCCTTTACCAAAGGACATGGCTGGACCTTTGTATAGAGCAGTGCCAACTTCTTCTCTTTCACCCTCCACCCTCTGTGCTGTCACTCAGGCCCTCCACATCATCCATCACTTAGGCCGTGTCCTTCATCTACACACACAATATAAACATTGGTGCACTCATCCGTCCCTCTTTTCCTGTTCCTTTCAAGCAGATTCTCTACGGTACCACCTCCTTCGGCTCTGCTGCAGATGGACAGGGGAGAGAGGAACGACTCCGACCCGCTTGTCCAGGGTGAACGACCAAGCAGGTGTGAAAACAAATGAAGGCTAGACCAAGAGGAGAAGCGAGAGGAGGAGAAAAAGGACACTGGGATTCAGGAACAGGGCACCAAGTCGCAGTTGTGAGGTCACTCATCTAATTGTTTTTCATTAATCACTGTCAGCGAGTTCTTCAGTGGGTCACTCGTAACAATTAATCCTATGATGCATTATAGATAGAAAGATTAATAACTGTAGGGTTTGTGTCAGATAACATACAAATAGATTATATATATATATATTTTTTTTTTTATATATTATATATATAAGTATACAGGAAACTAATAAAATTGCAATAAAAGCAATGGAAACAGAGTTTTAACAGGAAATAAATTCTGCTAAATTCTGCTGTCACTATAGAAATGATAGTGTAACGTTTTTTTTTTTTTTACATTATTATTGATATGTAAACCTGAAGCAAATGTATTGTTTCCACAAACAGTTAGCATGGCTTTCAAGCTAGTTCAGCCAGATGTATGAACTTACAGCTAAAATGTTTAGACTAATACCAGTATCTTTGTCATTTCAGATTTTTCATTTGCAACAACAAATCACAGCACTTTATTAACATATTTATACGAGAGAGCTAACCAGAAATGGTCGTAACCTGCTCAAACATATCCATATTGGTTTAGGATCGCCCTGGTAAGATGATCACCTGGATTAGTTGAGGTAATGATGGGACCAAAATGGACTGTGGACTCTGTGTTGTCAGCCTGTCGGAAAAGCCAACATGTATCTCTGAATATAATTCGCCAACTTGGGTCCAGTTCCTCATTTTGAGAAAAACATAAGATACCAACCCTTTGGATTTCTAAAGAGAATGGGAAAACATAAAAACTCAACTTCTCTCTACAGTTCTATAGAGCCTTGGATGTGCAGTAGAATCTGGCAAAGAGTAATCGCTAGAATAATATGAATGAAAAGATAATTCTGTGTGCTGGTCAGAGTTTCTGGGATTAATTAAGTACTGGGACACCTGATTTTTCCAGCCATATGTGGTTCTTCCCCAAACTGTTACTACAAACTTGGAGGCACACAATTGTATGGAATGTTTTTGGGTGTAACAGCATAACATTTTTCTTTTACTTGAACTAGGGGACCTAAATCTGTTCCAAAATGGCACCTTTGTGATGAATTGAAATACACCCCAGGCCTCCTTGCCCCGAGATACCTGACTTTACTAATGATCTCATAGCTAAATGAGCACAAATCTCCACAAGCACACTTTAAATCCTTCCCAGAAGTGTAATAATAATAATAACTATAATTATAATGGCAAATTGAGACTAAATGTGGAATTCGAGGATCTTATGGTCAGGTGTCCACAAACTTATGTCCATATAAAGTATATGAATTGCAGTAAAGTACTGCAACATTATGGAATTACATTAAAGCAATGCAACACAAAATCTTTAAATAAACAGCATTTATTCAGCATACAGTTTTTTGCTTTTTTTTAAGGTTTTGCTTACGTTTCACAAAATTATGTTCGCCATTCTGGTGCAAACCTCTCATGTCAAGTCAAGTTTATTTCTATTGCGCTTTTTGCAGTGGACATTGTCTCAAAGCAGCTCTACAGAATTTAAGAGTTAATGTGAACGATGTGTATTTATCCCTGATAAGCAACCATGGTGACTGTGGCAGAGAAAAACTCCTTAGATGTTATGAGGAAGAAACCTTAAGAGGAACCAGACTCAAAAGGGGAACCCATCCTCATTTGGGTGACACCAAGAGATTTTGATTGTAGTTTTTAAACAATACAAAACACTGGAGAGAGAATGACATGATCACTTGAATGTAAGATTATGAATAATGTCCTTTCTACAGTCTTATACATCTACTTGCTGGCACAACCTCAGGATGCCTCGGGATGGTTAGAAAAAGAGAAGCAGTAGAGAGAAATTAGCGTAGCTGCTGTTCATGATATTAACAAGCACAAGTTGATAATTTTGTGCATTTGATTATGTAGGTCGGGGCTTGACACTAAGTTACTCTTATTGGCTAGTACAATTTGGATTGACAGTTTCATGACCTGGAAATTTAATACCACAATACCAACATGTCACTGTTTACATCCAACGATGTAAAACTATTCCAAACTATCTAAAGCTTCTCCGTTTAACCTTGCTCTTATTCGCTTACACTTCGGTTGAATGATAAAGCTGTGCACTATAGGCTTCAGGATTTTATGTAAAGCTACACATTTATAAATAAACTGTTCTTTATCCTCTAATGTGCGCACATCAACATGACGACATGTCTACCTGCAGCATTGGGGCACGGATGCCATTCCGACATGGTGATAGACCAGGACGCATATAGTAAACATAATCGCCTTCTCCGTGTCGTTATCTGGTTATTCTTAGAACCCGAGGATAGAAAGAGCTTATCTGTCCTATTCCCTCTGTCAGATAATGGCCTCTCATTAAGTCCAGTGGTGTAGCTGGAGTTATGCGCCAACTCAGAATTAGTCCATCTTCAGCAGAGTTTTGGAAGAAGTATTATTCTTATACGCATACGCACATGGGTGTTGTAGAGTCCAGTCATTAACATATTGTGTAACATGTTGTCTGTCTATGAAAGACACTAGCTGTAACACTGCTAATGCTGTAATGGCTAAACCACGCATACTCATACATGTAGCTTCCGGTTTATTCCTGATTTTAGAATTTTCCATCCAGTTTTACATGATCTTCCTGAGCTTTCTCTCCCCTAAAACATAATGCTTACAGAATCTGGGTGTCAATAACTGTTAGCAAGTGTGTGTGAATAGAGAATTAAATAATATTACCCAATAGTTTATATATTAATATCTAATATATATTATAAATATTATTATATAAGTATTATAATATAATTATTAATAGTTTATTATTTGATTGTATTATTATTATTATTATTATTATTATTATTATTAATAGTAATATTAGTTATAGTGATAACTATAGTGACTAACCGGCATGCATGTATGTATGTATGTATGTATGTATGTATGAATGTATGTATGTATGTAGATAGATGGCGTTTCTTACAAACTGTCATTCATGCAGGAGGTCCACACACCTCCCCCCACACACTTCTGTCAAAGTAAATGAAACACTCACGTGCACGCACGTAAGCAACTAAATGGAGCGACACTGTATTTAGTCAAATCTAAAACTGAACATCTGTAATAATCTTTTATAATAATCACTTTTATAATAGGCACTTTTCAAATTGAACACAGGTGACCTAGTTCTTCCTGATGGCCTCTATTATAATGTGTGCAAGATGGATAAAAAAAAAACACAGTTCAGCTGAAGCACACATGCCCTTATTAAACCTTTCTTGTTAAGTGTTAAGTGCCGTAAGCACTTAACAAGAAATGAAATCAAAGCAGATGTGTGTTTCCATATCTGCTCTTTATTATCCTTGCTTTATTTTCCTCCTTTCTTAATTTTTTTTCACCTGAATTTTTTCAATCCAGTTTCCCGTAACACATTATAAACTATGTACTGACTATATAGACAAATGTTTGCGGGCACCTGACCATTAGATTTGTATGTGATGTTTGAACATTCCATTCCACATATAGTTTCTGGAGATTTGTGCTCATTCAAGTAAAGTACTGATGTGGGTGAGGTGAGTAGGCCTGTGGTTCAGTCGGCATTTCAGTTCATCCCAGAGGTGTTCAGTAAGGTTGAGGTCAAATCTCTGTAGCGGGCCACTCAAGATCATGTCATACAGTAGGTTTGGTTCACATATGGCTGGAAAAATCAGATGTCCCTCCACTTTTCTTTATATTGTGTTTAGCTTTTATTTTGTAAGTAGTCTTTACTGAGTTACTACCAGTTTTGTTATTTTTACTGCAATCAATACTGCAAATGTAATTTGAGTGAAAATAAGAATACTTAGGTAGCCATAGGTAGGTGTCCTGACTATTTAGTTTTGTTTGTAAAATAAACCTATAAAACAACCATCTAATAAAAATGTGATAAAATGTAAAAAAGCCTAGATAATGTTTCCCCCTATTAAACAGACTAAATGAAATAGCAGATATCTGCATGTATGCATGACCAAAGACCCGGACCGTGGGCTTCGAATTGGAACTCTGACAATATGACCCTTGGACCACTGCATTAGAGACGTCAGTACAAGGGTTTTGGGCTGTTATTGAGTATAGAGGTGCACTGATACTGGTATCAGATATGTGTCTCAATTATGCTCATCTACTTGTGCTTGTGATCTTTATACTTCATCAACATTCTTAAAGCAAATAATGCATCTGTGGTACTCTTCCTCGGCATAAAACCATACTGTTGCTCACAGATGGTCACCTCTTCTATAAGCCTGGCTTCAACTACTCTTTCCCATATCTTCATATTGTGACTGATCAACTTAAACAATAAGCAAATTTAATAATTTTTAATATTCTCCCTGTCACTCCTCTATTCCTTCTCTCTCTCTCTCTCTCTCTCTCTCTCTCTCTCTCTCTCTCTCTCTCTCTCTCTCTCTTTTTTTTCTGTCAAGTTAAACATGCTCCCGAGGTAACAGTGACCAGTAAGCCTGTTCTTTTCTCCTCTTCAGAGCTTCCTGATTCATCCAAGGGCCCTACTTCTGGAAGTTCTCTTCAACTGAAGACCACTCTGTGCAGCTGTAGATGGTTTCACATTATCAGCCTAAAGATCTATGAAGTTACTGAGCAGCTCAAGAAATAGTTATATAAACAGATTACTACAATGGCTCAGGACTGTTTGCATAAACAGTTTTGCATTTAAATGCCCATCACTGAACAGCACACATCAACAATGATGGGAACTGTAATGCATGTAGGGCTGCAACTAACGATTATTTAGATTATAGATTAATTGGACGATCCATGATCTTATTGTAAATATACAAAACCCTAATTCGGGGAATTTTTTTATGAACGTGTATGTAAAAAATGCAAAAGTCACATATTGAGTTTTGAGCTTATAGAGGTTGCTTGTTGAGGAGTGCATGGAGTGTTTTTACTTGAACAAATTTACTCATGCTTGGTTGTTTCTTTCTGTAAAAAAAAAAATTATAATTTGAAAAACAGTATTTGACAAAAAAATTCATTATCGATTATTATTGATTTTATTGATTGGTTTTTGCAGCCCTAAATAAATGGACATTCAGTGCCACGTAGATGATAATGGGTTCCCTTTTTGAGCCTGGTTTCTATCAAGGTGTTTATCATACCATATCAGAGACCTTTTCCTTACCACAGTCACCACTGGCTCACTCATTAGAGATAAACTAATAAGGAACAAAATTATAAGCACTAAATTTATACATTCTTCATAACCTTGTTATCTTTGTAAAACCACTTTGGGACAATGTCCGTTGTTAAAAGCACTAAACGAATAAGTGTAATAATATTAATGTATTAAAATTATTCCAATTAAATTTTAATTCATTACAGATACAACTCGAAGTAAATATATGTAACATTGCTGAAATTTTAAGGGTATTAATACTTTTTATTAATTTTTGAAGACATGTGGATAGTCCTTGTATGTAAAAAAAAAAATTGTTGTTTCGGATTTGTGTGCACAGTTCAACAGATGGCACAGAGCAGATGACCCCCACAGTCACTGGCAAACAATTTTACTCCCAAAAATATTAATAACGTATTTCAGATCTATACAGAAGCATCACTGTGATGGCTTCCGAATGAACACCGCCAACGTTTAAATTTCGAGATCCTCACAAGCAACACTAAACTTCACATAAACCCTGCCTATATGCACTTCATAAAGCATGTGCATGTACACAATGTTTATGTGGTCCTCCTCGATTCTGTCCTCATGTCCCTTCTCTGTCAGATGAATCTGTCCTGCTGTGATAAGCCTGGTGGCATTTTCATCAGTGCTCCTGCTGCCTGGATGCCATTTCCATATGAAAGAGCTTCCAATCCTGCAGGCCTTGCCTCATGTTCGGCCCTGGGATTAGCAATCTGGCCTCTGAAATCCCTTCAAACAGATCTAAATAAAACGAGCATTCAGCAGATAAGTCAGGCACGGAGAGACGAGGAAGGAGAAGGAGAAGGTTGTTGTGGGAATAAGCACTGAGAACCAGAGGAGATGGAGCAGGAGGAGGAGGAAGGGTATAATTGAAGCTATTCTGATACGGATCAGCACTTTCCTGCTTCTGTAGGTTAGCCACGGCGCCGCCGGGATGACCCTTCACCTCAGTCTCGGTCTTAAAGGCCAACATGAATGATCGTATAGATATTTTATGGCAGTAAATTGGATGTGTTGGTCGTTTTTCCCAGCATGATTTCTTTATCTTGCCATATCTTGTCTTACATGTTTTAGGTGTGGTCAGAGATCGGCTTAAACATCCAGTGCATGAAACAAAATGAGCTTAGAGGATTTGTTCGTTGAATGTTCTTCATTATTTTGATCTTTAAAATCTTCATTTTTTTATTCATAAACTTAAAACGGGGGGATTAATATAAAATAAAATAATCAAGTTCTCTTGATTGAAGTTCTCTTTCAAAACATGCAGCAGGAGGCTGGTTGTATTTTCTAAAATGGCTGGTTTATTATAAAAAGTAGACGCTTCAGTCATCATCCCTATTATTATAGTGTTACAATAATCACAATAGAGTGAGTCTGAAAATAAAAATGAGTCCCACATAATAGTTATTTTGAGGATGAGTGTGTGAATCTAATAATTTGTAGGCAAATGTGAGTATATCGAAGTGCTTAGCTTGAAAAAAATTAGAGAGAGAGATACAAAGTCAAGGAAAGAAAGAACGATACAAAAAAGGAAAGCTCAATATGATTCAATCCCTAACATGTAACAATAACAAAAATCTTAATTTAAAACCAATGGATTGGACAAAAGACAATCCTCTATCCTCTAAGGTTTTCCCAGGCTGATATCAATCGAAACAACATCTGAAAACATCCAGATCAGTGGGAAACAACTAGATCTGGAGGACTGAATGTACTATTTCACAGCGCTCTTGGCACGACCATGCCAAAGCACCTGGGTTTTATTTTACATTTGATTTAAATTTAAAGGACAACTAAATTTTTTGCCATCTACTATAATAGAAAAAACTGTTCTTGTTCACACCTTCACATTTTATTCAGTTGTAAGTTATAAAGTACCATTAAAAACCAGATAAATAAATAAAAAATACTGCAAACAAGCAATTGACTGTGCAACTGGCTTCAACTTGAAGTATATTTCTGGAATTTTTAAAAATATTTTTAGACTGGCTGAATACATCTGTTTTTTCTATTGTTTATTCCATTCTATGTAACATTCTACTTCCAAAACTTTAATTAAAGCCACTGAAAGAGATTAAATATCCATTGAGTAAAATGACTCTCTAATTAAAGCACTCGGCTCATTAAAGTCATGTAAGCCACAATGACTATTATAATAAAGCTCATTGCGCTTGTAAGGACTTTACAACTGGCACGGCTAAATACAGTATATACAGTGAAGAATGTTTACAAATACGTTATATTTAAATCAAAGGCCAGCAACCCCAATGACAACACATCTGGTGCTGTGAATAATTCTACTATTAGAGAGGAAATAAGAGGCTTTTATTTGTCACAAATTCTGTACAGCAGAGTAAAGTTCTTTCTTTACATATCCCAGGTTGTGAGGAAACCTGGGTCAGAGTGCAGTGATACCACCCATGATACAGCACCCCTGGAGCAGAATATATTAAGGGCCCAATAGGGGCAGTTTGGCAGTGCTAGGGCTTGAACCCCTGCCCTTCCAATCATTACCTAGAGTCTTAATCATTGAGCTACCGCTTCCACTATTACAGAGCAGATTTAATTGTTCTGTGCAGTAATTTTGCTAAAAAAGTAATATTCTGAAAGACTCAGGCCCTCATGTCTAGACAATTCGTCTCCTCAATGCAAAGAGACTGGACACACACAAACACACACACGCTCAAATGAACACCTTGCACTATAGTGGTTTATTCCTTTTACCCAATCCACATCAATTTCCCATTTTTATTGATTTTGTGTTTTATTTATGTAGTTTTTATGTCACATAATAAAAAAGTGCAAAATCACGAAATAAATGTTCAAATTAAGGCTGTCAAAATAACAGGTTTTAACGACAAAAATTATTTTTACGTGCGATTAATGCAGCATGCATTTCTGTTTAAAAAATATAAAGAAAGAAATATAAAAGAGGTAAAGAGCTGAGTGAAGTCTTTTCTTTACTTAGATATAAAAAAAAAAACTCCACTGGAAAATTATTTTCAGTCACTAAACATTTGTTTTGCTTCAAGTTTCAATTCAGGCACCAAAATCTGCCATGATGCACACATCCGTCAATTAAAACTGTCCGTGTGGAAACAGGTTTATTTGATTATTTACGTTATTTAAAACACCTTTTAAACATTTACAAGAATATTTTTTCTTCATGATCTATGTTGTTATTTTTCAACTATTAATAAACATACATTTGCATAAAGCATCCATATTTGTTCATGCCCATGTTGATTAGTGTATTAAAAACTTAAAAAGTATTCATTTAAGATACATTTAGAACAGATAAAAATGTGTAATTAAGTTGCGATTAATTACAAGTTCACTCATGACAACGCGATTAATCGCGATGATCTATTAAGAAATGAAAAATTAAAATGTATGAATTTGCTCAAAATACAGTACAAAAGTTGAACTATGAAACGACTTATTGTATTAGTGACATTATGTTTTGTTTAAGAGAGGTTTATGGGATGTCTAGGTCATTTATTAAAGCGTTTATTCAATTTAAGTCGTGAGTCTTGACTATTATCTTAACTATTATCAAGATCACAGTAGCGATGCGTAAAGCCAATCTAAGTCTCTTAACTTAGCTACTGCTGAACATTATATTAGAAAAGGGAAATAAACATTTCAGGGCCAGACTGATCAAAAGAAACAAATGATCAAGGGCACAGTAAATGAACACCCTCTTCCCCTTCTTTATTAAATGGATTAATCCACTTTGAAGAAAGAATAAAGGAAGAAAGCAGAACTAAATTAGATTTTAATTTTTATGGGCTTGTCTTATCTTTTAATATCCTTCGCTCCCGTCTCCCCAAGAAGCTTCAAGATGACATCAAGCAGCTCAACATGTTGTTAGCATTAAAGCTACCCACAAGAGTCAAACACAGGAAGGGTATGCTAAGGTTTAAATCTAGCCTTAATTCAGAAATCTGACGCATTAAAATCTGCTAATTATGGCACGGCTGGATACAATACTATATTACTAGATTTATAAATGACCTATTATTTGGAAGTCATCATATGCAAATTCTAATTAGTTGATTAGTTAATTATTATTATGTTTGCCTGCCTTGTTACTCAGTACTAATAGTCATTGAATGCAGTTCCATTATTTTTTATTTTTTGGAGACCCGAGCCTGTTCCAGCATGACAGTGCCAGTGCATACAAAACAAACTTCATGAACATATGCTTTGCAAGTTTTGAAGAAGAAGATCTTGAGTGGCCTGCTTTAGAACTCTGACCTTAACTCCAGCTCCACGGTCATGCTGAAACAGGTTTTGGTCTTCTAGTTCAAATGAAGTGAAAATGTAATGCAACTGCATCTAAAGACATCCAATATTATTGTGTGCCTCTGGCTTTGTGGTAACAGTTTTAGAAAGAACCACATATGACTGGAATATTCAGGTGTTCCGATTATTTTTTTACGTAGTGCAGATAGTACTAGGTTTGTAAAGCCCCTGGCTCATTTAACATTGGGACACTGATGACTCAATTTCTGTCTACAGGTGTCACTGCAAAAAACGAAACAATTAAAATATTTACGTTTTTTTTAAAAAAATTTTACAGTGTCTTTCATGAAAATGTCAGAATAAATCAAACAGGATTGTAGGCAAGACAGTTGTCATTTGAATCAAACAAACCATATATCAAATTAAATATTGTAGCATAAGTATGGTATAATTCCATGGTTAGGATCTGGGTTACTGATCAGAAGGACAGGGGTTCAAGCCCCAGCATCCCTAAGCTTCCACTGAGCATTAAGCCCTCTTTGTGTAACCCTGTATCATGGCTGACTCCAGCTTCCAAACAAGCGGGATATGTAAAGAAAGGATTTCAGTGTGCTGTAGTGTATATGTTACAAGTAGAAGCGTCACCCTTTTGAGTCGCATTGGGTTTTTAATCCGAATACTGTTTGTTCAAATTCCAGCCACACCAAGCTGCCACTTCCTGGTCCTTAAACAAGGCTCTGAACCTTGTACCTGCACAGTTGTATGGAAGAGATAAAGATAAGTCAGACTGGAGATGGTTGTCTGCCAAATGCAGAGAATGTAAGCAATAATTTAGAAGCTACAAAGGTGCTAACAAGCTATTCACATTTGTAAACAGAGTCAGTAGAGAATTTGTCCACCATAAAAGATGACATCATTTCTAGTTAGTGAACATATAAGCATCTGTGGTGCCTGACTTTTGCTGTTAATTGTTAGATTTGTTTAGCGTGCTGGAAATATTGAGTGATCGAGACAGACCTTAAAATGGCCCACTTACTGTTTAGTGTTCTGACTACAGCTAGCTAGGAGCTGATGTCATTTTATTTAGCTAGTTATATTAGTAATTGTCATTGTGCTGAAATTGTTCAGTCTTTTAAAAATAAAAAAAAAATGCAAAAGCTGTTGTTGTAGTATACATGATGACCTTATATAAAAGGTTAATCTAATACTGCAGCACTTTTAGACAGTGCATTCACGTTGCACCTGAATCATTATTTATAACAACTTTGTCTGTGAGTCATTTGGAAATGCAGTGCAGCAAATGACAGTACAAACTATACCTTGTTTCTACGGTTTTAAATCATGCATGACATGCAAAAGACCAATATTAACAGAGAACAGCATCTTTATTACTAGACGAACAGGAATCATGTGATTGTATCCCTGAGCCTGGTTCCAGTTAAGTTTTAATAAAACTGTATGTTAGTTGAACATAGTTAGTGTTTTGATGTATATTGGTATACATGCATGACAGACTGTATGTAAAGATCTCATATGGTACCTTGTCTGACCTGTTCTGCTTTAAATGTGTAAGTCGTTTATTTTTTTTGTGCTCTCACATTACACCCTGTATTTTTCTTTTTCTGTCATTCCCCCCCCACATGTAGTCACCACATGGTCTCTATTCATGAGTCCGTAAGGCTCGGTGATCAGCTGTTCTGCATCAGTGTTAAACACACACAATACCCCAATGCTTCAAAAGAGAGATTGGAAGTTATGATTAGCAGCACATCCCATCGCAGCTCTTTTTTTTTTCTTCAGGATAAACCATAAAAAAAAAATAACAATAAAAGAGGAGTTCAGATAAGTTCTTTTCCCGGGCTTTGTATTATGATGTATCTGCTGCTTTGTCTTTTTTCAGGACTCTTGTTATTCTTCAGAACTATTCTTCTTGACAGGTAGAGGGGCTGATTTGACATTCAAGCCTAGATTCCTCTTTTTGGTTTCTCCTTTTCTCTCCTTTCTGCCTTTGGTAAGCTCCAGAATCCATCACGTGAGGGACAATAGGACAAAGAGAACAAGGCTCAGGATGGGCAACATGGAGGGGGGAAGGAGTTGGGCTGAGCCCAGAACTGAAGTGAAACCTTGCCATTCTTCATCGAGTAAAAGAGGAGTTCAGTGCAGCATGAATGCAGGTTCAGTCCTTTCCTCCCTTTCTCCATACCAGCTGTGTAGGTGGAGAGCAGCTCTAATTCTGCTCATTGTGTCCAGGTCGAGCTTCATGGGAACAACACAGGAAGCTCACAGTTTTCATGTGCAGTGAAGTGTGTAGAAGGACCAGGTCTATTGAATCCTCAGGATAAGGCTGTGTGTGTGTGTGTGTGTGTGTGTGTGTGTGTGTGTGTGTGTGTGTGTGTGTGTGTGTGTGTGTGTGTGTGTGTGTGTGTGTGTGTTTTTGTGCGTGTGTTTAACTTTCTATCATTTCTGTTCTATGATACAATATCTAATTCTGTTGTCCATCATTATAATAATCACATGATGCTCCTCATTTAGTCCATGACACCTTTCTTTTCCTATTGGTTGCGGTATTTTTTACGTCTTCTAAATATTAGATGGATTTTAAAGGTCATTTTAATTATCATTCTTTCCAATCATTCATGGTTTTGACTATAGGCTTAAAATACTGAAAACTGCTAGATAATTTTAGTACTTTACCATCATTCTACTTTCATAAGTAATTATACAGTTATACAGCTGAGCATTTGATGGTTAAGGGCCTTGCTCAAGGACCCAGCAGTGGCAATTTGGTGGTACTGGGATTTTAACCCATGACTTTCCAAGCAGTGGTCCAACAGCTTATCCACTGTGCTACCACTTCCTTATTATTCAGTTTATCTAGTATTAAAAAACTACTTAATTATTGAACTGCCTTGATTTTTGTTCTATTATTTTTAATCACAGAAAAACCTCTGTTTGGGGTACACACTGTAGCTCACTGTAGCTCACAGGCTTCAGTGACTGTCACTGTTTAATACTGAATCAGTGGGTTCATGTAATTGGTTATTACAGTGCCCTGTTGTCAGGTATGCAGATGTTCTTATGTGCATTCTCAAATACCTTCCCTAATAATTGCAATTTGTAGTTGTGCTAATTACAACTGGCAACCCAAACTAATTTGCCCTGATGGTTTAATGCCACATCATCCTGAAACATCTGTTCCATCTAAATATGCCCTATTAGGTGTTTACTGCTGCATCAATGAGAAGCAGGTTGGAGAGAAGCTTTGCCTGTTTGATCTGTGTTATAGTGCAACAGACTTTAAGAACTACGCTAAATGATGGTTGGTTTACAGCATGCGAAATCACTCTAGCTTAAAAGAAGGAATTCAGAGACAGACCAGTTAAATAAATGCGTGATTTACATTATCTTTAAAGAATTTGTCCATTATTCCTAATCAGAGCCCTTTTTTATCTTGTCTTTACTTGTAACTTTGCCAGGAAGCGGCCTGTGTATCTTCTCTAGCCTCATTGTCCTTGTACCTCATCAACCAACAATCTGCTATTCTAATGGCTTGCATTAGCTTTACACCATGCCCAAGGTAGAAGAATAAGGCGTTTCATGTGAGTGTAATGGGAACTGCTGCAATTGTTATCCCACTTTTGCTAGCCACAATTGAGGACCAGGTCTTGGAGTGGGAAGCTGATCTAATGGAAGGAGGATTTATTCAACATATGAAGGCAATTCTCTCCACTTTAAGCCTTCTTTTAAAATGAATAGGACCCCCCCTCCTTCCCTTCACCCATCTGAGAGTCTCCAAGACAAAGTGTTCTTGCACCAAAGTGCTTAATGAGTTAATGAATGACTTAAGAGAATTTTATGAAGGGTGCTTGTGGAACTCAAGTGCTTGTGGAAGCACACCCAAAGGAAAACACACACCCAAAGAAAAACACACACCCAAAGGAAAACAGTACTGATATCTGTGGATTAATGAGGAACAATTTCATAAGCTTCAATCGAACGTGCTGATCACGAATACAGATGATCCGCTGTGGCGGCCCCTAATGGGAGAAGCCGAAAGAAAGAAAGTTTTAATTTCATAAGCTTCAATGGCTCTAGTCAAAGTTTGTCTCCAAAGTGAATCTTGTGATGAGCGGTTTGAAATTCCAGAACTGTAATGTTTTTATAATTTATTAAAAGTTGAATGCAAAATTTGACCCAATCAGTGCCTAGTTCTCATTAATACATTTTATAAAACTAAATCCATTTTAGTGATGCAAAGAAACAAAAGAGTTAAGTTTTGTGTTTGTTTGTTTGTTTGTTATTTTTTTTCTACTTTGCTATATTTCTTCTGCTTTTCCTAATAAGGCTGTTTATGTTGTCTAAAGACAAGATATTAGTAGACATTAAAGGAAACATTTACTATTGATATGTTATATAAGGGCATTTTGACGCATCTGGACATCATTTACACAATTACATTACACACAGATTCTAGGCAACTTACTGTAATTTTTTTTTTTTTTAAGAAAAACTCAAAAAACTCAAGAAAAACCCTGTGAATATTCACAAAGACAGGATCCTGAGTCCATGATTGACCTTGTGAACTTGGAGCTGTACCACTATGGGGTCTTGGGTGTGTTTAGCTAAACATGCTAATTTACTTTCTAAAGGTGTATTAATGCAAAAAAATTAGCTAAAATTTTTTTGCAATTGTTAGTTGGTACATTCTCAGAAAAAATGTTTCAATGTATTTCACTAGCACATCATTTGTATCTTTAGTATACATCTTTTAATAAGAAAAGTGTGTGTGCATTTTTCATTGTATGCCATTTATTATTTTAAAGGTACACCTTTAATTGTATGATGACTATTAAGGTTAGAATATATGTACACTTTAAGGTGCCACCACAAAAATTTGTTTTTTTTTTCTGTGAGGAGTGTATTAGCACATTTTATTTTAAAAAATAGAAAATTGTAAAGCTGCTTTGAGGCAACATCCATTCTAAAAAGTGCCTTAGAAATAAAAATGAATTGAATTGAATTGAATTTCTATTGTTGGAAATGTTAAGTCATTAATAAATGGAATTTCCTGCTTATTAAAATGTTACATTTTCCATTATTCACTGCGCACAAGCTAAAGTGGCCATAGCAGGTCCCACTGTTCCCTTCAGACAGATCATGGAGTGAAAGTGACTGTAATTAGAGGGAAGGCTAATTTCTTTTATGGTCATTACCTTGGGGTCATGACACTTTAGCAGGGTGAGCACCAGCTGGTCGACAGGACTCACCGAAATGCTTTAAGAGTTCAAACGACCCACGATCCACCTGCCTCCTGTAGTGTGCTTGGAGCTCATCACGGGGACGGTGCAGAACAAAAGCGGTGACTCCCCTCCCATCGATCCGCCAAGCTGTTTTGAATCGGACAGAGGGGAAAACTCTGTGAGCAAAAGCATTAGCATATAAAGAGGTGTGTGGAGGGGAGAAAGGGGGATCGTTGTTTTGAAAGACCCTCAGGTCCTTTTTAAATTGCTGATCAGAGGCCACAAAAATCCCAGAGCCCCATCAAAGAGGACACAGGATTCCCTGTCAGTCATTCATCTGCAATACCTGCAAGCCAGCTGGGGTGTGTGTGAGTGGAGAGAAGGAGGTAAAATTTCTTACCTTTTCAAAGCTATTGTATCCTTTTGCTTTAAATACCTGATATGTAATACATTTGCAGGTTAAATAACAACAACAAAAACGTGGAAAATCGTTACAATAATGGACAAGATATTTTTAAACACACACTGGCAAACATCAAGGCATTTCTCTGGAACTGTGACAAATCAGGGTCGCTAAATATCTGATCAATGAGCAGTCAGTGGATCAATTGTCCTCCACCGTCCGTTTATATGATAATTAGCATCATCAGTGAGCAATAAGGCAGTTCTTCAGTTCTATTCAGTACATCTGAATACAGCTCAATATGATGTGTTATACATTGACCAGATATTATTGATTCCTTAACAGTCTTTGGATAATTAGTAAACTGAAGACTGCTTGTCTACTGCTTTCGGCTCAGCAGAGGATGGAAGACTTTAAACAAGACAACACTATCGATGTATGTTGAGTTTTCTGGCTCAAACTTTACATAGATTACATAAGACGGACAAGAAATGTATCTGAATCACACGTCTGAAGATTAACTAGATGTTCGCTAAGAATGGTGAATGCAAATTTCTATTTAATTCTTATTTATTATTCGAATTATTTCAGTTTTGCCATGATACAGCATGTCAAATGTTTTCAACACTTACACTACAGTGTGTGTTGAAAGCTAAATCACATTCTAAATCAAAAGTTTTGTCCTTCATTTTATGCATTTTCATTCACACACATTTTGTTCGTTTTCATTATTTCATAATTCATATTTTTAATAAATAATTCACAAATGGACGACGGCTTAGTTTTTGTATTGGTTTAATTTTCTGTACATTTGTCTTCTCTCTCTTTATCATCTTGACATTTTTCCATCTGTTAGCTACTTCAAAAAACTTAGTATATTAACTAAATATATTAGCAGTACTGCATTCTTCTTTTTAGTAATTTACTTCTAATAACTTAATAACTTCTGCCATACATGATACATTTTTCAAATGCCTATATATAATTCTTGTTCAGGTCAGTTGTCTATTTGATTGTCCTAGGAATTACCACTAGTATCAATCATTTGCCTTTTCTCAATTAATTAACATTTAATTTTTGAGTTAAAATACACTTCGGAAAAGGATTAAGGTTAGCTAGGACAATTCCATGACATGGAATTTAAATAGCTTGCAATATTTGTGCTGTCTTAATAACCTACAGGTGTTTTATACTTGTACAGTTTATTGACAAAATCACTGGGACTCCTGACTTTTCCATCCATATGTGGTTCTGTCCTGAAAACTTACCTCAAAGTTGGAGGGGCACAACAAAAAAGATGTCCTTGGATGCAGTAGTATTACATTTTCCCTTCACTTGAACTAGGAGACCCAAACATGTTGCAGCATTAGAATACCCCTGTACAAAAAGCTAGCCACTGGATGAAGTGGAAAATCTTAAAAATCTTCAAATCAACCCTATTGAACACATTTGCAATGAATTTGAACATTGACTGCACCCCAGGCTTCCTCAGCCTACATTAGTACTTGACCAAAGCCCTTAGGATTGAATGAGCACAAATCTCCACAAGCACACTCCAAAATAAAGTGGAAGAGTGGAGGTTATTATAACAGCAGATAGGAACTAAAAGTTGAATGGGATGTTTTAAAAGAGCACACTTATGGCATTTTGCAGACACCTTTATCCAGAGTGACTTACATTTATTTCACTCATACAACTAAGGAGCTGTGGGGTTAACTCAGTGACCTATGAGTGGCAGATTGGTGTGGCTGGTATTCAAATTCATGACATTTAGATTCTAAGACCAATGCCATAACCACTAAGCTACCACCTACCCACACCACACAGAATTTTATGGTTAGGTGTCCACAAACATTTGTCCATATAGTGTGCCTAAAGCTTTCCACCTAATAGCTATTACATTATAACATTGGTATTCTAATCATCAATAATTGCCCTTATGTCATGTAATACAAAACAAAACTAGTTTTTTCTAGCTTGGGGTTAGTAAAAAGTACTTCATGATGCTTTGCTCTGTGGCAGTATAGCTTCTCCAAAACTGGATTCCAAAATATTTTTTCTTTTAAACGAACCATTTTAATGCTATTTACAAATTATAATAGAAATGATGCCTTTAGTAAAAACCCGTAGTCAAATTAGCATATAATAATACATTGCAATCAAAATACAATGCAATCATCATAATAGTGGATTGTGTGGAACAGAAAGAACGCATTAGTGTTTGTTAATGTACGCAAAATGGAACACTTCAACCATTAAATCTGCTTTTATAACATCGATTAAATTTAACCACTAGGGAATGCTGCAGTAGGACTTAACAGTGCAATCTTCCCAGCAGCCATGATTCAGATATTCATCTAGAATAGCCAGCACTCTTCGTCTATATTTATATTCCTATCTGCAGACTTCTCTGCCATATACAAGAGTAATAGCTCTCTTCAGCAATTCAAATTCCTTCTTTTTCTTCTTATCAGGGATTTCCTGTGGCTGCAGACAGCTGCATGCTACTGATGTAAATGCTGATGTCCTACTCCTGATGCATGTACATCTCAAGTCGCATGTGAAATATGTGACGTTTTCTTCCCTCTGTTTGCCAAACCATGTGACATGAATACATTTCAGACTCGTTGTGAGTAACATTGGTATTTATTTATTTATCTTTTTTTTTATTATATATAGCACTCGCCTAATGGAAAGCATTCGCACCCCATTCACTCACGCTGACTTTGATGTATTGCCTAATTTTATTATTAGAACAGTTTTTTTTCCTGCGGTCTCTTGTCATTAAATTACATTTACCAGTCTAATTACAAGACCTCCTGAGATGCCCCACCCTCAGACGAGAGGCCCGAGCTCACTCATCTGCCTCCCTCTACTACCCTGAGTGAAATTCGGCCCACTGCACCTGAGACCACTGGAGTCTGTTATCAATTACCACTCCTTCATCTCCAACACCGCCACCCCCATTTCCATGTGTGTCCTGGCCCGACATCATACTCTCCTGATAATCGCCTCTCATTCCTCTTCCTAAGCTTCCAATTCCTCCCCCCCGAATGCTCTGCATCTAATCACTTCCCTCTGGTGCTGTGGCATTGTTTACTTCCTGCAGTGATCAGACTCATCTTGTGCTCGCATTCCAGGCCCTCTGGCTCTGACGCTTTTTAAATGTGGTCCTATACCTAATACCACCTGGATCCCTGTGTATCTGACCTTATTAGGGGCTTGTTTTTAGTGACCTCTGAAAAACCCATGCAATGCGAGTGACTTGGATGCTTTAAATGTTTGAAGTCATTTATCGGTTTACATTTTGGGGTGTAATCCAATGCCACTATCTCTATCTGTATCTGTTTAGTGCTCCAAATATATAACATATAACACAAAAAGTAAGCATGGCCCACACTGGAAGGTTTCTTCATTTTTTTGTTTATTCGAAAAACAACTGGAAGAAATCTGATCTAGAAATGTTTTCACTTTCTGCCATAATATGACTTCGACAGTTCTACAACCTCAGCTACATCACACCAAGATATTTTAATTCATATTTGCATATTTACTATTATTATTATTTTTCATTATTATTATTATTATTTTATTTCATTTTTTGGTTTTAATTATATTTAATTAATTAATTAATTAATTAATAATTTTTTTTTATCTTTTTTTGTTATTTCCAAATGTTTTTTCATTTTTCTTTTTCCCCCCCTTAAAATATAAGTAAGCTAGTTCAATTTAAAACATAGACATCCCAATCAGGCACATACTAAGTATTAATAAATGAATTAATGTCATTTAAATGAATGTACATTCATACTTGTGTTCCTTTTTGTTACATTCTACATTGCAACATTACATTGCTACATTTCTCCAGATTCTCTGGTGAGATTTAATTTCTTTGCTACTCAGTTCCCTGAACTTTTACAGAAAATTACCGATTACACAACAAAGTGTCTTTAGATGCAGAATATTAAATGGATCATTATTTGATTATTATTATTATTATTATTATTATTATTATTTAACTTTCAAATTAAAATTTCCAGTGTATATTTTATTTGTCACATACACATTCATACAGAATAGAATATAAAAATGCATATACATATATAATATAAAATAAATATAAAAATAAAATAAATAATAAAAAGTATAAATAACGTTCAAATTCTCATATATATATATGACGAATTAGACAGAAAGGATGGATATAAGTATGGCAGATATTGACAGTAGTCCAGATTCAATGTGTCCCAGTGTGATTGTCACTAAAGAGTCCATATGCTGTGACATTGTGCTGTGCCAGTCTAGGGTTTAGTGACTGTGTGTAATTGTGCAAAGAAATTGTGCAACAAAGGAAATGTGAGACAGAGAGAGAAGTCCAGGTACTAGGTGCTGGGTGTTTCCTGGTTTAAACGCTGAATAGCCTGCTGGAAGACGCTCCCCCTCATTCTCTCTGTGTTTGCCTTCAAGGACCGGAGGTGCTTCCCTAAACGCAACCGAGAAGAGTCCATTGTTGGGATGGCTAAGGTCCTTCAAGATCTTCCTGGCTCTAGATGTCCTGCAGATCAGGGAGCTCAGTGCAGATGGCACGCTCAGCTGACCGCACCACCTTCTGGAGGGCTCACCTGTCCTGCATGGTCCTGTTCCTGAACCAGGAAGTGATGCTACCTGTTAGGATGCTCTCAATGGTGCAGGTGTAGAAAGTCTTTTGCACCTGAGAGGGTAGTTTAAAGTCCATTAAGCATCCCAGATGCTACAGATGCTGCCGGGCCTTCTTCACCAGGGTGTTGATGTGACAGGACCAAGACAAGTCCTGTGTGATGTGAACACTTAGGTACCTTTAGATTATTAGACTTGGGATCTTTGGTTTCCACCCTCCTCCTCCCATGGCCTATACTAAATTTGTCTTAATTAAGATTGAATGTTCAAATGTGTCCAGATGTCTTATGATAGACTATAATTGTCTAACCTATTTTAGTGACCAATCACCATTTTTTAGTGTTTTGTTCATTCTCATGTTTGTTCATTCATGTTTTTTTAAACCAAAAATAAATCCGATCATTGAGTGGCTCATGTAGACCCAAAGTTCTTCTCTATTGCTATAATTACAGATTGTATTCATTTAAAATGACTTATCAATGAATTATGGACAAACATACTGTGTTTACAAGTCAAGATTGGAGAAAAAAATATATATATTATTTTCCAGACACCAGAAATTAAATGTCAGGGATTTTTAATAAAATATTTTGCAAATGCATTTAAATGTAAGATATTTGAAATAGATAAAGTCAGCTGTTACTTGTATAAATATACCCATTTTAAAAATAAAGTCTAAACATTAGTCAAGATGGATGGATGGATGGATGGATGGATGGATGGATGGATGGATGGATGGATGATTATTGGAGCACCCAAAAACATATTATTTAACAATAACAGTACAACCAAAAGTGTTTTTGTCCTTTAACCACAGAGCAGTTAATGTTTTACATTTAACTGCATTTACATTTACAGCATTTAGCAGAGGCCTCTATCCAAAGTGATGTACAAAATTGCATTGAATCTTTATCAAGGAATAAATCAACACTAGTTTGCTACCAGTTATTACCAACTTATGATACAATCAGCCTTAAAAAAAAAAAACCTACACTTTATGTTGGTCTCAATGTTAAATACATTTAGCATCTGTTTCTGTAAAGCCACTACACCCACAATACAAATTTGTGTGAACATTGTTACTATAGAAATGATAATGTGCCACAATAATCAATACAATCATATAAACCTTGCAGCTAGAACACACTGACCAGTCAGAATAATGGGCACAACACCACTGTGAAATAAACTTAACCGGCTGACCAATCAGAATAAAAAAAAACCACAGCAATTCTATGATATTATGATACATTTGTCTTTAAAGAAGGAGTATATATCTATTTCTTTCATACTTCTTAAATGTGACTTGCTATTCTAAAAATCGCCATGTTCCAAACAATAAATAAAAACACTTTCTAATAAAAGTCTATTTATTCCCAGCACTTTTTTTATCCTGACTTTTTTTTTCAGCAGCTGGTGTAGGACATGTCTGGATGACCCATGTGACCCCAGCTGCTATCCAGATGCGGGTCAGTGAAAGGGTCTCAGGGCTCAGTCTACATGAGTTACAGCCCACTATAAAGAAAGAGTAAAATAAAAAAGCTGAGCCTTGAAATGGACAGCAGGGTCTGGTCTGGAGGTGGTGGATCAAATTCCACCTCCTATATTCTTTGTTTAATGCAGCATGCTTTATAGCAATGTTCAGACATCTAAGAACTTGGGACAGATGCCACACCCATATACATACTTGAATCAAAGAACAATTCAACACCTCGGTGTGATGGCACGAAGCCGGCACTTTGGTGCTGTTATTTTTTCATAATGAGACCATAGTGCTCAAATGGTCCCAAAGCACTGGCTTGACCAGTCCAATAGAAATACAAGCTCTTTTAATGGCCGACCATATCGTTTAGCCTCCTGAACCTGACCCAACCCCTTCCATTCTTTCGGCAAGAGTCATAAAAGCAAATGAGGCGAAAGAATATGTTTACCATATGGCCTTTCGTTGTTAAACAGGAAAAACGGAAGGTGGTTTGAAAGGGTAAAGAAGAGTAGTAACTCTTTGATTCCCCTGGTACAGAGACGGTGCAAGTGGCTATAGTTTGAACAATATCCAGACGTACGTTCACTTGTCATGGAATTTCGCGTACCGCAAACATAAATATATAAACTTTCTTTCGGCTTCTCCCGTTAGGGGACGCCACAGCGGGTCATCCGCATGTTTGATTTGGCACATGTTTTTACCGTGGATGCCCTTCGGCACTAAGAGTGGCTGGGGTCGGTTCCCTGACCGGGGATATTTTATTAATGTTTTGAAAAGTTTAAGATCGAAGCTTGGGGGTTAAAAAGTGGCAGCTTGGTGTGGCTGGGAATCTAAGTCCAATGCCTTAACCACTAAGGTATTACCTTTCAAAGGTTTGGAGTGGAAGATATTGAATGGCCTGCTATAGAACTCTGACCTCGATCCTACTGAACACGTTTGGATGAATTAAAACGCTGACTGCACCCCAGGTCTCCTTACCTCACCTACATCAATACCTGACTTTGGTGGAAAAATGAGCACCGATCTCTACAAGCACACTCCAAAATGTAGGGAACATCTTCCCAGAAGTGTGGAGGTTATTATAACAGCAAATGAGAACTAAATATGGAGTATAATTTTCAAAAGACACATAATCATATGGTCATATTTACAAATACGTTTGTCCATATATTGTATGTTGTAAGCATACAAATAGCATGAGCTAAATAACACTTGTGTCCTGTTCACCTTCCATATATAATCTTAGCACGCAGCTTGACTTGACTAACACATGGTAAAAAAAAGAGCTTTGTGAGCAAACCGCAGTATTTTTTTTCCCTCTGTAGCAGTAATCATGCTTCATGGCACACAGACTGATGGTGATTGTCTATCTCGTTTTTTTTTTCTCCAAGAGCTCAGCCAGAGCCCAGATAATTAGGTTTACTAATCATGCTTTCATTAACCTCCAGCTTCAGCCTCTCTTGTTCCTTTCCTCATTTCTTCCTCCAAATGAATTCACTCCGTCATTTTTTTCTTCGCATAATACCTAGCTGTGTTGTTCAAATATAAAGGATAGCATAATTATTGGCATAAATTGCGGCTCGAGCAGTAGAAATAAATCAACGTACCCTGTTGCGTGTTACAAGGGCATGGAAACTTTTGCTTGATGATGTGAAATAAATCTGATAATGGAACAAACAAAAATTCATTCTATAACAGACTGGAGGATGTATTAGAGAAGTGTTTCCAAAAGGTGAAAAATTTTATCATTTTAATTATTCAATACATTTTTTGATAAAGTGGTTATAAAGTTGTATAAAGTTTAGTCTATGAGTTTATTCATTATCATTTTTAAGTTTATCCCTAATGAGCGATCCAGTATCGACTGTGGCAAGGAAAAACTCCCTGAGATGGCATGGAATTATTCAAAATGTAATTCTTTTTTAAGTGTATGAATGAACGGTTAAAAAAAAATCTAATAAATATTACAATTTTTACTTTTTTTTTATTTGTGATTTATTAATTTTTTTATTTCACAATATACAGCATTTACATTTGTAATAAACATCATTTAGTTTAGTAAATTTTCACTTTTTTTAACAAAGTTATGTAATAGTATAATAGTTATATAATACAAATAATAAGGTCAATGTGGCTCCTAAGATGGTGGCTCTGTCACAGCGAGTGTATGTGTGTATGTATGTGTGTGTGTTGCCTTAGTTGTTTCTCTCTCTTGAAAAGTTGATGTTGAGGATAAATTATTTTCATCTTGGTGGGTGTGGTCTCTTCCCGGATGGCCCTGCCCCCACCACAGACCACGAGCACTCACTGAATCGAGTAATGCTTTATATAGAGCTCCTTAGCCTCACTCTAGAGCAGTTTCAGTAAAATTATATGTAAAATTAGTGTTAAAAAGGATTAAGGTGTTCTGGTGGCTTGTGCTAGCTCATCATTTTACTTTCACACTCTATATTGGTTGAAATTGTAAGTTGTCACCTATCTATATGTGAAAAAGTACAAATGTTTTAGTAAAAGTCTTCACAATCACATAATTTTTTATTATTCACAAGCATAAAGGTTTTTGAATAAAAATCTCCTTTCTTGCCCTTCATTTTTAAAGCTTCTAGTCAGCCCTGAGAATTCTAAGCTCTTTATACATGCAGTAGGATAACTCAGTGGCCTGACTACATGAATGAGCTCCATTTAGTTCTGGACTGCACTGTGCCCGAGTGTTTTCTCCGTGTAGACAGCATGATTGACAGCAGATGGATCAGAGGGCAGATCTGTGAGCATGATGGTCTTATGCCTGCTCTTGACCTTGACATCGTACTGGCATGCTGAATCTGGTCCTGGGCATCTAAAAGACTTTTTTGTTCACATTAAGAATGGGGAAGCTGTACTAGGCAAAAGGACATGGACAGGAAGAGAGAGTAAAAACAGCAGGTCCACTATGACCCTGGGAAAAAATCTACTTGCAGGATAGAAAATCTGTTTTTGAGGTGACCCCAGGTGAGGAGGGATCAGGTTTTAAACAATAAGTTACAAATGAGATACAGATGGTAAATCTTTGTAGTGTGTATGTACATCTGAACAACAATAGCATAGTGCTAATGCATTCTTAGTTGTGATTGGTCTGGTGGTGCTTAATTTTCTTCGCACATTCTCAAAAGATTTTATGATTGTGACAACAGGAACTAAGCTGTTTCTTATTCCACAACGTTCCAAATTGTAGGAGGAAAAGGGACAAAGAAACAAAATGCTAAATACAATGGAATATAAATGAGAAAACTATAACCTGAGTATCATGACAATATGGACAAAAACAAGCATCGATAGACAAATGAAAGACAAATAGTTCATGGTCCATGAATTTATGCTGTATACAAAAGTGCTATTTACTATGAATCTATCAATATTTATGACGAAGGTGCACAAGCAAACATGTGACATGTTGAGGTGCATGTGGGAAATTTAGTCCCAGTCCATAATCCTGACAGACTACAACTGCAAAAACTTAGCTAGAAATAAACTGCCAATCAACAGCAAATTAGTAGACAAAAGTAAACTAATAATTAAAAGTAAAATCACAAAAAAAAATAAACAAACAAATGCAAATGTATCAAATCAAATTTAATTTTATTTGTCACATACACATACATACAGAGTACGACATGCAGAGAAACGCTTTTTACGACCTTCTGGCATGAGGGAATAGAATGAGGGAAAATAAACCAAAAAAAAGAAGGTAGATAAATAAAAAGTATAAACTATATAAAATATAAAATATATGAAGATATATGTGAAAAGAAATGTATATACAAGGATCCGTATCACAGTAAAACAGTACAATTTAAGGTGATTGACATGATTTCCTTGAAGTGACTGTGTGCAGTATGGTGTACTATAGTTCTTTACTATTGAGGAAAGTAAATTAGCAAAGAATTTAAAACAAGGAACCAAACAAAATCTAGCAAAGAAAAGCAAACTAGTAGGTGTCACGTATCCGATCCATGTCATTCCTCCCATTCACCACCAGAGTGCACCACTGCTACCAAGACTCTTTGGACAACAGCTCCCAGAAGCCCCTACCTGGGAACTAATTACAGGGTCCTCCTAGTTCCAAGCAGGAGGACTATAAATGGGACACAGTCACATATTGCGAGTATTGACCAAGTAACGGGTTGTTAGTTTTGTTTATGCCAGCCTACGGGTCCAGGTTTCATATTGCCAATAGACCACGTTTCATGTTCCATGCTCTAGTGTTTTCACGGTTTCAACCTAGAACTCTACTTTGTTTATGATTGTTTGCTCCTGCCAAGGCCTTTGCCTGTTTTTGGGATTACCCCTTTGTCTCATCTTGGATATATCTGTTTGCTATCGTCTACCCTGCCTGTTAACCACAAACAAACAATAAGGCCAGCATTTGGATCCTTATCTCTGTCTCCATGCGTATCATGCCACAGTGAAAGTAAATTAGCAAGCAAAAGCTAATTGGCAGGAAAGTAAGGTAATGATTTAAAATAAACTACCATACAAAAGCAAGCAAACAAGCAAGGTACATTTAAAACCCACTAAAAATAACTCCCCCTGTGCTTGTTTTTATTTGTTAGCAGACATAAAACTGCATTGCACCTAGCTTTTTTTGTGTTTTTTTATTTGTATAGGCCTTTTAACAATGGTTATTGTACCAAAACAGCTTTACACAAATGAAGAGGTTATAAACTCACAATTATAAGAAACAAACCTATATACACTAAATACTTATAGGCACTTATACACTCTTTTATACCACTTTATTACCACTTTATCTCTGTAAAGCTGCTTTGAGACAATATCCAAAGTAGGAATGTATTAGTTTAGTGCCTATAAGTTCTCACTTATCTACCCAAAAGCATTTTTAAAATTGGTACATCGTTAAATATGTAATATAATGGAAATAATTGTTTTTTTATGTTTATTGCACTGATATTGCATTCCTCCCCTAAATTGTTCATAAAGCAGACTTAAATGGTGGCAAAAACTTTATTACTCAGTTAGTTGATTATTTCGATGTACAAATCGAAGAGTAGTAATTAGTGGTCATGCAGCCCCTATATAACTATAAATTGAAAAAAAAAACTCTTAATAATGATACAAATAAATAAAAGTTAATAATTGTTGTTAAATTAGTACATAATTTGAGGAATTAAACTGCTGTTTTAGGAAATTAACTTTAGCCTGTAGTAACTTTGTATTGTGATGTGCACTGCTATTTTTTTTTTATTCCTACCCCAGCTCCTTCCCACCACCACCCCCCGACTGTGCCGTTTGTACTACAATCATTGCGTCCACTCTCAAACCTGTGCCAGATGCCAATTTGTACCCTTTCTGCCCTTTCTGTCCCTTCGTTTCTTCTCTCCTCTCTTTCTTTATAGCTTCTTGTAATTAACAGTGAAATTATTAAAAACTACAAATTACGCCAAACCAATGATAAATCGACCGGGTAATAGCAAGCAGATGGTGGTAAGTCATGAAAAAAAGAATAGTGCACCCCCATCACAACTCTCCTTTACTACCGCTGCCTCCACCACCTCCATCAACAACTCCCATGAAAAAGAACTCCATTTGCATTTCATGAGATTAAAATGCATGTGTTTTGTCGCTATAGGCAGCCTGCGATGCTATGCCTGTCAGATAGCAAAACGGGCTGACTGAAGGAGGCCTGATAGATTAAGGTGGACCTTCTGCATGTGTCTTTGGCCTTTTGTGTTCCAGAAATGAGAGAATATTGTGTCCCAATAGACTCGTGAGAATACGGGTGGGCGGCCGTAATGACATTGCATGGCAAAATGAAAGGGGTGAGAGCAAAACAGGGAGGTGTTATGTAGGGGTCTAATGTAATTATTCTCTAGTCGTATCTTTTACCCTGAAGATGTGAACAATTATAGTAGAGGAGAGTGGTGGGAATGAACACTCAGCTCACCATCAAGTTCAAGACTTAGTATTGTTTCTCCAAAAACAGAGTTTAGCATCATGTGTGGGCAAAATTGAATATGTCTCACTTTGCTTGGCCTGTATGTAGGGCTTTCTGGTACAGAGGTTACATTTTGCTTGTAATTAACTGCTTGTGCAGTCCATGACCCGTCGAAATATCTTTTAGACCCTTGAGAAGAAATTTCAACATTCAACTGCTCATTTAAGTGTCTAGATTGGAGTTCAAATATAAAATAATTACAAACTATATACAGGAATGACAACATATATAAAAACATACCTATGTTTACCCATAGAAAAATATACAGACCTAGACATGTGACTGAATTTGCACTAAAGCCACCAGCAATATACAGTACAAGTGCCCTTAGTTTAACATCCTGTGTGGGCAGAATTACGACTGTAATAAAATCAAACCGGGTTTATATCACATTCTGATTGGCCACCACTCCAAATAGTCTGACTAGCTTTCTGTGCTACTCGTTGAAACATTCTTTAATGAAAGCATCTGTTGGGCCTTTTAGAAGAACTTTCAGTTGCCCAATTAAAAGTGTAGTGGCCTGGAAAAAAGTTCGAACAAAGAATTTTGACTTTTTTATGCAGACTGATTGTTTTAACCACCACAAATGTTAAAATCAGCATAAACTAAAAAGTAAAATATCAATGTCCATGTTTATATTCTTAGTTCAAAACCAAAGAATATTTGTCTGTTTTTCAGGTTTCCACCAGACCATCAGACAAACACCTTGATTTGATTCTGATTTTCTGAAAGTCACTTGCTGACAAATGAGCCCAAAGAAGTCACTTGATAGAAGTAGTAGCTCAGTAAGAAGCTTTTACTTTTTGCCATTTCAAATTCCATCAATCAATGAAGTAAATGTAAAGTTGTTATATGAACAAGCAAACACAAAAAAAAAATAGCTTGCCATTATAAAACAATCAGAATTACAAGACACTATGTCATGATTGTCAATATTGCTTTATTATTCACAACTGCATATTGAAATCGTGCCAGTTGTGTGTTGCTATGTCACATTTACAGGCAGAGTGGATTTTACCGATACCAAAGACTAGGCTGGATTGCACTTGCTGAATAAAAATATATCAACTCATTTTTTTTCAAATGAATACTGGATTAAAAAACCAAACAAACATGTAAAATGTAGTGAACATTTTTACAAAAATAAAAAAGTACCGAATCACGAAAATGTGCTAAATGAAATAAATATTAATATACTAAAGATTATAATAGTGATAGTTTTCAAGCATCAAGAATTATACAAAATTTGTTAAAAATTCATTGCAAAAAGTAAGACTACAAATCAATAAAAACCGTTCCATCCAAAATGAATTAAAAAAAAAACCCACTTAAAATAAACAGCAGGAGTGTCAGTGATTCACATCTAGAGGCCTCTTACTGTATAACGCAACCTGGAAAAACTATGGGTATGGATTTTTGCCGATAGCTGATCTCAATAGCAATAAACTATCGCTGCTGATTAATCCGCAAAAGCAATGAATTGGACAACTTTAATTTGCAAGATATATAAACGTCACAATTGTGTAATGTCATGACTGGAGAAAATAATTGCATAATTGCATGATGCATTATAACTAAGTCACAATTATGAGAAGTCACAATATCATGATATCACAACTTAAAAAATTTGCTGGTGTACACTATCATGTTAACATTATATAGTATTAAATGGCAGGACTAAGAATCGATGTACAGTTTATCTATAAGTGGCAATTCTCAAACTGATGAATGAAGGTTCGAAAGCTACTTAAATTTCTGAATATTTAACAGGAATTATGTAAATTTATCTAATGCATCCTAAATCTAAAATACATTTCACTAGTTTTAGATATTCTTGCAGGTACCTTTATATGTTGTGTGTCACGTGTATTTGCATTTACTCATCTGTGGAAAAATTCAGGATGGTTTCTGGGGCTAAAACAGATGACAGCGGCAGTGAAACGGGGTGGGACACAATACATCCCTCAGACACGCTGAAGTTCCCGGGGTCGATCGGGTCACGTTCATTAATTACCTCCATTATCAGATAAAAGACATGAATGAAGAGTCATTTGTCTGGTGCATTGAGATACTCCCAATAGGGCTCACCTCTAGCCTGGTTTCCAAAAATATTCATCACTAATATGTTTATCTCATGTGTGTGTGTGTGTGTGTGTGTGTGTGTGTGTGTGTGTGGTGTGTGTGTGTGTGTTTTAAGCCCACCATTTACCTCTTATTCTATTACCGAGGTTTATATAATAGGTGCAAATTGCATATTTCTGATAACACACACACACACACACACACACACACACACACACACATGACCTGATGTGGATGGTCTCACTGGGCAAATCCTAAGCTCTCAAATTAAGACTAATGTGTCTACAGTTAATGATGTGTAAAAACACTTGAATAGGATTAAATGGACTGTGACCTTGGAAGAAATTCTCTTATCATTATTTTCTGACACAGTTTTGAGACTTCAATTTATTATTTTTCCTTTTTCCTTACTCTTTCTATCCTTTTTTTTTTTTTTCATGAAAAGAAAAAAATTATTGTGAATTTCTCTAATGATCTTTGTTCATCTACGTTTTTCGCCTCTGACCACTAGAGGGCGATCTTTCAAACAAATCGCACTTTTGTTGACAAGTCAGAAATATTTAAGTGAAATATGAATAAACAAATAAAGACTTTGAGTTTGATATTGGAACACATTATAAAAAAAAGAGTTCATGTATTTATTAATAGAAATAAAGTCAGTGTGGTCATACTGCAGGCACAGAGGGGTGACAAACTAAACCAGAGGCAGGTGTTAATTATTACTCATTAATCACAGGCGACAATAATGAAGTCATAAAATCTTAAAGACTGAGTTTTTTCCACTGCTTAATGTAGGTTTAAAAAAATCTGCAGCAGACACAAAATATATCATTTTGCCACAAAGTTACAAAGTCTTGATTTTAATTAATATGATGTTATTCATATTATTGACCTGCTTTTTTGGGGAAAACATGTCTATCAGACACACTTACAAAAAGGAGTTTTTCATTTAATACATACATTTCATACATACAAAAAAAAATCTTCAATAGTGTTTTATACATTACAAAAATGTAATAATTTATGTAAAGCAATATGACTAAACTGTAAATATATATATAATATATATAATCATTCAGAGAAAGGATACTGTTTGTCTGAGATACAAAAGATGACAAAATCTTGGCTTTTATTGAAAGTTGCTACAGAAAACCGTTGACTATTTTACGAGACAACATGGACAAAATAATCAGATACCTCGTTTTTATGTATATTGCATTCAAAAAAGATATATAATGTGATTCTGTGGTATGTAACTGAAATTTGAACAATTCTTATGTTGTACTTTTTAAAGTTAAAGATGAAATCAATTCTCATAATTTGCTATGTTTTTAAAAATAATTGTAACCCCAATATAATGAAATACGATTTATTTGAAATTGTGTTTTGTGTGCATTTAGTGTAGTTACTCACGATTGTCTATTTCTTTAAAAGGGTTTTGCCAGTACAATAGATAAGAAAACTAGGAACTTGTAATTCCACTGAACCTTATCTTACACAATTGATCAGTTTCACACACTGTCTATGATTTGTGTATATATATATATAATATATATATATATTATTATATATTATATATATATATACAAATCATAAAGTGTGTGAAACTGATCAATTATATATATATATATATATATATTCACCAGATTCATTTGTTTATGTACTGGTTAATTTATATTCCATTTATGGTTACTTGTTTTTTTGTATTTTTTCTAAATACAAAATATTCAAACACCGGATTTATGTTTAAATGAAAAAAATAAATAAATAAATAAAATAATGCGTGTCATTATGTTGACCACTAGAGGGCAATATCATATTTTTTGTTTAAGCTGACTCAGAAGCCTGCACGTGTGTTGTATGAATACATATGTTAGTTTCCCTTCTTTATTATTATTATTATTATTATTATTATTATTATTATTATTATTATTCAGATGTGTTATCTGTATCTGGCTATATATTATTAAAACATTAAACAGTTGATAAAAAAAGGTCCCAAGATCGGGGAGGGTTGTGTTATGAAGGACATCCAGCATAAAACAATTTCATACTGGATCGGTCGAGGCCCGGGTTACCAACGAACCAATACCAAAGGTATTGTTAGCCAAAAGGGTACCAGTGGATATTGGGCTACTGTTGGCTGAAGGAGGAGAAGGAGAGGAGGAGGGTTGGTACTGTAAATGATGGTATTATGGTAAAAGGAGAGAGGTAGCTGATGGACTGGAGCAAGATAGATATGTTGTGTGTTCAAGAGACCAAGTGGAAAAGGACATGGAGGTGGGTTTAAACTGTGCTATAATGGGGTGTTGAAAAGAGAAATGGTGTAGGGGTGATTCTGAAGAAAGAGTTCAGTAAGAGTGTAGTGGAGGTGAAGCGAGTTTCTGATAGGGTGAATACTGTGAAGCTGGAAGTTGAATTAGGAGAGTGAGGACTGGAAGAAGAATAAGATGGTGGAAACTAAAGGAGGAAGACTGTAGTGTGAGATTCAGGGAAGAGGTCAGACAGGGGCTCGGGGGTGGTGAGGAGGTGCTGGATGATTGGGAAACTACTGCAGGAGTGATAAGCGAGACAGCTAGAAAGGTACTTGGTGTGACATCTGGAAATAAAAAGAAAGACAGAGACGTGGTGGTGGAATGAGGAACTGCAGGAGAGCATAAGAAGAAAGAGGTTGGCAAAACAGAATTGGGATCAACAGAATGATGAGAAAAGTAGGCAGGAGTACAAGGAGATGCAGCAGCAGGTGAAGAGGGATGTGGCGAAAGCCAAGGAAAAGGCATATGAGGAGCTGTATGAGAGGTTGAACAATAAGGAAGAAAAAAAGGATTTGTAGCAAGTGGCCAGGCAGAGGAACCGAGCTGGGAAATGTACTGCAAGTTAGAGCAATAGGATGGAGATGGAAATGTGTTAACTAGTGAGGAGAGTGTGTAAGGAGAGTGTGTAAGGAGAGTGTGTTGAGAAGATGGAGGGAGTATTTTGAGCAGCTGATGAATGAGGAAAATCAGAGAGAGAGAAGGTTGGATGGTGTGGAGATGGTGGAGCAGGAAGTGGATAGGATTAGTAAGGAGGAAGTGAGAGCAGCGATTAAGAGGATGAAAAGTGGAAAGTTGGTTGGACCAGATGACATATCAGTAGAAGCGTGGAGATGTTTAGGGGAGATGGCAGTGAAGATTTTAACCAGGTTGTTCAACAAGATTTTGGAAGGTGAGAGGATGCCTGAGGAATGGAGAAGGAGTGTGCTGGTTCCGATCTTTAAGAATTTTGGAGATGGGCAGACCTGCAGTAACTACAGGGGAATTAAGTTGATCAGTCACACCATGAAGTTATGGGAAAGAGTAGTGGAAGCCAGGCTGAGAGAAGAGGTGACCATCTGTGAGCAACAGTTTTCAGTTTCATGCTGAGGAAGAGCACCACAGATGAATTATTTGCTTTGAGAATTTTAATGGAGAAGTATAGAGAAGGTCAGAAGGAATTGCATTGTGTGTTTGTGGATTTAGAGAAAGTGTACGACAGGGTGGAGAGAGGAGTTGTGGTATTGTATGAGGAAGTCAGGTGTGGCAGGACATGTATGAGGACAGTGTGACAGCAGTGAAGTGTGCAGTAGGAACAACAGACTGGTTCAAGGTGGAGGTTGGACTGCATCAAGGATCAGCTCTTAAACCTTTCCTGTTTGCAGTGGTGATGGACAGGTTGACGGACAAGGTCAGACAGGAGTCTCCCTGGACTATGATGTTTGTGGATGATATTGTGATTTGTGGTGAAAGTAGGGAGCAGGTTGAGGAGAGCCTGGAGAGGTGGAGGTACACGCTGGAGAGAAGAGGAATGCAAGTCAGTAGAAGTAAGAGAGTACATGTGTGTGAATGAGAGGGAGGGCAGTGGAGTGGTGCAGTTGTAGGGAGAAGAGGTGGAGAAGGTGGAGGAGTTCAGGTACCTGGGGTCAACAGTGCAAAGTAATGAAGGGTGTGTTAGAGAAGTGAAGAAAAGAGTGCAGGCAGGTGGAGTGGGTGGAGAAAAGTGATAGCAGGAGTGATTTGTGATAGAAGAGTATCTGCGAGAGTGAAAGGGAAAGTTTATGGGACTGTGGTGAGACCTGCGATGTTGTATGGATTAGAGACAGTGGCATTGAGTAAAAGACAGGAGGTGGAGCTGGAGGTAGCAGAGCTGAAGATGTTGAGATGTTCGTTGGGAGTGACGACGATGGGCAGGATTAGAAATGAGTTTATTTGAGGGACAGCGCATGTAGGACGTTTTGGAGACAAGGTGAGGGAGGTGAGATTGAGATTGTTTGGACATGTGCAAAGGAGGGACATGGGGTGTATCGGTAGGAGAATGCTGACGATGGAGACAACAGGAAGGAGAAAAAGAGGAAGACCAAGGAGGAGGTTTATTGATGTGTTGAGGGAAGACATGCAGGTAGTTGGGTTAAAAGAGGCAGATGACGAGTACAGTGGGGAATGGAGACGGATGATCCGCTGTGGCGCCCCCTAATGGGAGAAGCCGAAAGAAGAAGAAGAAGAAGAAGAAGAAGAAGAAGAAGATTATCTATGTTTAAACACTAGATGGCAGGGTTTATTTATGTTTGGTTATGTATTTTTCTGTTTGTACCCATCTAGTTAGCTATTTAACTTTATATTTTCCTTTTTGTCTAATCATGTTCCTCCTCATAAAATTTTCCCCCTGGATATACATTCTTGGCCAAAATGGCCACAAAAAAGTACCTTTTAATGAATATTTTAATTTTCTCAGAAAGAAAAGAAAGATTGGAAGTAAAAAAGTAATGCGCTTCTTTACCTCAAATTCTTTACTTTTGCTGCATTGAAGTGTTTAAATAAAAAGTTGACATAAAAATTTACAAATTCACTTCAATAGACTTTTTGTGGTTAAATCCTCATAATGTTTTAAACTTAAATTTTTTCCAAAGTTCAAAGTTCATCAACATTTGAATTAAGCAATCCTGCCTCTTCTTTCTGTTCAAACCTGTCCACAGGTTTATTTGACATTTTGAGACAGTTGTTTTAAAAACTAATTATTGGTCAGGAAACGATCAAGAATGAAGCAAATATATGAATTTTATACCAAGTTACTTCATCTATTTGCTTTATTCTTGATCGTCCAATAATGAGTTTTTAAGACAATTAAAAGCTTCATATTTTAGGTTTATATTTTTAAGTGTATATTTTTGAGGATGCCTATTGGCTTTGAATATCTTTTCTTCGGGGTGTTTCAAAGAGAATTCTGTATGTAATGTAGAAGAGAATGTAGATGAATTATTCATGCTAAAGCCAGATATTTATCAAAAGTGTGTGGAAAATTTTAGCACTTTCACCCTAATGGTAGAAATTTCTATGATTAAACACTAGATGGCGTGATTCCACAAGATTCAGCATAACTGCTACAACCACACCCTATTCCCACACACAACACTGGCTCTCATACAGTACAATACATGAAGTGTTTTGGAAGCATCCTTACAGACTCAGTGAGACAGACAGAGCAACATTTCTTTAATAGCTTTTTAATAAACACAAGCATTGGTGTGAACATGCAAAATGGCCATCATAAGAGGTTTTGCTTTCTCCTCTGACCACAGAAACACAGTTTTACTACTTATTTCAGGCAAGATTAAGTATGAATAGTAAACAAGTACGAAACACAGCTTACTTTTAATACTTGAATAATGTCTTGGGTAGTGATGAATCATATAAAATCAGTGTTTAATTGAAAAATATTGAGAACAATCTCGGGTTAAAAATGCTACAATCTGATACCGACTTTATGATTCACCCAGGTTGATTTAGATGTTGTTTAAGACACGCACCAGAACACTGCAATCACATAAAAACCATGAGATCTGACAAGAAAAATTGCGTTAATGGTAATTTATTGTTGGTTTCAGTGCATAGGGATTCTCTTATAGTCCCGTCCCCCCCCTACATGGTCCTCAGTGTGAGTTGCATTACAGATCATAAGTGATGTATTTGTAAAGAACCACATGGCGTCGAAAAAAAAAAAAAAAACACTGCATTCAAGATGGAGACTTTTTTTTTTTTTTTTTTGTCGGCGGTGGTTTTTGTTTGTTTTTCACAACAGCGGACATAGTCAGCACGTCACATTTCAAGTATCAGCACAACATCGCAATGAATGCAAAAATCTCTGGTACATCCACTAATAGAACATTGAAATCTGGTGTTGAAATCCATGCAAAATACCGTAAGATTCCCTTCGATCACAAGTAGCTTTGCGTAATATACGTGTTTTTAAACTCTAGTGATTTTTTTAGCTAGCTGAAGACACACAACACAGATACACTGAGATACCAGGCAGTTCTCACCTTCCTGATGGCATTTGGTAATATAATGCCCTCTTAGCTGTTGCAGTATCGCTAAAAACGTCTACGTGGCCTTTGAAAGCCATTTGCTTAGCTAATACTCAAGTCTCGAGTTATTCTCAAACACAATTTATTATAAAATGAGTCTATCTGTTAAGTATCGTATGTACAGAAGTAAGTATACAGAGCTGTCACATCTACTTGCAGGCCATTTGCTTTTTTCTGACTAAATCAAAATGGCTATAGGAATGGTAAATACATAGCACCATTTTGTCCAAAAGATAATAGAAAAAATAAAAAAAATTAATGGTTTTAAATGCAAAAAAAAAAAATATATATATATATATATATATATGGTCAATTTTGTATCTAGCTTAGCGTTTTCAGTAAGTGTTACCACATCTATAAACTTTTCAAGCCATTTCACTATAGCATATCACTCTTTTTTAATACATGCTCTTTGGTTAAAATACTTCAACGGATTTTTTTTTATATTTATATATAACTGTTTTTTTTGGCAGTGTAAGAAAAACAAACAAAAAAAACCCCCACAAAATATGGCTAATAATGCACTTGCCTCTGACAACAAAAAAAACAAAAAAAAACACATTTTAGGCACTTAATTAGCAAAAAAAACACAAACAAAAACAAAGCTCTGTCGACACACATAACAATACTATGTACATATATGTAAAAAGTGTTATAAATAGGTTTTAAACCATAGATACTATATACATCTTCAAACAATGACCGCATTCGTTGTTATATGTCTTTTCATGGTGGTGATTCTTTTTGTACAGTTATATTATATTATATTGTATGGGCTTTTTAAACTTGTCTGCAGATGCGGTAGGCGATTTAGATGATCAGCGATATCTGGAGCCTCGAACTGGGGGTGAGTAGATCATTCCCGTTTTCTCAAGATGATGTAAATTAAGCCACTGATGAGCGCTAGAGGAAAAGCCACCCAGGCCAAGATGTAGGCATAACCGTACGACGCGCCCGAGGGAATCCATGTGTTCCTCATCACCGTGTAAATGATCGCACCGCACATAATGAACAGACCTGATGGAGAGGAAGAATAAAACAGAATATTATAATATACAGCCTCATTACTTGAAACAGAAAGTTTCACCACTGGTTCACTTGTGGACAAATGGATGAGCACCCGGTTGATCACATGACTTAACAGAATGCCCAGAAGTATGCCCAATGCCATCTATTCTGATTGCTCAACATTTCACATGACTGCTATACCTTCCACAGAATATAAACTGGTTCATATATAAATATCTTGTTTCTTGTTTTGTTTGGTTGGCTAAGCAGCTAGTTGTTTAGAATGCTATGTAAGAAGGTAAGATTTAAGGTTTGAGAAGGTAAGGGGGGGGGGTTGGTTGCTCACCTTCTAAGAAAGAATGTAACATCTACAACATAAACTGTTGCACACTTTCTGTTAAGAGAATCTACAACAGAAGGCTCAGGTGGCGCCCTTTTGAAAAAGCAGAACCTTTGACCTACTACACACTTGGGTGGATGTAGTATCATGGGTTCAGTGCATAGATATAGGGCTTTTAGGTTTGTAAATGTAATTGGCAGGTGTGTAGTTAAATCTATGTCTCCTTGTTTATGTAGAATCAATAAAAAGTTTAATGTAGAACCCTAAAATTGGTGTGATGGTATGCTAAAATGATTACATGTAGAATGTAAGGTTACTTAACAGAACCGTTAAGCACCAATTGTTTTTGGAATAGTTATAGATTAGTGGGTTGGATTTAAGGTGTGCTGGAAGTATGAATGGTTTGGTGAGTAGTTTAAATAGTTGGGAAGTAAGTAGGATGTGGATTGTATAGGTAGACACTTGAGTTGATGGGATGGTATGGTAACTCTAAAGACTCTTACAGCTTCTGTGTAGATTTCTTTAAAACAAAGGGTTTAAGTTTGACCTCTTGAGTGAGCCAGACAGGTAGGTAGACACTTGGGTGAATAGGGTTTTATAAAAAGGTCACATAGAAGGAAGAATTCCTCTTTCATAAAATAACTGACACAATATTTATCCAAAAACGTTTGAGGACCATGCTGATAGGGAAACAGGCAAATGGGTAAAAAGGTTCTAAATGTTGCTAAATAATTATTAGGTAAGTGGTTAGATTTTTTAAGTGGTTAAGTTGGTGGAATATTGATAGTAAGTAATATGTCTAATAGAGGAGAGAAATGTTTTTACTTGGGGTTAATTGTATGCAAGTGATAGATGTTGATTTCACTCTAAACACATCGTTCAGGCATAACAGTACATTGACCATTGAAGGACTTATTTTTCATTTGTATGTTATGTTGGATGTATGTTTTTGCATAGCAGTTTTACATGGATTTTTAAAGTAAAGCAAGACCTGTTCACTGGTCTTTGTGTATGAGTGTCCGGAGATACTGACATTTCCCGTAATGTCCTCCTCTGAGCCAGACAGGGCAGTGCCATTAGATTTCTGTGTAGACAGAGCCAGCACTGTCTTCACCCTCGTTTCAGCACAATAACTTGCATCCGCAGCATGATTAAGCACTTTTTGAGATCAGGCTCAGTCTGGCAAGACGCGAACCACCCCCAGCGTGCCAGCCATGACATTTCACTTTGTGTCTGAGCCTCTGTTTTCCGGTGCCAATCCGGTGGGCACCTTGAGACACCAAAATCCTAATGGCCCACGCTGCTTCCCCCCTGACATTTATCTAATTGTTAATGTGACCAAACAACCTGAATTCTGTCCCCAAGAATCTTACAGGAATCCATATTGTGTTTTCTTTTCTCTATAACACTATCATATTCATTAAGTATATTTGCAGTCCTCCTTTACTTACAAGATAATTATGTCTAGAGCATAAGTCTATATTGACCTTGCCTAATTAAAAATCTATATACAATATTATTTCATCTAAACAGATTGCCTAAGGATGTTGGCCTGTAATTGATCTGAAAGGCATTTAAGTACATTCTGGAAAATCTAATGTATAACAAAGTGTGACAGGACTAATTTAATTAATACTGGCTCAACGAGCCTCAATGGATGCCAAGGATGCCAATGTTTTGAAAAATTAACTTTGAGGTGTGTGTGAGAGGAATACGAGAAGTCATTTTCTGGATGCACTGTCATTCTCTGGCACTTCTACATTGCTTTAAAAACATCAGAGTCAGACTTTTGTACAATTATATACGATCTTTTACTGAACAGATCAGAAAATAAAAAAATATAAAAAAGGAAATAGCTGCAATTTTAAAAGGCAATGAAGTGCATTAGTATTATGTTGTCAAATCTAGAACAAATACATTGAAAAGCTTTTTAAAGATTAATTTTGGAAATAAATGTGCTGGGGGAAAAAAATAACTTTTTGTAGATGAAAACCAAAAAAAAAAGAATGATTTGTGGTGTTTATTGATAAAATAATATGGAATGGACTTATTTGCAAAGTTCATATACCAGCATGGCATGTCCTGAAGAAACCCTAACTCACAGGTCAATAAAAACAAGGACAGGATTTCTAGCATTGATTCCTGCTGTCATGAGAATGATGTATGGATCTGGTATGATATCACTGTGTAACTGAATATCGAGATATTTCCTTATAGCTTTAATTAGCTACAAATCTTTAATTCCAACTGCACTTATTTCTCCAGACTGCAGGCATAGACAACTAACAAAACGTGGTTTTTGCCCTAATTAGCAAGCATTTCAGATGTAAAGATACTCACAGGCGAAGATTTGGAAGGCTCCAGTGAGGAAGAAGCGTCCACCCTTTTGCAGTGTGAACAGCTGGCAGAAAAACAGGCAAAGTGACAGGATGCTGAAGATGATCGACAGGATCATGAGAGCCTGCACTGACTGAATCCATACTGAAAGACAGAGAGTGAAAAAATGGACAGATTTGTTATTGCAGAAAGCAACTCCAGGACCTAACAGAAAGTTCAGTTTGAAATGTTTATTACATCCAGACACTTGGATTACATTAGATTTCATTACATGACATTACAATGTACTGCGACTGGGTCTGCGATTCCAAACTAGAAGAGTTATAGATGTTTCTTTTGAACTTGACCAGAGCTCTCTATCTATTTAAAAAAGGACTACTAAAGATTAAATATTTTAAATATCAAACCAACTCAACACAAAAAGGAGACCAAACAAACATGTTGAATCCATCAGAGACAAAATACTTCCACAATGTTTTCTAAAAGAGCACAAAGTTGTTCACTTTCCCAAAAGCATTTTTTATTGGAACATTTCACAAATGGGAGTTCAAATTCCTACAAGCTCCAGACACTTAAAATAAAACCGGCTCTCTAGGTATTGATCTTCTGCTCATCCTTGAGCCAGAGAAATATATATATATATATATATATATATATATATATATATATATATATATATATATATATATATATATATATATATATATATATACTGTATATCATTACCTTGTCTTGATAGCTTTAATAGCTTCATATCTCATCCATCTATCATTTAATCCATCATGCATTAGATGCACAACACATTTTTCATATTGAAACTTTTCTGGATGTGTAAACTTATTTTGCTTAATGTTTCCTGTGTTGTTCAGCTTTCACGCTGTAACTTAGCGGCAACTAAACAGCTTTATAATAAGTTTTATCAAGTGAAAATTGTGTGACACTGGTATTTAAATGTGATAATACAAAGCCACAATTTGTCTGCCTAAGCACAATCACTGCCAAGCTGCACTCGTGTTAAACTGGCTTTAATAACATTTAATCATCATAAAAAAACAAATAGAAAATTACAGTATGACTCAATGTACATACCAAACACAATTCAACAGGAAGCATATCCCAATGTTATATCACTCTAAAATGTACTTTCTAACTCAAGCTACATTATATGGACTGAAGTTTTGGCTTGACTTTGCCAATCATATGCGGTTCTTCCCCAAACATCGGATGCAATAGCATTCACTTGAACTAGAAGACCCAACCCTGTTCCAGCATGACAATCTCCATGTATCCAAAGCATTCTTCATAAAGATATGCTTTACATGGGTGGGAGTGATAGATTTCCATGATATACATTTCTGACATCAACCATACTTAGGACGAATTGGAATGCTGACTGCACCCCAGGCCTCCACACACTCCACAAGTACATCAGTATCAGAATTTACTAATACCTTTCGGCTGAATGGGAACAAATCTCCACAAGCACACTCCAACATCAAATGGAAAATCTTATGGTTAGGTGTCCACAAAGGTTTATCCATATAGTTTATAAGCTGGCGAATGCTACTTAGTAATTCGAAAGATTAATGATCAATAAGCTTTGTATAAGTCAGCACATCCATCAGGTTGCAAGAAATAAAGCTAGCATTAAGCTTTATTTCATTACACAATCCCTTTTGGAAATGTCTTTGCACATGAATAGTGATAGGATAAATACAAAAGGGCTTTAAATATATAGAATTAAAAATTATTTACCATGGATTAATGTATTAAGGCTTTTCATTTTTAAATAAAGTTATGAATTCTGCTAATATTAAACAGTTATTTATTCTGCTTTGCTATCATATTTACACAAGTTAGTAGTTGTATATGTGATAGTGCTTCGGCTGTAATTGAGAAGCTTGATTAGTGCATTTGGGATGCACTGTTTTAAAAGACTGATGTTCTAGACTAAAACTAACTAGACCTGCATTATGGCATTTGAGACACAGGCACACAAATAACTTCCTAGTACGTTTCTTAGTTTGACATAAAATTCCATGTGCAAAAACTTGAAGACTTTTCATTCAAGATAACGCATTTGCTACATTATAGAAATTAATATTTAACTTTTTTATTTGGCGATTCAAGATAAACCGTTTAATTAGACAACAGAAAGAAGGTACACTTTAGCTGAATTTCAACCCTCCTTGAATAAATTCTGACTGTATATAAATTAGCAATTGGTCTCCAAATCTATATGTATTATAACATCCTTGTCTGACATCATTACTGACAGCCCAAAGAGACTATTTTTTACATTCTTCATTTCAAAAACTTTATATTTGTTTTAATTCAGACCCCAGATGGTACAGAATTCAGCAACATTTGGATGTAGGAACATTATTTTCCAAACCTTTTTAAGCATTACAATGCCCCTGCCTTTTTTCCCCCATACCTTATAGTAAAACTATACCTAAAATATACATTTATACTTATTGTATTTATTTTTATGTTACTTTATTCTTTTTGATTTTCATGTTGTACTACTAGTTTTTTATGTTTACATGTTGGGCAGTCGTGAAAAAAAAAATCATGTCACACTCTGTATAAATGTGTATGTGGCAAATAAAAGTAATATGTGAATTTGGTGTACGAAGTCACATGTCTGGCCATGAAGAGCTCTGACCCTTAAGCCTATGAATTCACTCTGCATCATTTTAGAAACTGCAACTGCAACACCATCTACGCTGATATGAAACATCTGTCTCTCAGCTTCAAATGGTACAGATTGCAGCTAGACTTTTGGGTGTATGCTAGAATAATCCTATTACACAGACTTTAATGTCTCTGTTATTGAACTGATTTTTAGATACACTTATTTGTTTTAAAAAAACTAACTGGCATCTACATACACATCAGACCTTTTCTCTACAATCTTTTGAGATCTTTTGAATCTTCTGATCAGAGATTATTGACTATTCCTAAGGCAATACTAAAATTCAGCGGATCAGACTTTCTTAGCACCTGGACCAAACTGTGGAACAGTCTACCACCCAAGTTTAGAAGTGCTTACGCACTTGTTTCTGATTGTAATTCTAAGCTAAAAACTCTTTTCACTAGATATTTTCTCTGGATTTTCAGTGCATTGTAGAAGATGAATGGATCTCCTGGACAGTGTTTTTGTTGTTTGTTGTTGAATGTTGAAATACTTTTGTTACTGAACAGCAACTTGGGCAACTTCTAGCTGTTTTAAATTGTGCTGTAGAAAGACATCGACATTGTCAATGACCTTTAAAAATGTACATGGTTCAAATCTCACCTGTAGCAATAGGCTTAGTGGTCTTACACCAATACCAGATAAAGGAGATACAAGCTTCCCATTAAGGCTCGCTTCCTATAATGGTTTCTTCCTGATGTTTTTTTTTTTTGGCCATTTTCCCTTTAGCGGTCACCTTCAGCGCCACTGTACACAAGTATTTCTGATAAATGTCCAATTACCTTTACTAAAAGTGCCATAAAATAAATTGAAAGGAAAGGTTATGATTAAAAGTAAGTAATTCTGAACATAAGATACGCCAGTAAGACTGGATCTGTTTTTTTGTCTATGGAGATTTACAATTGTTTTCATCTCAAGCCGGTGGTATGCAGTATGCCGAGACTTTTTAGCGTGTCTATTTCTTGTCTGAGAGTCATGCACATAGTTTCAGGTTTCTGCATCTCTCTTTCACTCTCGCTCCGCTGTGAACGAGTTCTCCTTTTGGCAACCGGCATGCCAGGATACAAACACCTTTACTAACATGAGATATGGCATCTTCTGCAAAAACCTGTTCTGAATGAGATCCAGAGATAAAAAAATTTAAGTTTCAGTATGTATATCTCTTGTATTTGTGTGCATTTTTTTTTTATTGAAAATGCAGTGAGCCTGTAATTATAACAGGTGCTAAAAAAAACTAGTTGATTACACTACTTATAGTTTGTAAATGCATCAAGAACAAAGTAAAGAGTTTTAGGTTTGGAACAATACCAGCAAACTGAGAACCTTTTAAAGGATTTAGTTTAGGGCAAATGCTGCATCATACAGCCCCATCGCCTAAAAATAACAGCGATCAAGCACAATAATCTTGTTAGTACTGACTGATCTGCTTTTCCATCTCGAGCCATTGCATACAACAAGAGACAGGCGCATTCATTAACAGATAAATTCATGCAAACTTAAAGGGGCAGTTTAGAGGCCCTTTTTTGCTTGTGTGGTGAATCTCTTTCCTTTTCTGTGAGCTGACCACACCCTGTGTTCTGAAGTTACAGATGCATTGTGATTTGGCTAATAATAAAGAAAAAACAGGGCAGAAGAGAAGAACAGACGCAAAGAGCGTTTCAGAGCCAGAAAGAATGCAAAGAAAAGGATTAAATGATGATTAATGGTGCTGTTGTGATCATAAAGAGTGTCCTGTGCTCACTCCAGGATTTTATCATTCTAAGCATCTTTCCTTAGTATTGAATAAAATATAGTGTGTGTGTTTGTTTAAATACAGAGCACTGATTTACAATCTGGTTGTAAAACTTGGTTTGCAAGGTGACGGGTTTATTTCGAGTATGGATTTATTAATATGGATCATTATGGTTTTAATCTCCATCCAGATTTCTGTAACAATGCATTGTGAATATATCTACAGTTAAAAGTATGATGCAATAAATACTGCGCCTTAAAGACAATAGTGTTTCCATTTCCATTTTTAATTATTTAATATCCCAGAATGTTCCCTATAATTTGACTAATCATCAGTTTGTTTGTTTTTTATGGTCATTCAGTTTTTACTTTTCTGAAAATACACATGAACTTCATTCAACTCAAGTAAACAGCTTGAGTTGCACTTCCTTCCCAGTGCCCCTGTACTCTGCCCATGAACTCCTGATGCATGGTGTTTCCTGACATTTACAATATAATTATAATGGCTTGTGCACACACACACACACACACACACACACACACACACACACACACACACACACACACGAGCACACACCCAAACGCACAGTGTAAACAGTGTACCTTTGACAGAAAATGTATCTAATGTTCTACTGTAAGTCTTTTAATTAATACACATACAGAGATTTCGACATGAAAAGCCATCAAAGATACTCTAGGTTTATTCCCTTGACTACTAACTACACAAAACAAAGAAAAAAACAACAAAACAAAAGGAGGCGTAAATAAAGCGACAGGACTGCTCTCGGCCTCGCCCAGCACTCATGAGCACTAGGAGCACTCGACAAACAAATGCAGCTGCACATGCTGGTTCGGCTTCATTTCAAAAACACACACGATTATGTCATCCAAAACATCCGAATGATAAACATAACCAGAAATTCAACCTGTTAAAGTGTAAGCATGCATATGGGAACTTGTCCATCAAATTATAAACATCTCTCATGAGAATACAGAACCAGAACCAGACAGAACCAGAACTAGTTCTTCGTTTTAAGATAATAAATCCGGCAAAATTACTGCGTTCGGTTCAATATTTAATTCCCAGATCTCAATAGAGTGAATAATTTATTTTTTTTAATTAATAATTTTTTTTTTTACTTCTATAGCCTAAATATGATTTATGATTAACTTGCTTGCTATTAATTCAATATTAATTTTATTAATTTTTATTAATATTAATATAATAATTTATTAATTAATATTTTAATATTATATCATATTATATATTATTAACAGGTTATGCACCATTATTATATCGTATTATTTATTAAACAAATAATTTAAAAAATGTACATAAGCTATTTTCAAAAAACGCTTAAACGAATGACATATTGCTCGTCCATAGCGTGTCTGCGCTAAAGACAGAATCTCTCTGATCTTTTATTATGAACCAATAATACTATGTAAATATGATCCTCGGGTGTGACCCAACCCAGCCACATGCTCTGTAAAACACAGAATGGTCAGAGGATCTCCCAGCACCTTACACTCACACTCTTACATACACAACCAGATTGGCGTCTAAATTTAATCTGTTCTGCATACTCGACCTGTGCCCCACCCCGAGCTATCACACTAGTCTGCCATCTCCACTCCCAAACAAGGGTTTTTGAGCTCAGCCTCGACCCGGGGACTATTTATACTGCTGAGATGAGCTGCTGGAGCCAGGGGGATCTTACGTCCCACTCAGGTTGCATAGCCGCATTCTCACCCCTAGATGGCAGTTGAGGGGGCAATGGAGCTCACGGTCACGCCTATGTGAGCGTGCTAAAGCATTTTTCAGGGGTTCTTTAAGGCTAGAATTATGTAGAGGTCAGAGATCATGGTCTGTGAAAAATAACTGATCCTTTTTCACCTTGTGTAAAGAAGATGACCAGATCTGTGCAGCAGACAGATGTGGACAGACGACACCCTTGAAATAAGCCTCGTCACACCCAGCGAGGTTCAACCTCAAATCTATGAGAGGTCTGAAACTGACGTGCTGAGCCTGTTGTCGAGCAAATCCTTCAAGAACTAGAAAGACAACGTCATCGCGTAACTGCTCATTTTGGACAAAGAGACAAACGGGTATTCGATAAGCGCAACCTTGACCAATTTATAATTACATTGTGGCACTCCTAAGTCCTCCCTTTGCCACTCCGAAATCCTGGTACATAACAATTTCCAAGCCTCATCCTGTGCAGTGATGAAGATGAGAGAGCAAACAAAAGTTTCATACCTCCAGTGTCACCGGCCAAACATGCAGAGGCTGTAGTACAGTTTACCCAGAGGTCTGCGGTACTGGTTTGGGTTGCACTCCAGGTCTGTGCAAAAAGAAATATGCAGACTCTCAATAATAAACTTATCACAAGAACATCATGATGAAGATAATAATGATAATAATGGTGATGGTGATGATATTCATACTCACACTGACTATAGTGGAGACGAACAGCAGAACCAGAACTGCGATATGCAGAAATACGATGCCACAAAGAAGGAGCAGCATGTTTCCAGTGCTGGTTTTCTGCACACACAAACAAACCCATACTTTTTACTGTACATTTTTACACACTCTTGGCTTCATCTACATTAACTGGGTGTTACCAGGGTTCTAGTATAATGAAGTGCTTGTGGAGGCTACCAGCCTGCAAATAGTGCACCTTTTATATTCAGACAGGTACATGAGAAATTTTTTTAACCACCAAAAAAAAAAAAAAAAAGAAAAAAAAATGAATGACGGATAAATAGGTAAACAAGACAACACTGGGTGTTGAATAAATCTATACAGCACTTAATTATTCCTAATGAGAGTCATATCAGCATTTAATCAACAGGTAGAACTGTATTTACTGACAATTAGTGTTCTATTTGAATAGTGTAATTAGGACACAACATTAATATTCAGCAGAATAAATTGTGCGTAATGACGCAAAATGGGGAGAAAACCGAACCTACGAGGGAAAAGAGTTAGTTACTAAGTAGCAACAAATGTTTATTTTTGTATTCTGGCGTTTTACAGGTATGTCACATGTAATCAAAATACCGCACGAGAGAGAATGTAAAGAAACACATCATGACGCGCCAAGGCAAGCGACATAAATCCAGATGCGCAAAAAGATGCGATGCGCAACACGGTGCGCCTTAGGATTTGTGCGCTCTTTCAGAAATAGGTAAATAGACAAACAAATAGACAAACAGACAGACAGACAGACAGACAGACAGACAGACAGACAGACAGACAGACAGATAGATAGATAGATAGATAGATAGATAGATAGATAGATAGATAGATAGATAGATAGATAGATAGATACTAACTTACAGTAGTCTGCGTGAAAGTATTTCCAGGAGAGTTTGCACAGAAAAGTGCTGAAACCGCGGACCCCGAGAATGAGAGGAACAGAGAGAGACAGCGTTACTCCGCAAGTCCGACAACAGGAAAGAGAGACTGGAACGGATTGAAACGCAGCGCTGCTGTTTTAAACGCTTTCGGTCCACGTCAGGCCAACGCCCTCGGGGACGCGTCACGTCACAACCAGGGTGCGTCCCAAATCACTCTTCACGACGTTAACTCTCAGCTAGAGGAAGCAGAAGAAGGAGCGTTACAGCACGTGTCAGCACAGTGAAACTCTTTTCTTCACATATATGTTATATGTTTAGAAAAGAGAGGGTTAAGGGCCACACTCGTGGGCCCAATAGAAACACCCATGACCTCTTGAAAAGTCAGCATTTGTTTGTTACCTATGGTAAACGGAAGTGAAATTGTTTTCTTCGAGTATGTACTGTGTAGAAAAAAGGGCCCAACAAATACACCTGTGACCTTCAAATTTCGGTCGAAAAACTGTTCGCTAAGCGAAAAGGTCGATGTCCGAGCCGGTCGATAAACGGTGTACCACTGTACATGTTTCATTGTTCCATGTACTAAAAAGCAAAATGAAACACTTTTGTTCATTTATATGTGTTAGGAAGCATACAGTCGCCCATGATACAGTGCCGCTGGAAAAAAGAGGGCCCAACAGAGACACTTGTGACGTTTCAAAAATTCAAAAGTAGAAGAAGCATTTATTTGTTGCATATAGTAAACAGCAGAGTGATATTTTGATTAATTATTTTACTTAACTTGCCATGATACAGCACCCCTGGAGAAAATAGTGCTAAGGGTCATACTCAAGGGCCCAACAGAGGCACTCCTGACGTCTAAAAAAGTAACCAGGAGAAAAAGTGTTAATGTGTTGTATATACTAATCTAAATCCTTTTCTTTCCCACATACCTTTGTTAAGAAGCAACCCTTGGGCGAAGAGGGATTAGGGTCATACTCAAGGGCCCAACAGATCACTCCTGACCTTTTAAATAGTACCCCAATAGAAAATGTAGAAGAAGCCATTCCTTGTACTTCATACATATAATTTACAGCACAGACAAATTATTTTCTTTGTATATATATAAGCTTGTTACTAAGAATAGGGTGAGAGAACAAGATCAACCATGATCAGGTATCTTTAGGAGTGGAGAGGATTAGGGCCCTTAATCAAGGGCCCAATTGTGCTAGCTTGGCAGTGCTGGAGCTTTGACCTCAAACCTTCTGATTTAAGCCCAAACTATTTCCTTTCTTAGTGAAACTGCCGAATTTGGTGATTCTTTCCATAAAAACACCTCAGGCTCTCTTTCATTTCTTTCAGCTACTAGCTCCCAAAACACAGAATGAGCTAGCAAGATTTGGTTGAAAACTTATAGTTTACTGTATATATTTAATCTACATTAAAAAAATCAATTTCTTAATTCATCTTTAGCAAGCAATTTATCCTCAAGCATTTTAAAGGTGGAAATACATCACAGACAGAAACCCAGTCTACTTCAGCCATAGATGAAAAATGACAACACTATAGCAGAAACTCTTAACAAAATCATTGATGCATTTGGTGAAGTCATTAGGAACTGAATGATTACTTACCAGCTGGCAAAGATGGTCTACCAGTTGTTCAGCTCAGGCTTTGTTTTGGCATTCAAACCAATTTTCCAGTAAGACAAATCATTATAATATTCATATAAAAACCAAAGCACATGATTATTCTGTAACATACAATTTTTAAAGCGAAAGTCTAAATCTATGTATTGCTTATCCAGGGGAAAAGTACTGCACAGGATCAGATCTGAATACAAAACCTACTATAATAAAGTTTGATCTTTGAAAAAACTAAATAACATCAGTGTAACAATTCTACTTTGCTAGCTAAAAGTACGGTTTGGCTACATAACGATCAGTTTTGACAACGTTTATAGATCTAGCTAGCTAACATTACCATGTATTTTTAGCTAGCTAACAGGATAAGAGCTTACAAACTGTAAGTAAAATGTTTGGTTCTAGCTAGCAAATGTTATTAACATAAAATTCTAGTTAATTTACATACAGTATGGAATCATACTAGCATAGATGTATCTGATTTAAAAAAGATTACAGTAATATAATAGAAGACAGACTTGACTTGTCTTTGGAAACCATTAAGTTATCTGATTATGTTGTGTAGCTTTTGATTCATACTTTTTAGTGCAAAAAATGTGTGTCAGTGGAGAAGCAAACATTGGTGGTGTGTGTTAATTTGATAGCTAGTGATGTTTAATGCCGTATTTCGTATAGGAAAAGAAATAAGCCATCTGAATGCCCAAAATCTCCAGAATGTAAAATATAGAATCTGGTGTGGGTTACAAATGAAATAAAATGTATTAATATTTTAAGATTTGAAAGCTGTCACCTGGTAATTGTAGTACTGATGATGATAACGATGGTAATATTATTACTACCTAAGCCCGCATTCTCCAGAGGTCATGCCTTCTGTAGCACTAGCATTATGGGATTGAAGAGTGCTAAGTGCTATTTTGGCAGACTATTTAGAGTAGAAAGAGTGATTTCAGACGCAGTCAGAGCTTTTACAATTATAGCTCAGACACACAGAGTGTGTAATAGCTCAGGAAAACCTCTGGTCTCTTAGTCATGAGTTCTAGTGTTTACGCATACTGTCATGGAGCATGGCTGGTTCTCATGGATACCAGGAGTGGAAAAGCAAATGAGCAGTGTGCTTGAGAAATTTTATCTAGCTCGTATAGCAAGATAGTAAAACGTTAGGAAGAAGATAGCATCAGAAAAAGCAGCAGAGATTCATAATTATTTTAGTAGACATAGAAAAAAATAGTGTAGCAATAAACAATGATGGTCTGTAGTGTGTAGTTTTAGTATGTGGAATTTTTTTACATTGAGAAATGTAGGACATTGTGTCACGGGCACATGACCAGATCATTTTGTTCTTTGGTTGTCTGGGGAATGAGACACAAACAAGAGGATATAAGGGAGGGAATCCCTCAATAGACGCACTCATGAGTCATAGTGTGTATATGAGTGTGTGTGTGTGTGTATGTGAGTGGGAGAACATGGACACGCCCATGACATACCAATGAGAGACTTTCAGGAACGGTCAAAATACTTTTACTGGGTTAACCTCAGATCTGTTATCATTCCTTTCCTAGGAAATCAGTAAAGGCTGGGAGAGGGGGGGCGGTTAGGAGAGAAATATGAGCTTTGGACATTTCAGCAGTCTGTCTACAGCTCTTCCTTTCAAGCTCTGAACATTTCTGATGAGATAAATTACAAACATATGCAGTTTTTAAACAGACACAAAGCAGTGCTTTTAGTAGGCTTGACGTGAAATGAAGTTACAAAACAGTATGGCACTACTAATTTTTTATATATAGTCTTAAAATTATACAAATTGGGGTGTTCTTAGATAGATAGATAGATAGATAGATAGATAGATAGATAGATAGATAGATAGATAGATAGATAGATAGATAGATAGATAGATAGATAGATAGATAGCATGTATTGTGGATCTTAATTATGTTAATTAAGTCAAAATTTCTGCTTTCTCAAACTACCGATTTTATCTATAGTACAACGTACAGTATATTACAGGCCACTTTATTAGAAACACCTGTACACATTCATGCAATTAAACATTCTGTACACATTCATTAATGCAATTATTCAATTAGCCACTTATGTTACAGCAGAAGTACAACACAGATATACATATACACTACCGGTCAAAATATTACAACACCCCCATTTTACGCTTATAAGATTTATAGTGGTCTGTTTGTCCTGATTTCTCAATTGCCCATTTTAAAAAATTATGAAAACAGTACAATGCTGTTTAAATATAGCTTAAAGGTTGGAGTAACAGTCTGTTTTTATTTTTGCTTTTATACAGATAAAGGGTTTGAAAATTAATCAGCAAAATTTGGGACAGCTGTAGGAATATTTGGCCTTAACTTTCATGGCTTTATTTACTTCCATTGCAGCAGAACAGCTGTATGTTGTTAATTTATTTTTTCACTGACAAAAAAAAGCCATTTGTGTATAACTCATACATTGCTTTTTTTAGTTTTTGGTAACTTTTTTCATCTTTGAATGATTACCACCTACCATTGGATCATTTCAAGTTATTAACTGGACTTGAATTGCTTCAATTTCAATACAGATTGCAAAAATTGTGGTTTTATTAAACTTATGAGCAGCAGTGTACAATGTGTTATGATTTACAGATGTCCAGAAAGGCCATGAACTATTTTTCTTTTTTGTATTGTTATCTTGGTGTAATATTTTTTTTATGATCTCGCGACTACAGAAGTTGTTATCTGGAGATCACAAAGTATTTTTGTCATTATTTCAAAATGTATGATTAGGTATACAAAATGTACATCATGAATGAATGTATATGTTTGTTTTTACTTATATTAAGGAATAATAATGTATAAGAGAATATCCAATGCAGTGGTAAAGTATTTGTTTTGAACCCCTGGGTTCTAACTGAAGCCTTGATGACACATGTAGTCATGCTATATTTACTCCAAAATTTCTTTGTCTTTTGCATCAATAGATATGTAGATATGTAAGTATTTAGTCTTAAATAATTTCCAAATTAGTATTCGTCCCTTGAGAAACAGACTTCTCAGAAATCTGCAAATATGCTATTGTAAGCAATATGGTGAAACCAAACACAGGGTTTATTTTCATTGCCAGCTAATTAATGGAGAATTGCTATACTCCCTATTATCTAATTCTTGTATTCTTGTATTCTTAAATTGTCAAAAAATACTTTTGTTACTGCAAGATCACAAGACAAAATAAATTGTGATCTTTTAAATTGATTTTGAGCTTTTATATTATCTTATAAAGTTGCAGTATAACAACAACTTTGCTAATGTTCATTATTGATGGTTTGAGGTGCACACAGTTTATCATTTAACCACCGACTGAGGCACACACATGCACATTTATACTCCCTGGACATTGCTTTAGTGATTTGCATGTTGACTTGAAATATTCAAACTAACATTTGAGCAACAGATTTGTTTCCGCATTGTTCTTAGCTGCACTGTACAGCTGGTAACACATTAAAGGAACAGTGTAGCTTGTTGGTAAGGTCTTTGTGAGCCACCAGAAGAGCTCTGGTGCACCAGGGTATTGATCTAGAACTGTCCTGGACAAAACACCATTCTTCTCAAAGATCTTATGGAAAATATGGTTGGGTCTAACGTATCGCTCCAGAATCTCCTGTATGTCTTTCAATTCTCAATTCAATTCAATTTAATTCATTTTTATTTGTATAGCGCTTTTAACAATGAACATTGTCTCAAAGCAGCTTTACACAGATAATGTGGTGATTAAATGTAAATATGTTCTTTGTAAGTATGTTTGTCCCTGATGAGCAACTGTGGCAAGGAAAAACTCCCCGAGATGGCATAAGGAAGAAACCTTGAGAGGAACCAGACTCAAGAGGGAACCCATCCTCATCTGGGTTGCACCAAATGTCCATTTGAAGCATATATACAAAGTTGCGGGGTACAGTGATGATGATCAGAAGCAAACTGCACTCCCGAGTCAGTGCAGCAGACCGCCAAAACCAACTACAGTCCAATCCGTTCTCAAAAGCACCCGTTCTACTCCGGAATTATATGGAACCACCCAAGGTGTTGATGAGAGACCGTCCCAAGCTGCACAGAAGTGTGAAGATCCACGGAGGGGAGAGGGGCAGGAACAGTGGTCACTGGAGCCTCAGGAGCATGTTTAACTCGACCGAGAGAGAGAGAGAGAGAGAGAGAGAGAGAGAGAGAGAGAGAGAGAGAGAGAGGGTGACGGGAAGGGAAGGATATGGATTATTAAGTGTAACTATTGGTGTATGAAAGTTAATGTCACTGTGCAGTTTGGACTCCGGCAAGACTCGCTATGGCAGCATAACTAAAAGGGAGAACCAGAAGGTAACACAGACATGAGGGATCTCTGGGATAAGAGACGACCCACCACACCACCGTCAACAAACCTGAGTGAACATGTGAATGTGAGGGGACGACAGCATACAAATATACCAGTTCACCAAACACACTATATCCATGCTCCCTCCAGATCTGCGCCTTTACCTAAGAAAAAAATCTACTGATAAAAGGCTTGACTAAATAGATACGTTTTCAACCTCGACTTGAACACTGAGACCGTGTCCGAGTCCCGAACACTGATTGGAAGGCTGTTCCATAACTGTGGGGCTTTATAAGAGAAAGATCTGCCCCCTGCTGTAGTCTTCATTATTTGAGGAACCAACAGATAGCCAGCACCTTTTGATCTAAGTAGGCGTGGAGGATCATACTGGTATAGAAGTTCACTCAGATACTGCGGTGCGAGACCGTTAAGTGCTTTATACGTCAGTAGTAGTATTTTATAATCAATGCGAGATTTGATTGGGAGCCAGTGTAGACTAATTAAAACAGGGGTGATGTGGTCGTATTTCCTAGATCTAGTGAGGACTCTTGCTGCTGCATTCTAGACTAACTGAAGCTTATTTATGCACTTATTTGCACACCCAGACAGTAAAGCGTTACAGTAGTCTAATCTAGAAGTAACAAAAGCATGAACTAGTTTTTCTGCATCCTGTAACGACATCATATTTCTAATTTTAGCAATATTTCTAAGGTGAAAGAAGGCGATCCTGGTGATATTGTTCACGTGAGACTCAAAGGAAAGACTCGGGTCAATAATCACACCAAGGTCTTTGACAGCCGTACACGCTGAAACAGAAACACCATCCAGAGATGCTACGTAATCGGAAAGTTTATTTCTAGCTGCATGTGGTCCTAGTAAAAGTACTTCCGTCTTATCTGAGTTGAGCAGAAGAAAGTTGTTAAGCATCCACTGTCTAATGTCCTTTACACACTTCTCAACATTGTTAAGCTGATCTAGCTCATCTGGCTTTGCTGAAATATACAGCTGTGTGTCATCAGCATAGCAATGGAAGCGAATCCCATGTTTATGAATGATTTCACCAAGAGGCAGCATATATAAAGAGAAAAGCAGTGGGCCTAAGACAGATCCTTGAGGAACACCAAACTTTACCTCATAGAGTGTGGAGAACTCACCATTTACATCCACAAACTGATAGCGATCAGTCAAATAAGACCTGAGCCAGGAGAGAGCTGTTCCCTTTATTCCTACAACGTTCTCAAGTCTAGCAAGCAGTATAGTGTAATCAATGGTGTCAAAAGCTGCACTAAGGTCGAGCAAAACAAGTAAGGAGACAAAACCCTGATCAGAGGCCAATAACAGGTCATTTACCACCTTAACTAGCGCCGTCTCTGTGCTATGATGAGGCCGAAATCCTGACTGATACATTTCAAAAATGTTATTCATAAGTAGGTGTGAGCATAACTGCTGTGCTACAACCTTTTCTTTAACTGGCTTGTGAGTTTGAAAGATCATGTGTCTCATTTTCGTCCTCCAGGACCAATGAGTGAGCTTTGGGTCATCTTGAAAGACACCATGCCCATCAAGGTTTTATTTCATCATAATTCTTAAAATAATATCTAAGACAATAACACACTTTGGCATATGCTGGTATATGAAAAATCAACTTAGTCGTAGATAACTATTTATAAATACAGAGTGAAATTTGTTCATTATGTGCTTCATGATAACCGTACAAACCCACCACACTGAGATGATTTGGGAATATTAAATCATGCTCTCTGGAAAATACAGCATTTATATCAGACATCCAAGCCTCTCTAGAGTACCTGTCTGATTGCCCTTTCTTAGACATTGCAATAAAGCACTTCCTTGTTACCATAAGTCGAGGCTGCTAAGTGTTCTCTACTGCTTTTAAAGATACTCAAGTTCTTATACATTCATTTTAGAGAGAGAGAGTGAATAGAGAACAGTCTGAATGCTGAGAAAAATAATCAATATCATTAAAATGTGATGACCTGTTTGCTGACAGATATTTGTGCAACCTGTGTAACCTGATAACATTACAACCAAACAGAATAAAATCATTACGCATGCTACCGAAATGATATAAATGAAAGATTAATCAATATTGGTGCGTTTATTGAATGTAATTGTGCAGCCTAGTGCATACATTTTCACATCCTCAAAATAGCTCTATTCATATGTTTTTATTTAGTGTTAAACTACAGATGCTGTCAAGTTCTCAGGATTGTAAAGGGAACATTGATGTCAGACATCTGGACTAATCAGCTGATGAGCCTTTGCACTGGTTAATATGATCTGCACAATATTATTTTTTTTTTTTTATTGACACCGATCTAACCGACCAAAAATATTTTCTTTATTTGGAACTGTATGTCCTGTTATTTTTATTTATTTATTTATTTCTTGTATTTTATGTGGAATTTATTCAGTCTGAGTTTTATTTCTGTGTTATTATTATTATTATTATTATTATTATTATTATTATTATTATTATTATTATTTATGTATTATTTTAAGCATTAGTCTAATTAGAATATGAAGAGGGCAAACAAATATAAATTATTGAGATGTTTCTTTATTATCGGTAACACAATAATCAATAATGATCGCAATTATATTTATATGAAGAATTTGATAAAAATATTTTCTAATAGTTAATAGTCTAATAGCCGAGCCCTTGCATTGTATCACTGCCTTGTATCACTTTCATATGGTCCAAACATGTTGCAATTGTTTGTTGGGTTTTTAGATTCAAATGACTTTGCCTTGTGATTTGCATTATTGTCTTATATTGTATAGTCACATTTTATTTTAGATTATTGGAAATTGTAAGATATAAGTACAGTTAGTTATGATTATAATTACCTTAAAGATATACACTATATGGACAAATGTTTGTGGACCATACTGTATATACATAATGATAAGTTTGTTATTTGCTTTATGAGTATCCCAGCCTACATTTAATCCTTATTTGTTTTATAATTACCTCCACTCTTCTGGGTACTGTAGATGTTTCACCAAATTTTGGAGAGTGCTTGTGGAGATTTGTGCTCATTCAGCCACAAGGCTGTTGGCAAAGTCAGGTACTGATGTAGGGTGAGAATGCTTTGGGTGCAGTCAATGGTTCAGTTCATCCTAAAGGTGTTCAAAAGGTTGAGGTCAGAGCTTTAGAGCAGGCCACTCAAGATCTTCCACTCCAACTTATGTATAGCATATCTTCATTTAGCTGCCTTATTGCACAGGGGCACTGTTATGTCAAGTTTAGCGAAGGGTAACTTTAATGCTACCGCGTCCAATGATATCCCATACAGTTGTGTGCCTTCAACTTCGTGGTTACAGTTTGGTGAAGGAACCACATATGGCTGGAAAAGTCAGAACTTTTGTTCATATAGTATACATCATGTTATAGCAGTAAATGGAATAATGCGAAAAAGTTATTTAAAAGTCTGTAAAAACAATTCATAAAATAAACATCACTTGTCAACAGTTTTTTTTTCTTTCTTTATGACTTTTTTTTACTTTTTTTGTGCAAATATTCTGTTTTTAATTAGATAAACTGTTATGTATAACATTGACACATATTAGATTAGATTCAACTATGTCATCGCACGTTACGGTACAAAGCAATGGAATACAGTTAGCATCTAACCAGAAGTGCATTGGTAGCAGTGTAAAATATGTACATATGTATAGTTTGGTAAGTCTATGATTTATGATAGACATGAATAAATAATTATACACCAATAAATAATATGATATGGAAAATGTAAATATAAATAAACAGTACACAGAAAGTGCATACAATTAGTACAATGGTCATGGATGCAATGAAGATCTCATACTTTGTTCATGAAATGGTTATAAACATATGTGCAAAATTATATTGAGATTGCAAAAAAAAGAAGGCTATCATATACAGTATGTGTAACGATTAATAAAGTGCAATCTTCATATTCACAATATTGTATTTTCTTAAAATACAGTAAAATAGGTTGCATTTTCTACACTATTCCACCTCAAAAACATATTTACAATGCATTAGTGCAAACCTAAATACAGTGATAAAACTCTAATGGAAGATCACAGATCAGACCTTTTGCACCCCAAGTCTTCAGCTTAGCACTCATACTATCAGCTAAAGACTTCTGTGAACTAGTTCAGAGGAAATATTTAAATGTTCAACTACAAAAATAATCTAATGCAATTTCAGTGATCATTCCAACCACAGCCAGTTGTAATAATGCCTGTACTAAATGACCCCTGATGATTTTTTATTTTTAATAGATATCATTCTGAAATTTGCTCTGAAATATGACTCATTGTCACACCCAGTGATTAAGCACTGGAGCTAATATAAATATGCTTATGTGAGCACAGCTGTGTGACTGAGTAGTAATCCAGCAGCAGGACTACTGCAGCCACAACAGCCCCATATATGCCAATGTTTATGGAAGACTCATGTAGAGAGGCGAGTTGAGGAGAGGTGAGGAGAGGGGTGGCATGCAAAACACCCTGACAGTATGGCAGGCTTGAATGCAAACTGCACACGCAACACCACCTGACCCGGGGTTAATATTACGAAGTAGCCAGTAGCCATTAAGAGAAGGTATGTGTGCGTGTGTATCACATGGTGGCATTAGCTTAGACAGGCTTTATGTGGCTTGTTTGGGTGAGTAAATGGTTGTATTTCCCAGAGAGTAATTTGTTCTCAATGGCAACTCACAGCAAGAGAAAACAGTCTATTCATATTCTCAAATGGCATGCACATACAGTATTTTAGCTATGAACATACACATACTGTACATACTGCAAAGTCAGAGTTAATATGTATTATGTGTATCTATAGCATGTTAGCCATGGTAAAATAGACAGGAGTTTTTGAAAAGAAAAAAAACCCAACAAACAAAAATATTTATACATTGGTGATCAAAATTAGAGAACAATTTATAAACAATCGAACAATTCTAAAATAATGTCATCTTCACTGCTAAACAGTTGAAGGAGTTTTTGTCCTGTCTATACCATGCTACCAGAACATCCTTTCCACAAATTAACTAAGGCATTTAAAAAATAAAAAAAATAATTAATTTCCAGAAAACACACTGATCAAAATTAGAGAACACTTTCAGATACCTTCCAGTTATTGGTGTTAATCTGGCACCTGGTGCTAATTTCCTTGATTATCTGTCAACCCCAATTTAACTGGCAGCCTAACTTCCAGTTTCACTGACTCTGCAAGATGGTGGGCTGTTCTAAAGTGACTGAAAGCCTCCAGCAGCAGGTTGTCCAGATGAAGGCCAAAGGATGACCCTATCAGCCAGCAGAGTTGTCCCAGATGAAGGCCAAAGGGATGACCCTATCAGCCATTGCAAGACAAGTTGGTCGTTCCAAATCTTTGATTTCAAGAATATTGAATCTTTACAACAAGACAAACTCATTCAAGTCCGCCAAGAAGGCTGGTCGTCCACGGAAGACAAATACAAGAGAGGACAGGATACTGTGGAGGTCTCAATGGGCAATCGTTTCCAAACTGCAGCTGGAATTGCTCACCAGTTCAGCGCTGAACAGGGTAAGGATCTGTCTCGTCATACAGTGTCTCGACGTTTAAGAGCATTTGGACTGTAAGGCTAGACTAAGCATGTTGTGTGGACAGAGGAAAACTGGTCCAAAGTTCACTTCAGTGATGAAAGCAAGTTTAATTTATTTGGGTCCGATGGGAAACATTATGTTTGGTGACAAACTGGAGAAAGACTGAATCCAAAGTGTGTAAAGAAGTCAGTGAAAAGTGGAGGAGGAAGTGTCATGGTTTGGGGCATGCTTTCTGCAGCAGGAGTTGGGCCTCTTATACAGCTACATGGCAGAGTGAATGAAAGTTTATCAGAACCTTCTTCAACAACATATGGTTCCTTCTATGCGTTCATCACCCAATCATCCCGCAGTGTTCATGCAGGACAACGCTCCATGTCACACAGCAAAACGGGTAAAGTAGTTCCTGGAAACTCAAAACATTGAAATATTAACATGGACTGCCCAGAGTCCTGATCTCAACCCAATAGAGAACCTCTGGAAAATCCTTAGTGACAAAGTTATGGCCAAGAAACCCACTACAGTCACCGAAATGTGGAGGAGACTGGAAGAAGAGTGGACCAAAATCACACCAGAGCAGTGTGAGAGACTAGTGCTGTCCTGTGGCCGCAGATGTGCTGAAGTTATTCAGAGCAGAGGCCTGTACACTTCCTACTAATTGATGACTGTTGTAACTTTCAGAAAATTTTGTTGTAATCTTTTTCCATGCTACAGTCATTGTTGTTCTCTAATTTTGATCAGTGTGTTTTCTGCAAAATAATGTTTTTTTTTAAATGCTTTAGTTATTTTGTGGAAAAGGTGTTCTGGTAGCATGGTATAGACAGGACAAAAACTCCTTCAACTGTTGAGCAGTGAAGATGACATTATTTCTGAATTGTTCAATTGTTTGTAAATTGTTCTCTAATTTTGATCACCAGTGTATATATATGTACAATTGAACATATAGATAAAACTACAAACCAAACATAAACTTAACCTTTTAAATACCTTCAATTAACCATTTTACGGAGCTCAGCTTGGGAAAGGTGCTAGCTCAGTGGTTAAGGCTCTGGGTTACTGATCGGAAAGTCTGGGGTTTAAGCCCCAGCATCGCCAATCTGCCGCCTTTGAGCAGGGCCTGTATTATGTTTGACCCTATGCTCTGACTCAGGCTCCCAACATCATTGGTATATTTAAAGAAAGAATTTCACTGTGCTGGTAAGTACATGTGACAAAAAAAAAGCCACAATTTAACATTGGCTATCTCCAGAAAATTATCTTTTAATACACACTAAATATACAACAATTCATATTTGCTTCTTAAACATCTAATACCACATTTAGTCCCCTTTTCCTATTATAATAATGCACAGATTTTTATGCAAAGATAAAATTTGAAGTGTGTTTGTGGAGATTTGTGTTTCCAATTCCAATTCATCCCAAAGGTGTTTAGTAGGCTCTAAAACAGGCCACACAATATCTTCAACCATATCTGTGGTTTGGTTCAAGATATTGTCATGCTGGAACAGTTTGGGGCTCCTATTTAAAGTGAAGCGAAAATGTAATGCTATATAAAGAATCATGCACAATTGTGTGCCTTCAATTTTGGGGAAAGTACATACAGCTGTAACAGTCGGGTGTTCCCAAGTACATTTATTCATATCTACATTTTAAAACCAAGTTACAATACTGTGTAATTTTCCCCATGAGCTATCAAAACAGCTCCAACCAATCAATTCATAGACTTCACAAGACAACTGAAGGTGTGCTGTGGTATTTGACACCAATACGTTATTAAGTAGATCCTTTAGGCCTTCTAAGGTCTTTTAAGGATTAGATGAGTTTGTCCAGAACATCTCACAAATGCTTGATTAGTTTGAGAATTGGGGAATGGAGGTTGAACACTTTGAACTCGTTTGCCAAGTTCGTCAAAACAATCCTGAATAATTTTTCCAGTGTGGATGTGCGGGGTAAATTATCCTGCCTTTATGAAATGCTGTAACTTGGTGTCCCTATACGGTTGCCCATGCTGTTTTTATCTAGACAAGGGATGAATGGTGGAATAATAATGCAATCATCCAGAAAATACTCTTAGGATGTTAGGATAAACCCTAATTTCACCTCTCTCACAGAAAAACAGCACACAGCATCTGTAGAAACTGACAGCACTGAGTTAGCTGATTGTGTATGGTTTATCAGGTGGAGACAAATTCTTGTGTAATCACAGAAGAGAACAAACGTCTTTAGGTTACGTATGTAACCCTAGTTACCTAAGGAGGTGGACCAGCCTGCAGCGTTACATATGTCCTGTAGGGGAACCCCCGTGGACCAGGCCGTAGAGGCCGCCAAACTTGCAAGAACTTCAGAAATGAACCAACCGGACACTTGACTGGGTCTAACTAGTGGTGCTCACACCATGTGGAAAACAGCTGAAATTGTGCCCCGTCAGGGGCCATAGCTTCCATAACTCTGGGCGGGAGTGAACTAGGGTTTCCCCTGCCTGCAAGAGAAGATCCATTCTGGGAGGAATTTCCCAAGGAGGTCCCTCAAGGAGGGACAGCAGGTCTGTAAACCATGGTCTGCCCAGCCAATGAGGTGCCACCAGGAGGAGACGTACTCCTTCCTAGCGGATTCTCTCAAGAACTCCTGGGAGCAGCGCGATAGGAGGGAAGGCGTACAGACGTAGCCTCGGCCATGTCTGCACCATGGAGTCCAGCCCCAGTGGGGCTGAGTGAGAAAGAGAGAGAACCAGAGGGGACAGTGTGAAGTCTCCCGAGTTGCAAACAGATCCACCTGGGCTCTGAAATATCTCTGCCATATCTGGGCAAGATCGGAGACCCCCCTGGCAGTTGATGTATGAGAACCACCAACGTGTTGTCTGTATGGACTCACATGTGGCGATCTCTCAGGTCTCGGAGGAAGTGTTTGAGTGCCATTAACACAGCCATCATCTCCAGGCAGTTTATGTGCTATGAATGATGTAGCCCGTTCCACCGACCTTGGGCAAAGCAGCCACTTATGACTGCTCCCCACCCTGTGAGGGATGCGTCTGTCGTTAGCGTTTTGCGACAACAAAGTGCTCCCAGGATGGGGCCTTGAGACAGGAATGTGTGTTCTCTCCATATATCTAATGTTTAAAGAGCACGCCTCGAAACCTTGATAGTACGGAGTGGGCTGCCCCCTCAGGAGAACCCTCTGTCTCTGAGCCACCACTGGAGGGGTCTCATATGGAGGAGGCCAAGTAAAATCACATTGGACGCTGCCACCATGAGACCCAGCAACCTCTGGAAGCCGCTTCACAGTGAGTGGTTGGCCTTCTCTTACTCTCCCGACTGCTGTGAGAATGGCTGCGATCTGGGCGGGAGACAATTGTGCCAGCAACATGGTAGAGTCCCACACTACACCCAAAAAGGTGGTTCTTTTCAATGGAGAAAGCACACTCTTCCCTGTGTTCAGTCTTAACTCCTTCATGTTGGGGAGAATGACATCTCAATGCCGGACCACCTATAGCTCTGATCAAGCTAATACCAACCAATCGTCAATAGTTTAGAATGCGGATGCCCTGAAGCCGTAGCGGGGCTAGAGCCGCATTCATGCACTTTGTGAAGGTGAGAGTGCTAGACCAAAGGGAAGGACCCAATATTGGTAAGCTTCGCCCCCGAAAGCAAACCTCAGGAACTTTCTGTGAGCGGGAAGGATGGTTATGTGGAAATAGGCATCCCTCAGAGGAAGAAACCCGGAGCCCCACGTCGCACGTTCCTCGGAGAACAGGAGCTTGGCCCAACAGGGTAGGCTGAAGAGGACTCATTCGTCTCCTTGCCTTTTGCTTGGTCAGCCTGTGAGCCCCACGACCTTCGAAGAGTGATCTCCGAAAGCGGAGAGTGCGTATAGCTATACAGCTACAGCACGAACAATTGTCTCTCTCGAGAGCTGATTGAGCATGCTCTACTCCCAAACAAACAACACAAAGCTCCTGTGTGTGTCCCCATTAATAAAACGGAGGCAAGGAGGGACACACATGCGAAAGTTTGTTTGTTTTTTAGCCATGGTTGCACAGATTCACACACAAAGCACTTACCTGAACAATCAGAAGCTAATGTCGCTACCATCGCTCAGCCATTTTGTAGCTTCCTGGTTTACACGTGTGATTAACAGCGTGGAAAACAGTGGGGCTTTCCCAAAGCGTTTCAACACAGTTCGGGTTCCTGAAAGGGAACTGGAGCTTATCAGTAAGGATTTACAGGATGTGTTAGGACACACACTTTAAGCTTGCACACAACCAAGCCAACATTCCCCAACACCAATGAAACTAGACGCTTGGTCCGGGTGGGTCTGTGTGTGGTGGTTGGAACACTTGACACCTCATTAGTACTGCAGGTTTAATTGTTAATTTACTTTATTGAACACCAAACTCCTTTATTAACTTGAAGATTGAAAAAGATAAAACTTGCATCATAGTTAACATTGAAAAAAATATAACAGCAATATAATACTCACCTGTCGTATGTTTGTATTGATCAAATTACGGTGCATATTAATGTAGTTTCTCCAATGTGCAAATAGTAAAAGTTTGGCATATAATATGACACTTCTTTGATTTTGGATTTTTTTTTTTCTTGATTATCTTTAATCTATTGCATCGTCTTATTCATGATTAATGATTTCCCATTTGACTAGGTTTTAATAGAAATAGTTTTGCAGAAGATTGAAATCAACTGCACAAATCTATGGTATAAATGAAATAAACTCAAATGAAAGATTTTGAAAAAAAAAAACAAGGAAAGAAAAAAGGATAAAAAAGAAAGGAAGGGAAAGAGTAGTTTGTGTCCTCTTGCATCTTGTCTCCTCATAGCAAGGACTTGAATTCACCCTGCTATCCATTACATACAGTTTATTGCTCATGTTTACAACCAGGAGCAATTTAGTTTGCTAATTATCCAACATAGTCATTAAACTACACCCACAGCAAGGAAAGACAAAGTGCTAAGCAGGATGAACTTTTTTCATTGTGAACTGTGAACAGTGTGGTGTTCAGTCTGTGATTTATCTGTGAAAAGCAGCCATACAGGCTTTAGGTTCTTCAACTACTGAAAGGCTCTTTGCTTCTTGAAGAGGCTCGACTTGTAATATATATTTGTTCACTGACAAACAAAGCCTGAACATTTATTATTATTATTATTAATATTATTATTATTATTATTATTATTATTATTATTATTATTATTATTACTATTATTATTATTATTATTATATTGTTTATGCAGTTCATCTACAATACGTTTAAGTGAAGCATAGCTAGAAAAGTGAAGCTTAAAAATGTACAGGTGCATTACATTTTACAAAGCTGAGCATTAAAAGCATAATTTCTGTAATATATAATGAATGCAAGCTTTTACAGGTCAAGAGAAAATAGTTTTTTTAGTAATTCAGTGTTTACTAACATTACTCTCAGAACTTTCTTTCACAAAAAAATATTTTACAGTTATACAAAGTCCTTTTCCACTAACCTTAAACTACAGATTAACAGTATCAATCTGAAATGAAGAATCAAAAACTTTACATTTCAGTCACGATTACATTTTATATTTTTCAAGACAACTGTAGTTTTTGACAAAGTTTTTTATTCCAGATTCAAAATGTGATCATTAAAAAAAAAACCATCTATATCTGATGCAGAGAAGCTCGTCCATGCGTTCATGACCTCCAGAATAGACTATTGTAATGCATTACTAGGTGGATGTCCTGCATCATTAATAAACAAGCTTCAGTTAGTCCAAAATGCGGCAGCCAGAGTTCTTACAAGGTCAAGAAAATATGATCATATAGCCCCAATCTTATTGTCCCTACACTGGCTTCCTGTTAAATTTCCAATTGACTACAAACTACTGCTACTTACTTACAAAACACTAAATGGTTTATCTCCCATGTATCTCTCCAGTCTTCTAACATGCTACAATCCATCCCGCTCCTTGAGATCTCAAAACTCCGGACTTCTTGTAGTTCCTGGAATAGCAAAGTCCACTAAAGGCGGTAGAGCATTCCCACATTTAGCTCCTAAACTTTGGAATAGTCTTCCTGACAGTGTTTGGGGCTCAGACACACTCTCCCAGATTAAGTGCAGATTAAGAACATATCTTTTTAGCAAAGCCTACACATAACACACATCACATCATAACCTTGTGCTCCAGTACATCTGATCAAATGCACATTATAAACTTGTGCTGTTAATATCATGATCAGCAGCTATGCCAAGTTCTCTCCACTGCTTCTCTTTCTCTCCCCATCCCCATTTTGACATTGAAACCTCCTGGACTGTTTAAAGGCTCTGGCATGGAGAAGCTGGTGTTGGATCTGTGATGATCGCAAATGTTGAGCTATTTTATGAGTTGCTCAGTAGCTCCTAGTTTTATAACCACAAATGACTGTAAAAGACTTTAGAAAGAACATTACTTATAACCTTACACTCCAGTACTCATGTTAGTTCTCTCTCTCCATTGTTCTGTAGTGTTTAAAGACTATAATCACACTCTTGATGTCACCCAAATGAGGATAGGTTCCCCTTTTGAGTCTGGTTCCTCTCAAGGTTTCTTCCTCATGACATCTTAGGGAGATTTTCCTTGCCACAGTCGCCATGGGATATCATCAGGGATAAATACAGATCATTCACCTTAACTGTTGATTTCTGTAAAGATGCTTTGAGACAATGTCTATTGTGAAAAGCGCTATAGAAATAAATATGACTTGACTTGAAAAAAAAAGGTTCATTGCTTATTTGCAGCATAGTCAGGGAAGTCTTAACTTTCTAATTATGTTCCACTTAATTAACCTTTTTTTGAAAGTTAAACATCTTCTTGATTAGTTCTACATGGACTTTAAGGCCAATTGGTGGACACTATCATGTTAATGAAGAAACATTATACATATAAGCTATGTTTCTAAACAGCTGATACAAAGTTGTATGCACATGACCATATAAAATTTTCATTAATGCAGCGTTACAATTTCACAATTTCAAAAAAATACTACAGTCATCAAAAATCTAGTCTTTCCAGAAGAGTATAGGGAAAAAGAAAAAAGGGAACAAATCTGGAATGGAAGGTTTAATAGGCACATATGGGTGAGATGGTCAGATGTCCACATTCTTTTAGCAGGAAAGTGAATGTAGAATATTTAAAGGTTCCACCAAAGTGAGGAGGGGGAGCAACACCATCATCATTAACAATCAACATCATGAACATTACAATTCGGTCAGTAATACATACAATATTCACTGTTTTAGATAAGGGCACTTAGCCACCCGTAGGGGTTCTAATTGAAAGCTTCTCTCATAAGCATTATTAATTGTTCTAGGAAGACAAAATGTATTTCAGTCTGGTCTGTATATACGTTTGTTTAATATACTATTTTAAGGTATAATTTATGTTCTTTATCTGGCAAAATTGATCTAATCTCCATATTAGGTTCCATAGTTAATTTGTCTGTACAAAAAATACCCTAATGTGAACTAATGATAAATAAAGATGATCCTGAAACTATTCATTATCCCAGTGTATAAGTTGGCTAATGCGGAATGATCGGAAGCTGTTTGGTAGCTTGCGCGTAATGTTTGTTCTTTTCTTTTTGCCTCGATATGCATCCTCATGCCTGTCAGCAAATTTTAATTACGCTTGTAGAGTACACACCAGCCAAAGAGCCACAGACACTGAACACTCATCACTTTCACTGCCATCGTGAACTATATAACTGTACACTCTTCTTTATCCTGTATTTTATGCGCAGGTTTTTTGGAACCGTCTCTTTTTCCCCTTAAAAAACACTAGGTTTTGTACACAAATAAATATATATTTGCTGAATCCTTAATATTTAAATACATAACATTTAGTTTTTGTGTATGTGTGGATCACAAAATGTATGGTATTTGTCAGATGCCCTCACCTAAAGTGCCTTAAAATGATAATTTATACAATTGAACAGCTGTAGGGTTAAGGGCATTGATCAAGTGTCCAGCAGTAGCAGCTTGTTAGAACCTATAACCATCTGATTAGAAGTCCAACATCTTAACCCCTTAACCAGTGATCAAATTTAAACCGGAAGATTTACATGTACAAAACAACAACATTTTTCTTTTTTCATGGCTGTGTTGAAATAGATGTTGGTTTTGAATCATTACCCAGTTGCTGAGAAACCCAAGATCTGTGCCAAAACTTACTTGCACAGATTACACCTCATACTCACACCAATCATTTCTGTAAACATAAGCTTTCTGCACAATTTGTATAGTGGGTTTGGCAGCTTTCCTTCAAGAGGCAACTATTGTCAGTAAAAATGCTAATAGTGCTGACAGGGCAAAAACTTGTTTCACCCAACAACAATGTTGATTCCAACTGTTGCATTTTGGTGGTAGTTCTAAATACAATTTTTTTTAGGCAGCCCTTAGAAACAGCTTGTTTGACTGTAGCATGAATCAAGCACGATTCATCTTTATTTGGTTTAAAAGGGTGGCATTTTTTTGGAAACAGCATTTTTGTAGTATTAGGAAGTTGTTAAATTAAAAAAACACCCCACCCTATTCCCTTTGTCTTTTGGCCCTTGGTGTAGGGTATTTTTTTTATTTTATGGAGTCTTTATCAGAGACCTTCACAACCATCAAACCCATAATCCACACCCTGTAAACACTTCTGAAACACTTAATGCTAATGTGTAATAGAATTTCAGTTCACTAGGCTTCCCATTTTTGGGCAGTGCATCATATTTCCTGTGGTTTCCCTGGAGAAGGAACTATAAATAAACACACAAGGAGGGTATAAAAACCCCTTAAATCATCCGCAAGTGTGATTCAGCAGAAGAAACATCAGAGAAAGTACTAGCACTGTCTGACTTTTCTTGAATAAAAGAGGTTTTAGAACAACAGTAACCAACATGCATATATTTAGGAAAGATCCTAGACTGGTCCACTCTTTGTGGTCGTCCTTCAGACATGGGGAATCACGTGCTGGCTCTTACTTATTGTTCTTCTGTAGACAAGATTCCCACACAAATACCAACAATTTTTGCTGAATTATTTAAAGTACAATCCACTCAAATGAGAACTGACACAACTCCTCATTTATCTGTGGTAACCTATTGTGTCTGAGTCACACAATTTCACGTCCAGTATGACAGAGATTGCAGGATGGAAAAAGAGGCAGAGTTGGAGTTCCTTCTGTTTTTAATATGGTAAAAATTTGTTTAGTTACAGTTAGGATGATGGACAGACCGCCGTTTAAGCTTTTTATCAGCGTGGCTTCAGACTTCCTGTTTTATAAACTGCAGCTGTCTTCTGGCTACAAAGTCATTTTACAGTCATTCTGTCTGTTTTTTCCCCCTCAGGGGTGATAAAACCATTTGGATCCCTTTAACAGTAAAATTTATCTCACAATTTGACTGCTTTAGTGCGATAATTCAAATATTGGGATGATTATTTAAATTTTCCTAATAATATTCTGGTAATTTAATAAAACAATAGATATTTTCTTTTTATTCTTAAACTTTTTTTTGTTGTTGTTGTTCTTGAATGTAACAACAGAACACAGTATACATGGCATGATGTTAGCAAGTAGACATAAGTAGACTTAAATATAGTCAAATTATTTAGTTTTGTTTGAATTATACAAATAGAATAAACCTAATTTTAAATGATTTAACCAATTGGGAACAATTTGTACTGAAATGTGTCAGGCATGTCTTAGTTTTTTGTTTTGGCAGATGATTTTGCTCAGTAATAATTAGAATATAATAAGAAAACCACATACATTATGAGTAATAATGTCCAGAAATAGGTTGAATTATCTTAGATTTGGTTAAATGTAATCTTAGAATAAGAAATACTAGAGCGAGAGAGAGAGAGAGAGAGAGAGAGAGAGAGAGAGAGAGAGAGAGAGAGTCAAATGTTTAGAAACACCTAGTCTAGGTAAACACATTAAAATTGGTAATGTTAAAAAAAATGTGAAAAATATGTCAATGTTCAGATGTCAAACTTTATTTTCATATTTGCATCTGGACAGTATCCAAAGTAGTTTGCCATGCCTATTGTTAAACTTGTCAAAGGTGGTCTTCACTAGTCAGATATTACTGTCTGACCTTGTGATCCAGTTGACTTAAGAGCAGTTCAATAAAATGTAGGTGCAGTGACTGGGCAGGCTATCTATCTATAATAGATTCTACTCCAGTGGTAAGGAAAACCCCCCGAGATGGAATGAGGAAGAAACCTTGAAAGGAACCAGACTCAAGAGGGAACCCATCCTCATCTGGGTTGCACCGAATGTCCATTTATTACAGATAAACAATGTTGCAGAGTGCAGTGATGGTGATCAGATGCAAACTGCAGTCCTGAGTCAATGTAGCAGACTGTTGACATTAACTACAGTCCAAATCCAAGTTCTCTAAGTTTCTGCTCTTACTCTATAATTTTATGGAACCCCAGGCTTTTCCCACGTTAATGCGAAAACATCAACATGCACAGAGTCGCCTACAATCGAAGAGAACAACATCCAGAGGCAGGCTAGAACTAAGCAGGCAGGTCTGAGGAGAGGAGAAGGGCAGGAACAGTGGTCACTTGTAGAGAAAGATAGAGAAAAAGAGAGAGAGAGAGAGAGAGAGAGAGAGAGAGAGAGAGAGAGAGAGGGGTGACAGGAAGAAAAGGATATGAGTTATTATGTGTCCTTATTGTTGTATGAAAGTTAAGGACACTGTGCAGTTAGGGACTCCAGCAAGGCTCGCTATGGCAGCATAACTTAAAGAGAGAGAGAGAAGGTGACACAGACATAGGGATCTCTAGGATAAGAGACGACCCACCACACCACCATCAACAAACCTGAGTAAACGTGTGATAATGAGAGGACGACAGCCTATAAATATCCCAGTTCACCAAACACTCTATATCTATGATCCCTCCTGATTTTCTGGGGCTTTATAAGAGAAAAACCTCCCCCCTGCTTAGTCTTAATGTTTTGAGTTAACAGCATATAGCCTGCTCCTTTTGATAGGGGATCATAATGGTTCAGAAGTTCACTCAGATACTGTGGCAAGAAACTGCTAAGGGCTTTCTATGTCAGTAGTGGTATTTTATAATCATTGCGAGATTTGATCGGGAGCAGTGTAGACTGATTGAAGCAGGAGTAATGTGGTCATATTTTTTAGATCGAGTAAGGACTAAAGACTGTTTCCAACTTTCCAAATTAGAGCTAATTTGTAAAAACTACTTTTTTAAGCATTTTACTTTACTCAAGAAGAAATTTTTAAATGACATGTAAGCTTGTCTTATACCTGTCTTATACTGTAGACTGTATACTTGTCTTATAATCAGAAAACATATTTTAGCACAATTCTTACAGTGGGTTTGGCAGCTTAACATAATTTGCTGTCTGCTTTTCTCTGTACTCATGCTAATGGTGCTAGCAGGACAAAAACCTTTCAACTAGGGTGTGGTTTTGCAGTTCATCAGGGAAAACAAAAATGACTTTACTGTAAGATTTAAGAGAATTGTAGATTGCGTGTATAGAGAACATGTGCAGGGTGGTACATGCTTGAGGACAGGGAAGAAAAACTATGCTCAGAGAACAAAAGAGCAAAAAAACTGAACTGAAATTGAAACCAGTAAGCACCATTTGGTTTTGTGGTAAATGAGCTGTGATGTATTAGACATAATAGCTGTATTAGCTTTCCAAACCTCAGCGTGTTAATGAGTGGTTAATGAGGAATGGGTTACACCTGCACATTGTTAGAGTTAGCTTACTTATGTGCTGGATTTTCCTTCAGGATGATGCTGGGTTGTATAGGGAGATAGAGAGTGATATAGTGCTGAGCTCATTTTTAGAGTTCAGGTGCCAAAAATAATTAAATTCTCTTCCATAGAAGAACATCTTTTGTCCCTCAAAGAACCTTATAGTAAATTATGAAAATCATCAACTAATAACTAAACAGTCATCGCCATTGTTTTTTTTTTTTATCTATTTAGGCCGACTGCTTTATACAGTACAGGGTACATACAGTATATGATTAGCATTTGAGATTCAGTTTGATTCATCATTTCCCCTACAAAAAACCTTTTGTGCAATGGAGAGGATCCATGGATGTTAATGGTTTTACACAAAAGATTTGTTAAAAAATAAATACATATAAATGTGTGTGTGTGTGTGTGTGTGTGTGTGTGTGTGTGTGTGTGTGTGTGTGTATATATATATATATATATATATATATATATATATATATATACACACACACACACACTTTTATGCAGCAAATTTTAGTACAGTAGGGGAAAAAATGCGAAACATAATTTTTTTTTTAATTATTATTATTAATGCAGTTAATTATTAAATGTTTGTGAACAACATTTTCTCATTTTTAATAAAATTGAATAAATCAAATAAATGCAATCCACTTTCATTTTACTATATGGATCTTGCGGGATCTCAGATTTTAACTACGTCCCGCACGTAAAAAGGAATGAATTCACTACAGGTAAGTATATTACGTAAGTAAGAATTGAAAGCCCTGTACGGAACCACTTATATATATATATTATTAACATGTATATTACAAAAAGTGCATATAAAGTAGTGAGTAGAGACCAGGTCAGTGCAAATCTAGCATTTTTTCTGAGAAATTAGGTAAAAAATTAAATGTCCAGTGACCAATAGGCAATTATACAAGATTAAGTAGTGACAATAAAGCGAAATGTAAAGAAGCAAATAGAAAACGAGATACCTCTCAAGGAAAATTGTAGTGCAAATAGCAGGTGTGCAAATAACATTAATAATGTGATGGTGTCATGATGATTGTGTATAATTCAGCGTCTGAGTTCAGTAAGCCGACGCCTGATGGGAAGAAACTGTTCCTGCTTCTGCTAGTGTGATGGCTGTAGCATTTTCCAGATGGTAAAGGAGTAAACAGACCATGAGGTGATTATTAAGTCATTGGATTTATTTGCTGTAATATTAAGCTGCACTTTGTTCATTTGCCCAATGCTGCTTTTTACACTTCCGGTAGACGCTAAAGTGTATTTTGTTGCTTTGTATCTGTACTATGCAATGGGAATAGGGTTTAATGTGTTTACTGCTTAGAGACCTTTTTATGCTAAAACATGAAAACAGTCCAATTTTCTATGAGTCATTTGAGGCCATTAGCTAACTTTATTTTGGGTCAGTCACACCCTGACATTTCAATGAAATCATGTAAACGATTCCACAATACCTTCATCTAAGTGTTCCTAGCCACAATGAAGTTTGACAAAAGGTTAGCATGGATACGTTCCTGGAGAAAACCAGTGACACCACAGAGGTGGTGAATACAGCCATGTGTTGAAGTAATATTTCCCTTTTCACTGGCAAATGGAACTGTCAAAAAACTTTCAAAAGTGGAAAAACGTTAATTCCTTTCTCGATATACTCAAAAACCTTATGCTATAGGTTTTCACATGAGTAATTCAGATTTATACACTCTAATCAGACTTTTCATACGTCTTAGTTGACTTTACCAACTAAGTAAAAATAGTGTCATGAGTAGGTGTGTCTCTCATTGCTAACTGCCTGCATTAGCAATATAATTATCAATCAGATAATTCAATTTGTATTTGTAATTTCCTTGACTTTGTGCCTATATATAATACATGAAATATCTATCCATATGCTGCTTTACCTCCATCTCAATTACGGTACCACTCAACTTTGTTCCTTTCTATTGTTGTTGTTTTTTTTTCCGCAAACAGATTCATCCTATTTTTTTTTTTCTGAATAACTAATTACAGGTAATCCTCTCCTTATGAGTGAAATATGTTACGATGACCCCATTGTAAGTCTTAAATATTGTAAGTCGAAGATGGTGCTATGACTGTCACAAACTTTTCCTGCTTCATGCTGATTTATAATGTTCATTTTCTGCTCCAAACTGAGTGCTTTCCTCTTTTTTTTTTCACTACTTGGGCACTTTTAGGACATGCTTTTATAACAAAAATTGCTGCTTGAAACCATTTTAAACAGTAAAAAATATACACACTAACACTGAGACAACTTTACTCCGTCGACCGCTAGCCAGAGTGGGGCATCTCACAGGGTGAAAGATACGCTAATCCCAGCTGTGCGTCCAACGTATTGTATATCGTACACTGCTGCCTGTGCCTGTTGCATGAAATTGTATATATTTTTACAATATTGTCATATTGCTATCGTCATCGTCATCGTAAGATCAAAAAAACATAAGTCAAACCATCGTAACTCTGGAACCATCTGTATACTGTTACATTCCCATGAAGGATAAGGCCTAGAGGAACTGCAAGAACAATAGCAATTTCATGTTGTCTGGCAAAAAGAATGGTGAAAAAAAGGACAGTAAATTGGAGCATGCTTTTAATGTTCAGCGGTACAAAAAGCATGACTGAAAAAGACTGGGAAAACTCACACACAACACTCCAACGTGGACAGTTGAACCTAGGCCCACAGAGGTAGGAGAACCTGGACAGTGCCAAAGGAATTAACAACATAAAGGAGTACTTTAGGCTGTATTTTAGTTAGCTAACCTAGATAACAAACTGCAAAACAAACAGCAGCTGACTACACTAGGCTAAGCTAGCAAAAGTACAAGGGGAGGCCCCTTTTTATCTAACCTAGGGTGTCTAGACAATCAAAACACCTATGTGGAGAAAAGTAGATGCACGCACCTTCTTATCTCAAGCCAATGAGCTAGTATTAAAATAGAATGAAAGACAAGACAAGCATGGAACAGCAAGGGAGCTGAAAGGGGCATGGACTTCATGATGCTGCTTTTGAACAATAGGCTTTTCTGCTCAGGTTTTTGTCAATAACAAATGTTTAGCAAACACAGAATCTTCTGACATTTCAATCTTACATGCTAACTAAGTAATGCATATCAACATCCCTGTCAGATCCTAATTTAGAGTTTCTCTGTATAGTATATCAAGCTCAATTTCAAGCTTTGTTAAAAATATACTGCGGATATGTAAAGACTGCAGCGAGGATTCCAGAAAAAAAAAAAACGAGCTCGAGAGCAAAGGCCAAAGGCCAACTATTTGTGTTCTTGTCATTATATGTTTTGCAGGGAAAAGAAATCCCACACGTGCACATCTCTATGTAAAACACATCACTTGTGTTGACTGTGTTTTGAGCGAGGACTTACTACGTATCTTTCAGCACATCAGATCATGAAGTGGCGAGAGGCTTTGATGCGAGGAACACGTGACCCGAGAGCAGAGGCAGTGCAAGTCTGGAATGTGCTGCTGTGGGATGGAGAGATAGCAGAGAGAAGAAGGGAGACTGTAGACAAGACTAAATGAACAAAGAGCCATCTTCTTTGTTTGATCTACATTTGTATTATTTAAAAAACTGCTTGATTTATTCTTTGCAATTCTACAGAATTGAAGGATACATTAGCAATCTTATGAAGTAAACAAACTAAAAATATGTCACATTTTATTAGTCAAGACTTCAGAATCTCTATTGACAAGTATCAAGAGTTGCATGTACAAGGTATTTGTCATGGTGTGCTGGTGCTTTAAAAAAATTAAAAACTATATAAAATAAAGTTATAAAATAATAGATAAAAAGACATTAACTGTACTCCATGCATCATTACTTTAGTTTTGGACCGGATTGGTGGCTATTTATTTATTTATTTATTTATTTATAAATCTCTATGAAGGCATTACTGTGAACCTTTTAAAATATATTTTTTTAAAAATCATTGTTGTGCTGACATTTTATATGCTTTTTTTCTGTTTTGTAATGCTATTTATTTATTTATTTATTTATTTATTTATTTATTGAAATAGAGACTGGCCAAAAAAATAATTAAAAACATACTGTTTTTCGAAATTACAATTCCTTTTACTGTAAAGCACGCTGGCTGACATTTTTGGTTTTTCAATAAAAAATTCAAATTTGCATTTGTCCTTTTGCTCTATTTCAATCCACACATACTTCCATCTATACATACATACAAACCTGTTTATTAAACCCTTTCTCTTGGTCAGGGTCATGCTGGATCCGAGAGTCTATCCCAGGAACACTGATCTGTCAGAAGACCAATTTAAAATGACTTTCTTAAAATGTTAAAAGTCAAATGTGTTAGACTGTTAGTCCAAAATTAAACAAGGACATGCACAGCTAGGAAAAGATTTTAAATCACATTCTTACATCTCAGTATACAACTTCCCTGCTATGAGTCTTCTGTTGTAAAAGCCACTTGAACCTTAGTGCAAATGTGAAAAGTGACTCAGAAAGTACACTTGTGAAACTTGGAAGCTGAAACTCGAATTATTCAGCCATGACTGCTGACTGATTTACTGAATTATGAAAGCGAAAGTCTCTTAAGTTCAGAGACCAAGGCCTTTATTGTAAATCCATTGAAAGCATGGAGAGTCAAAGTTTTATGTCAAGGTCCAGGCAAACAATGAGGCTTATATGAATTGAGCACATTCTAAAAGAACTTAAAGGTCAGATAGGGGAGGAGATGGAGTCTGAGAGATTTTCTCTCTTATATTCCAAATAGACAGTCCAAATATCTTTTCTAGGGATGGTATCTAATTAATACATTTTTTTGATTTGACAACTTAATTTACCACTTTGATCTGAGGTTTTGTCTTTGGAATAAAGTAAAATAAAAACACAATTGGAGGGCTTTTGTGAATCCTAAGGATGTTACCACTTACCAGGAATAAAGTAATAACAATTAAAAAGTCCTAGACCATGAGAAAAGCTTACAATTTGACATGCAATCTACTCTATAAATGGTCTGAAGTCTATATCAGTCCGATTTGGCTATTTTTTTTTTCCTCTTCTCTAGTTCACATTACAGCTGATGGTTATCCAAGTTAAGTGAGTAGGATCACTGGGACTCATTATTAGTTTACTGTATAACGCTTGTTTGAGCTGCATTTGGGCAATTTGTACCTAGTAAATCACTGAGCACTAATGTTACTAATGACCAACTACTCTACATAATTGTTTCCAATAAACCATTACTTGATCACTTTATTTTACAATAACCAATCACTTGTTCCCAACTACCAAACACTGATCCCAACTGCATTTCAACCACCAATTACCAATGTTCTTAACGACCAGTTACCTCTGTTTCCAATCACCAATGATCACAACTGTTAAAAATAACCAATTACTGATCACTATTATTTGCATTAACCAAACACTGATCATTTTTGCAATAACCAAACACTGGTTTCTATTGTTCACAATAATCAATTAATCATCAATAACTATTCTTATAACTGTTGTTCCCATTGAACACTCACTGATTACCATTGCTTTTTAATCAGTGGACTTAACTACCAATTTCCACTGATGCTAATAATCATTCAGTGATCAATATTGTTCATAATAACAAATCACTGATCACCACATTTTACTTCAACCAATCATCAATGTTTTTAACATGCAATTACTGTAGAACAGTAAAACAGCAACATATAATATCTTTGCCCCTGTTTTATTATGGGGGAGGGACACACATGAGCTTTGTGTTGTTTGTTTGGGAGTGGAGCATGCCCTCGAGAGCCGATTGTCCGTGCTGTAACCATATGGCTATCTGCACGCTCTGCTCCCAAAGATCACTCTCCGAGGAGAGTGATCTCCCTCGCGGTTTAGGCCCGGCTCTCACAGAGGCAAAGCGGCTCCGAATGTCGTGGGGTTTGCAGGCCAATCTAGCAGAAGGCATGGAGACAGATGAGTCCTCTCCAAACTCCTCTGCTGGTCCGAGCTCCCGTTTCCTGGGGAAACCACTCACAGCGGCGGGCCTTTTGTCCGGCGCATGGACTGCTTGAAGATGATGGCTGTGTTCTTGGCACTGGAACACTTCCAGTGAGACCGGAGAGGTCACCACATGTTGGTCCGTACGGACAACATGTTGGTGGTCTAATACATCAACCGCCAGGGGGGTCTCCGATCTCGGCCTCTGTACAGGCTGTTGCGGCAGATCCTCCTATGGTCCCAGTTAAAACTCTTCTCATTAAGAGCAGTTTACATCCCGGGCCAGTTGAACTCAAAAGCAGATGCCCTTTCGAGGCAAGGGCCGAGGCCCAGGGAATGGAGGCTCCACCCTGAGGTGGAGATATTACAGAACCCAGGTGGATCTGTTTGCAACTGAAGGTTTACGTGTCCGCTATAGCGGCTTATTGTACCCCGCTAGCGGGGCAGTCGCTGGGGAAACATCCCCTCGTTACACATTTCGGTCACATGGAGGCTGAGGCCCGGGACATAACCCAGAGTGCCTGTGTGGGACTTGGCTGTTGTGTTGGCGGCTCTATCTAAGTCCCTCTTCGAGCTCTTGGCCGATGTGGCCCTTGGGTTTTTGTCGGTTAAGACCACCTTTTATCCTGGCAATCTCCTCCCTTAAGAGGGTCAGGGACCTACAGGCTCTTTCTGTGGCCCCGTCTCTCTTGGAGTTTGCCCTTGGCATGGTCAGTGCTATTCTCTATCCCAAACCAGGGTATGTGCCTAAGGTGCCTGCGGCTCCCTCGCGACCTGTCATTTTGCAGGCATTCTGCTCTCCTCCTTTCCTAGCCCCTAACCAGGAAAAGGAAAATTGACTGTGTCCAGTGCGAGCAGAGTCCAGTGTTGAGTCTGTGGAGGAAGTCGGATCAGCTGTTAGTCTGCTATGGCCCTCATAGGAAAGGATTCCTGGCTAATAAGCAGACGCTCAGTAGATGGATTATGGATGCTATTTCTCTGTTTAAGAGTCTTCTGGTCTTTCCCCTTCTTTCAGAGTTAAGGCTCATTCCACCTGGGGTATGGCCTCTACAGCCTTGTCCACAGAAGCATCACTCCAGGACATTTGTAAGACTGTGGGCTGGTCCATCCTGCCACTTCCAACTCCTCTGTCCTGCATGCAGGTTGTGCTCAGACGCACTAGGGACTGGTCAGTATGGCATGATTGGACACTCATTCCAAAAGCGTTTTCGATGCAGCTCAATTTCCTGAAAGGGAACGTCACTAGGTTACGTAGGTAATCCTAGTTCCCTAAAGGAATGAGAGCTGCGTCAACAGGCCATACTCCCTGCATACCTGCAGCGCTTACCTTCCCCTTTTCCAGAAGCTGATGTCCTCCCATCACGCTCCCATTTTGTAGCTTTCTGGTTTGTGCGATGTCGCCCGGCAATGATGTCACGACTGCCTATTGGCCAGATGTTTTACACTTGATTCAGAGCATCAACAACGCGAGGCGTTCCCAAAACATTTTGACGCAGCTCTCGTTCCCTCAGGGAACTAGGGTTACCTACCTAACCGTGTGATGGTGTCTTGTACAGTACTTCTGTATGTGCAAATGACTGTGGCATAACAAAGACTTTGCAAATCAGTAATGTCATCTGGTAATGATTTTATTTTTTAAATGCATACCTTATTCAGTTTTTAGCTTTTTAAAGTTCAGCAATTTAGCTACAACAGAATATGTTTTATAATATTGTAACGTAAAAATTTCAATTGACGTTTAGAGCTAGTCACATGTTTACAGTGTAATAACAGAGCTAATGTTTATGCACCATGAGGCAATGACACACCACATTCAATTGTTACTACAATTGTTAGCAACAGATTGTTACTAGGTCAATTTGAGCTCTTTTATGCCTATTTCTTTTGCATTTAAAATCTACCTCCTTGGAAATATTTTGGTCATAATATCCTGACTTGAGCTTTGAATTCTATGATGAGTGATTAAATATGTAATGGATGAATCCAGTGGTGATTGTACTATGTAATTAATCTTTTATATGTAAAAAGATAACATATATGCAAAAACAAACATTCTAATAATATACTCAAACAGGTTTAAATACCTTTTTTTTAAGAACTATATTAGGAAAATCTAAATTATGGTCATTTCATTTTGTTAGCAATTAGTAAATGATGTTTGTCCCACACTGATGTTTGATATTGCATTTAAGGGTTTAGAAATCTGGATTTTCTAAGTATATCCCACCAGGCGTGGGGTGCTCGGAAAACTCTTTCTCATGCTCATGCATTTCTCCTGATCCAGAAAGAGTGAGTTGGCCTTGATGGAAAGGTCATGCTCCAGACTTATTTTGGTCTTCACCAGGCTCTGTAGAGTGTTTTCGGCTTCCATAAGTCGCTCTTTTAGAGTATGAATCGTGTCCTCGATCTCCCTCACTTCAATCACCAACCTGAAAGAGATTATAGGGATTGAAGTAAGGTAAAGTATATTGTATACAAAAAATATACAAAAATTAGATTTGATGCACATTCGATCAGATTTTTCCTTGCATATCCTTGATGTTTTTATGTTTGTTCAAGGTTGCAACCTATGATGTGGATTGTCTCTGCAAAGTTCCACATTGGGTCTACGGGTTCTCTCTTCCAGACGAGTCTGAGCCACTTTGAGAGGGTTCTCCTTATCATGAATTGCCTTTTTTAGGCCATCAATGAGCATCTCCATCTGATAGATCTCCTGAAGGGTCTGAGGGAAAGAGACGAAATGTGTTTGGAGATGTAAACAGAATAAAAATATCATTTAACATCCTTTTGTTCTTGATATACAGTGAGGAAAATAAGTATTTGAACACCCTGCTATTTTGCAAGTTCTCCCACTTAGAAATCATGGAGGGGTCTGAAATTGTCATCATAGGTGCATGTCCACTGTGAGAGACATAATCTAAAAAAGAAAATCCAGAAATCACAATGTATGATTTTTTAACTATTTATTTGTATGATACAGCTGCAAATAAGTATTAAACCTGAGAAAGTCAATGTTAATATTTGGTACAGTAGCCTTTGTTTGCAATTACAGAGGTCAAAAGTTTCCTGTAGTTTTTCACCAGGTTTGCACACACTGCAGGAGGGATTTTGGCCCACTCCTCCACACAGATCTTCTCTAGATTAGTCAGGTTTCTGGCCTGTCGCTGAGAAACACGGAGTTTGAGCTCCCTCCAAAGATTCTCTATTGGGTTTAGGTCTGGAAACTGGCTAGGCCATGCCAGAACCTTGATATGCTTCTTACAGAGCCACTCCTTGGTTATCCTGGCTGTGTGCTTCGGGTCATTGTCATGTTGGAAGACCCAGCCTCGACCCATCTTCAATGCTCTAACTGAGGGAAGGAGGTTGTTTCCCAAAATCTCGCAATACATGGCCCCGGTCATCCTCTCCTTAATACAGTGCAGTCGCCCTGTCCCATGTGCAGAAAAACACCCCCAAAGCATGATGCTACCACCCCCATGCTTCACAGTAGGGATGGTGTTCTTGGGATGGTACTCATCATTCCTTTTCCTCCAAACACGTTTAGTGGAATTATGACCCTATTTTGGTCTCATCTGACCACATGACTTTCTCCCATGACTCCTCTGGATCATCCAAATGGTCATTGGCAAACTTAAGACGTGCCTGGACATGTGCTGGTTTAAGCAGGGGAACCTTCCGTGCCATGCATGATTTCAAACCATGACGTCTTAGTGTATTACCAACAGTAACCTTGGAAACGGTGGTCCCAGCTCTTTTCAGGTCTTTGACCAGCTCCTCCCGTGTAGTTCTGGGCTGATTTCTCACCTTCCTTAGGATCATTGAGACCCCACGAGGTGAGATCTTGCATGGAGCCCCAGTCCGAGAAAGATTGACAGTCATGTTTAGCTTCTTCCATTTTCTAATGATTGCTCCAACAGTGAACCTTTTTTCACCAAGCTGCTTGGCAATTTCCCCGTAGCCCTTTCCAGCCTTGTGGAGGTGTACAATTTTGTCTCTAGTGTCTTTGGACAGCTCTTTGGTCTTGGCTATGTTAGTAGTTGGATTCTTACTGATTGTATGGGGTGGACAGGTGTCTTTATGCAGCTAACAACCTCAAACAGGTGCATCCAATTTAGGATAATAAATGTAGTGGAGGTGGACATTTTAAAGGCAGACTAACAGGTCTTTGAGGGTCAGAATTCTAGCTAATAGACAGGTGTTCAAATACTTATTTGCAGCTGTATCATACAAATAAATAGTTTAAAAATCATAAATTGTGATTTCTGGATCACAGTGGACATGCACCTACGATAACAATTTCAGACCCCTCCATGATTTCTAAGTGGGAGAACTTGCAAAATAGCAGGGTGTTCAAATACTTATTTTCCTCACTGTACATCCTGCATCCTACCTACAAGTCTTATATCTAGTGACCAGAAAGTTGTACGTTCTTAGAACAAAGGTTATAAAAGGGTTTTAAGGTGGAAATTCTTGTTTTGGGTGGACATGGGCCAAAATATACTCTATATATTTTTCACAGACTTGTATGTGGGTATATATAAACCATTTTTATGGGTTGTAGATTGGTGTAGTATTTGAATCTTTGCATGGTGTCATGAATTCAGTTACTGATAAGAATCTGCCTAATTGCTAGAATAATTACGAATCCAAATTTGATCCTGAGATTGGATTATGATCCATCAGGTTCTCTGTGCCCATTAATTTTGCCCAGGTAAGAATAAGCATGTGCATCGCTCATTTTTCTTTTTTATTATTACATTAATTTTTTTTATTGATGTCAATGAAAATTATTTAAAACACAAAGATGTAAACTATTTGGAAATAGTTGTTTTAATATTAAACATTTTAATGGGTCTAAAACCAATTCAGATTATTTTCTTGATCAATTTTACCAATGATAGATTGTGCAGATTATGATGTGGGAAAATCTAAAAGATCATTTTGATGATTCGATTTAGTCCACTGCTCACACTGTAGGTTTATTAGTTACCTTGAGCCTCTGATAAGAGCTGCCAATAGATTTAGTGTGACCTCCAGCTACCCTGCTACACAATAGTGCCCAGTGTTTAGTGCTTTTACTTCACACAACTTATCACCCACACATGGTCCAGACTCACCAACATCTCTATTTAGCCTAAAAATGCAATTTGCTCGACTGAATGCCTGATCTGTGTAAATATGACTTTGGCTGGTATGCACTGATATGAACAGTTATAAAATGTTGAGGATTGAGAAACCTGCCACAATGAATATATGCACGTTACAGACTTGGACCTCTGTAAATCTTTATAATCTCAAAGATAAGACATGGAAGGAATTCCCTTGTTTGTAGTGATCTCTTAAAAAATCTGCACATGAAATATGTGCTGCATGTGTTTTTTGTTTAAAAAGCGATCCTGGATGATGAAAGATTCGCTTCTGAAAAGCGAATAACAATGTCACAAATCACAGAGTAGCTTCAAGCACTGGCTGTTCAAGGAATCCTTCAAAGGACAGATCTAGCACTAATACATTTTAAAAAGGACCACATTTCATAACAAAAGTGCTGCGGTTGCAAGCTTGGGGTTGTTTTTATCGTGCACGTGTTTATACAAAGACGAGACTTGAGAGACATGTCGTAGACCTCACCTTGGCCAAGTGAGCCTGCAGGCTGTTCTTGGTATCGGCCATTTCAGAGATGCGGTTGGTAAAGGCTATGTTAACGGTGTTGAACTGGTTCCACATCTCATTGGAGGTGATGTTGAGCAGCATCTCAATCTCGTCGCGGAGTTTGTGCGACGCTGCACGCTCGCTCTGACAGTGCAGGATGTTGTCATCGGTGAACTTGGACCACGAGTCAGGCAAGCTCAGACTGCTCTCGTTTAAAAAATAATAATCAAAAATTAGTAACAAAACACAAAAATTGTTTAATTCTATTCACAAAGAAATGTATTTATTAAATGTTTTAATGATTTCATAAGGGAAAAGTTATAAATGTTTTAAGCAAATTCTCTTATTTAGTCTTTGGATTTTTGCAAAATGTGTTTTCAGTGTAATGGACCCAGTTACTGAAAATTTTGAATTCTCTTCTCTTGTACTTTCTGTAGTTCTGAAGTCATTTCTGTTATGAATTCAAAACCACATCAAATTTCCAAATTTTATCAACCAGTCTCCAATGTCAGCAGCTTGTAACACAGACAAGGAGCAAGTCTTGGATGGAGGGCTTTTTGAGTTTTCCAGAAACATGAAAAGCTGCATGTTTTGTCTTCGAAGCTTTATGAAAGAAATAGAAATATAAGCAGAAAAAAAGTATGTCCTTTTAATACAAGTGACAGCAAATTGCTTATATAGCAATCATAATAATTATCCATAGTCATAGCCATATTCTCCTAAAACTAATAATCTAAATATTATTATATGCAACATTTTAAATCATTTAAATTTTACATTTTCAAAATTTTTAAATTAAATAATTTTATTTTGAACAAATGTAAAAAAATAGAGAAAAGTGATAAGATGAATTAGAATGAGTGATCTTCATGTCCTGTATATCTTCCTAAAATGAAAGATTCTATGGCTTCTTATTTTTCCTGAAAATAAACAGGAGCTGACGGTGAAACTCACGAGGGATCGAGGCGCTCAATGCCTCTGTAGTAGCTGATGCCGTCCGAGGTGTTGCGCAGCTGATGGCACCTGTCATCTATACGCTGTGCTGTGACCTTATCACTCAAATCTCTTTCCAGTTCATGCTGCGCTGATCGATTTGATCTAAAAAAAAAAAATAATAATCATAGAAAAAAGTGTCTGTGTGTGTATATACACATACTGTTTTTATTTCTTCTTTGTTAAAATCTTTTAGAGCAGAGATGATTTAAAAATAACTCACGCCAGCTGTGCTATTGCTTTGTCCAGGTTCCTCCTCATTCTTTCCTGACACGACTTGATCACCTCCACTTCCTGACCAGCACATGTATATTATAATTACTGCTAACGCAAAGCGGTTTACCCTGAAATCCATCTTATTCAACATTTAATACTTTAAAATCTGAAATAAAGACAGTTTACAGAAAGACTAAGCACAGTTTATAAAAAGGTACAATTACTGTGAGTTTCTGAGCTGCTACAAATCTGAACTCAAACACACACATACTCATTTAAATTCACACACATTCATGTCTTCAGCACCACCCATTTTATATTATTATTTTACTATAACTGTTGTTTACATGTTGTTTTGGACATCTACTTGACTACTGCTGTTTTGCACAACTTTTTGTGTTTATGTACAGGTACACTCTTGTATACAGTTCTCTTTTGCACGTTGTACTGTATAACATACATTAGGTTTACTGGCGGTGCTATTTTGTGTTTTGTGTATCTGTCCTTCACTGTCTTTTGTTTGCATTTGGTTGTGCAAACAGTCCACAATATTCTTTTTCAAGTTTACAATAACTATACAGCCCTCAATAGAAATTATACTACTATAATAATGAATAAATTATATCAAGGGTGAATTATGTGGAAAGACTTGCACCTTAATCAGGTGTTTTTCAACATCGTCATGGACCAGGTCAATGGACATCCTCTTCTCTCGGTGAAATAAGCATTCCTGGGACACCTTAGAAAAGAAAAAACCCTATCCTCATTAATGCAATGTATATAGTAGAGATTTCTAACATTTATTTAAAGGAGAGGCTTGTGTTAGTTAAAACTGGATCCAAACCTGCAATGATACTCTTGCCATTTCTGTGGCATTGGAACAATTTATTTTTATTTTACTATAATTTAATACAAATGTATTCGGTTGTGCTTATTAGCATTGTGAAATTGAAGTCCAGAGATGGTAATGCATTTACAACACCTGAAGAATAATTTTGAATAGATGTTTATCGAATAAATGTGCTTGCTTTTGCATGAGGGGAAGTGGTCCACTCATTCTCTAAGACTACTGTATAATACTTTTATGATGAAAAATGTATTGTATGTCACACAAAACAAATTTAGGACAATTTTTAATTGATGATTAGTAAAATGCAATGTTTTTTACACTTTCATTAGAATACACATGCTTTGGGAATATTTGGAAGTAGTATTTCTCGTTTGGAGACCTGGAAATAAACACTTACATGCTTAAACATTTTTAACAATCCTTGATTTTATGTTGTGTGTAATTGTTTACCTCAGACAAACTGAACTAAAACTTTGTTGGACTTACAACAAAATGTATTTGTGCTGATAAATGTTTATGTGCTTCATTATCATTTGTAAATTACAAAGCATGTGCATGCAACAGTTCATTTGCACTCAATGACACCACAAAACTGAACCTTTGTCACCCTTTTCATTCATGAGAAGTTTATATATGTTTATAATAAAGTTTATATTTATATGTATATGAGAGAGAGAGAGAGAGAGAGAGAGAGAGAGAGAGAGTTACAATGGTTATGTTGATGATATTATATTGTAAGTTTCATGCAGCATGCAATAGCAGCTAATGCTCTGCTGTCCACTCATGAACCAGCATCCGTCGCTGCTACATACATACAGTATATACAGTATAGTTTTTACAGTACGGTACTGCAAATTGCTTTGTTTTGCTAAATTATATACTGTCATTTGTGGAATTACTCACAAATTACAGTATACTGTACTACCCAATACTAATCACCATTCTTTAAGACTCCTGAGTAGTTTGGGCCACGTCTCGACTTTTCAAGGTATATATATTTTGAATGTTATATACACCAAAAAAATGGTGTATATAACAATTTATTGCACTTCACTTTAGCATAAACTCACCATTTACGGTTTATAAGGTGTTTTGGTGACAGCAGGATTTGAAAAAAATGAGCTACAAACTATTTAGGATGTAGTTTTACAAGCTATTTAGCTAGTTATCACACTTTTAATTATTGTGAACGAGGAGTGTTTGTAATAATTATTTATCTACATGACAGTATTACAATACACCATCTTTTCATTGGTCTGTTTCTTATCGACTCTATTAGATGATATCTGAATCCTTGACACAAACTCAGACTTGCTAATCTTTACCCAGATCACTGTGACATGACGAGGTTAAAGATTGGCCTCATAGGCTTCCCATGTGACCACTAGTGTCATGTATTCCTATGTATACCATGCAACCACTTTTTGGCAACTTTTATTTGTAAGCACATGTACATTGAGCTACCAATAAATAAAAACTACCTACCAAACGAAAATAAATATATACATGGACAATAACATGACCACTGCATAACCAATTAAATGATTTACAAAAAAACAAACAAATGTGCACCTGAAGTGGCCCCTCGGTCTCAGCAAGCGCTCTCTCCAGTCTTCTTTTCACCTCCATCAATGCGGCTATCTCCGTCACCATGTTGTCAATCTCATGGCATAGCTCAGACCTCCAGAAGCTGATATCATTGAGCCTCTCACCCAGGTTCCTGCTAGTGGTCTCCTGTGTCCTGCGTGTCCACTGATCCCGGTCCTGGATCAAACGGATGGTGTCTTTCCTCAGCCGGTCTGCACTTTTCCTGGAAGACTCTGACTCCCTGTAGTTGTTCTGGTTGGACTTGTACCAGTCATCTGGTGTATAGCGAGTCATTAGTGCAGTCCTGTTGGATGGGTAGAATGTAGTTTTGACCCGAAGCATGTCCAGGTTTTCTCTTTGAGATAAGGGGAGGATGGATGGAATAGCGCTCCCACTCCTGAAGTACATGTTAGTCCTCCAGTTGGAGTTCTGGTTGGTAGTGAGGTTTGGCTGGAGGCTTCTGTAGCTGGATGCTGTGGTAGAGATGGCTGGCAGGAAGTTACTGCTCTTGGGCCGTGTGTATGTGGCCAGTTGTGTCGAACCGATCAGCTCCATGTTTGTCAAGCAAAAAGAAATCTGGATTTTATAAGAAATGAGCAAGGAAAAAGCAACATATATTCAAAATAACAGTAAATAAGTTTATGATTTCACTCATAGGTCCACCTTTCCATTTAATACATTAGTATAATTCCAGTGTTGGACTCGGAAAATGTATTTATTGATAATATTTACGTCATACTGAAAATATTTAATGACTAAAGTCTCCAACAGAATAATGATAAAAACTGTTTAAACCTCACCAGTCACAATCTTCAGCATAACCCAGATCCCACCGAGACTGCACTGTTACACACTGCACAACAACTGACTGGATCTGACAGACAGAAGGGCTCTAATCCATTATTAATACACAGGTGAGCTATCCGTTGGCACTCAAAGCTCAATGGTTAATGACTGAATAAACCTGATTATTCACAGAGCTGCCACACAGGCGGTCACCACTGGAGATACCATGGTGAATAAACTCCAACTGTCTGAAATTCATTGTTACAGACGGAAATGTATATGGACTAAATACAGTGTTGGATTAGCTGGAGGGCTGCTCATTTATGTCCAGTTGGATTTAAATTAAACCCTTGTAGGGGGTAGGGGGTGATATGGGCTGGGGGATGGGGGTTGCCAGGTAAGCCCTCCAAGCACATTTTGGTACATTGATTAGAATAGATCAAATGAATACAACTCATTTTTTCTGGTCTGGTCATATAATGTATTATATTGTATAATTTGTTATTTGTCACAAAAATAAATGCATTTATTATTATGCACTAGCAAATTAGTGTTTTCACATGCACTCCACTTGATCTTTGATAAAAATGTAGGCACTTTTCATGTCATGCCATGGAAAACTTGTTAAAGATACATAAGTATATATTCATTTTTTTAGAAATAGTTCTGTATAGATCTTCATTATTAATGAGTTTTCAGTTAATGGGTCACCTGTCAATCCAGGAATATGACCTCCATTGTATTTGCTTCAAAGTCACAGCAAGCTAATAATATTTAATCCATGAAAACCATATCTTTATGGAACTTACTTTGTACACAGGGACGTTGTCATGCTAGAATATGTTTGATTCTTTTGTCCATATAGTGTACATACTGACTTAAAAATATCTGACTTCACAGTTTTATAAGAAGCTTTCTGAGTTCTTGGGACAAATTATTAGGGGGGAAAATATTTCTCAGATGGCTATGAATTAGGCCTCCTTTCCTAGGGACCTGTGTGTTTGTGCATAACATGGTCATATGATGATGTTCGTAATAATCACACATACTTTTCAGCATTGGTGAAAAAGCACTGCAATATTTATTTAATACAAGGGAATGATACATTTTTAAAACATTTTCAAATGGAAGAAGCAATATATCTTATAGTGTTAAAAGTAATTCTTGCAGCTGGATTGCATCTGCTGTATGAAACAATTTATTTCCAAATAGTTCCAGTAGGTCAGCAGGCTTGATTTTTCTATGCAATGCTGACACAGGAGATTTGGATGCCAGTTCACTCCAGCCCTCCCAGTAAGCAACACTGCATGAGTCTCTTTTAGCTAGCACCCATCTGCAACCAATGAATTAGCCACCCCATAATCCAGTCACGCCAAATTAACCAAGCAGGAACGTGAAAGAAAGCTGAGGCAACAGGTTCTCTGCTGTTCCAGTGTGTTTACTCTGTTCTCACACGCTCTGACTGCTTTCATACACTGCAAAGGAGAGCACTCTTAGACGTAGCTAATTATCAACATCCCACTTTTTTGTAAATAATTTGTAGGCTTCCATAATAAATAGTTAGAAATAATTTAAGCCAATTTTATTTTGGTTACATTAAATCAATTTCAATTTTTTTTTTTACTGAAAGTTTTATTTGTGTTTCTTTATCATGTGCCAGACTTCATACGAGTATCAAGTTTCCATCTCTCTTAAAGATAAACTAACACTCTCAGCTTGTTCAAACAAGTCAGATATGGACATAAGCAGTGTTTTTGCTGGACATAAGTTGCACAAAAAGATTTGAATCTTTAAGAATGTATGACGGTTCACAGCTGCATGTATTTATATTATCTATAGCGTTTTATGTAGAAAGCAGGACAGATGGGACACACACCCATTAGGAATGTGCAAAGAAAAAGCCAGGATTTGAACGAATATCCTGTTTCTTATATGTTCTGAATGTTCAAATCTCAGTCTCTTATTACCAAATAAACATTCTTTAATGACTTCAGTATGCTTTAGTATCATAGTTAAATGCCCATAAAAATGTCTGGATATATTTATGTTGTAATAGCTGAAAACACCTATTTTCTCACCAGCCTTTCAATTTTTCTATTATTAAAAGCTTATGAACTGTGTTGTCCTGAACATTAAAATGTCCCACCCACCCAGCCACACCCTGTAAATGTTAAATCAATTTCTATTACATTTAGAGTACTTATTTTTTTCTTTTTAAATAAGCCAATAATTATTCTGTTTACTACAAAGATAAGCTGTGGAGTGTTCACCAATCCCTAGGAATGAGCTATGATCAAAGCTTCAATATTCTGACCAATGAAAATCAAGAATGTAACAATGATGTCATATAAGATATTTTATATGATTACATTTTTCGAATATCAGCCTATTTTTTGGCTAATTATAGCTCATTCAAAAGTTTTTCATGACTTTTACTTCAAATCATGAGGATAGACATAAATTATAAGCAAAAAAACAGAAAGTAGAAACTATGCTAGCCTAAACTACACTGAGAAAGATTTGCATGCTCACATTCATATAATGTACAATGATCTGGCCAAAAAAATGACCTTTTAGATTTAACTATGCAAATTGGTTAGAACCTTCCATTGAATAATTGGCAATAAGTTCTCGAACAAGCATGCCAAAGACAAATCATGAAAAACATTCAATTCTAAAACTGTTTTTTTCAAAAAGGTCAAATTATTGGCCTGCATCAAGCAAACAATTAAGGAGATTGACTAAACTACTAAAACAATAGTAGAGAATCGCCTCCAAGAAAAAAATGTGGTCGAAAAAGATTCTTCAATAATCAGGATTTGTTTTTTATACTGAAATTAATAACATTTCCACATGCTCCATGTGAAGCAAACTGTAGGGATTCTTTGCTCCACAGCTGTGAAGAAAACCACTTATGAATAATGCTGATTGGAATAAAGAATTTAGTTTTCTAGGGAGCATATAGACTTGATTCTAGAACAATGGAAAAAGGTCATGTGATCTAATGAGACCAGATTTACTCTGTTACAGAGTTATGGGCACATCAGGGAAGGAAGAATAGTCTGTCATACGCTTTGGATTCTTCTTTCTCTCTATTAATACAGCAAGTTAACAAACTGCTATTGTTCTAAAAGTTCTATGTCTGTTTTGTTAACCTGATAAAAGATTTCCTCTATTAATCAATATGCCAGTGTGTTGCCTCTGTAACTGCCTCTTAAGCGGTTTTCATCTTGCCTGGGCATCGTTTTGGATTTTCACGCTCGTAATATTTGGCCGCCTCATATCCCAACCCCCACACATTCTTCTTGACATTTTTCTCCTGCCAATTGTCATATGCTGCCTTCTTCAAATCAGGTCTGAGGGCAGAGAGGGTTGTGACAAAAATGTCTCTTCAACCTATTTTTCTGTAGTCTCGTGGTTTTGATTGTTGTCTTGTTGCTTGGAGTTTAGAGGAATAGTACATTTTGCTGAACATGTACTCTAGATTATAAGAATGGACAGATTTAGTGAACATATTACATATAGATTACATGATATATATTTTAATTAAAATGATTAATTGCTAATATGAAATGCAAATTAGACACACATATATTTGCTAAATTATGTAGAGCAAAGGGTGTGAGCAATACTATTAATGCAATCCAGTCATTGATTTGATACAATTTATTGAGAGGCAAGGTTAATTTAGTTTTTCTTTGAAATGCAATATCAAACAAGATTGGAATTTCAAAAACAACAAAAAAATTCATTTATGTAAAACAAATTAACACATTTCAATTAATTAACTCTATTATTATTATAATATATTTTTAAGTTATTTTCCCTTTAGGGTAAAAAAAAAAACCTACTCCTCTTTAACTTCCTGAAAACAGAGACCGAACAAGTCACCCAAACATGGTCTTGTGAATAATGGATTACTCCACATCACCGACTAATCATTAGCCTTTATATTTACACTTCAACAGATACTTTTTTATACATTACAGCTGATCATTTATGCTGCACGTCTTAGATTTTAACAACTAACCAACTTATTCATCCATTTTTTTGTGCTAATCATCTCTAAGATCTGTTACGCTGCCAGGCTATGATGGAACTGTGTTAGTTGTCCTGGCTACTGTTGCTTGCTGTTGATTATCATGTCTCTTGTGGAGGGAAATCTGAGCTGTGAATCAGTGAGTCAGGTGGGTCACCTCGCTTCAGAGCTGCAGCTGAGTTACACGGTGCTTATCAATCATTCATCGTGACAGGAAAAGCGCATACAAGGCAATTTAACACGCCACAATCATCCGCAGGTCCTATTACAGTCAATGCATCGACTTAGTTTTCACACTGATCACGAAGAGGGGTGTGGTCAAGAGACTTAGGGCAGTCTTAAAAAGCCTGATCATGTGGCTTTGGCTTTTGCAAATGATTATTTGCAGCCTTCATAATCTTGCTCAGACAGATCTTGATAAAATAAATAATAATGGCCATACAGTACAGACTGTCACATGTCTCTTGGTTTGGACAAGTGACTTTTCCAGCCATTTTTGGTTCTTCCCAAAACTGGTACCACAAGGTTAGAGACACACAGCTGTATAGGATGCTACTGGATGTGCTATTATAAACATTTCTCTTTTGGGTGAATGAGCAAACTAAATTTTTTTTATAAAAATTATTTTATACAACTTAAACACCTTGTTATCTTTGTAAAGCTGGTTTGAGACAGTCCAGTCTCAAGCATTTCAGCATATAGTCTATTTTTTTGTATCACTGAGGATCGACTTTCTATGTAATGTATTTCAATAGGAAGTATTTTTGGTGTCTCCAACCAAAGTTTTCCTTCTGCCACAGATGCAGTATTGTTTTTTTCTTGTTTGTTATTGATTTTTTTAATCATTAAGCACTATTACTCAACATTTAAGCAGGAGATATTATCCTTGTTTTAATTGCTTCATATATGCTAAGCTACTCGCTATTATAAACAATCGTCAGTGGTTCTTCCAGTCAAAATACAGTAAATATATTCTCCTGGTTAATTAAATAGATGTGTTTATTTAAAGACATGCATTTATTACAGTATAACCCTTACCCTAACCCTAACCGTGTATTTTCTACCTTATTCGCTGATAAAAATTGAGAAAAAAGATGACCTTTTAGCATTTCTGCCAGCATTACCTATTTTCCTCCGCCTCCATTGCTATGCCTCTAATGAAGGCAGTTCTGCTGAGTGGCATGAAAAAAAGAGGAAATCCGTGTCCATGAACACAAATCAATTGGGTAAAGTTTGTGACTATATCACGAAATGCAGTGAGACTGTGTTGTTTGAGACAGTGTGCATTGAATGAGCAAAAACCTCCACAAACACACTCCCAAAATATAGTGGAACATTGTCCCAGAAGAGTGGCGGTTCATATAATATATTTTATTCACAATAGAACATAGAAAACATATCAAATATTCAAACTGAAGAAAGTTTCCATTTTCAGATAAAAAGGTTATTTTGAATTTGAGATCTGCAACACGTCTCAAAAAAGTTGGGACAGGGCAAAAAAGTAAGTGTTAATATTAAAATGAAACAGTTGGAGAAACAGTTATCAGCTAATTGAGTTAATTGACAATAGGTCAGTAAGATAATTGGGTTATAAATATTGGAAGAGTCTCTCAAAAGTAAACATGGGCGGAGCTTCACTAATCTGTAGAAGACTGTGACAATTTCAGAATAATGATCCTTAAAATAAAATTGTAAAACAGCACATAATACCATCAAAAGTTTCAAAGAATCTGGAGAAATCTCTGTTTTCAAGAAACAATGGCAAAAATCAATATTGAATACCTTCAAGACTTTTTCTCAAGTCTGTCTTATTGTAAGACCTTCTTGGAGCAGGTGTAGTTGAGAATTCGCCTTGTATTGTGACATATCCTCTCCATCCCGAGGCATCCTGAGGTTTGGCCAGCTCCAGTCACGTTCCACCTCATGAAGATTATGGACTTTTGAAGACGTAGATGCCGAACTCGCAAACATCCCGTACCATCTAGAGCCGTACCAGTGCCAATTGGATCCCACTACATGTGTGGAGTTTTGACATTGGACCTCCTGGAGTGTTTAATGGTGTGTTTTATGGGTTCCCCTTTTGAGTCTGGTTCTTCTTAAGGTTTCTTCCTCATAACATCTAAGGGAGTTTTTCCTTGCCACAGTCATCAGGGATAAATGCACCTTGACTGTTGATTTCTGTAAAGCTGTTTTGAGACTCTGAGTCTGTTGTGAAAAGCGCTATAGAAATAAACTAGACTTGACATATAATTCAAATGTTTATAGATGGAAATTATATTTCTACCAATGTACTCCTGAAAAATCCATGTATGACCATGTATGAAAATGTTCATGCCAATTTTATCTAATTTCAGCCATGACAATTTCCAGAATGAAGACAGCAATATTAACTTATTTGTATTTTTTATCTGAATGTATAATGGATGGTGTTGGTGACTAGATCTGCGATGGAGCTGTTGCTGCTGCGTGAGTCCAAAGACTGCTCTGGAAATCATGTTTGAACATAAAATTTTACTACTGCAAAATGTGGAGTAAGAATGACCGCAGCACCCCCCGGCACCAGAGTGTGTACAAGATATGTGTGCCTGGGCCAGCTTTTCTGAATGGCTTAGCCCAACTGCAACTCCATTCTTTACACCACTGTGCTATTCAATTATTACTTTTATTAAATAAATAAAATAGAATCTAAATTGCAGTATATGTAAGCAGATATGAGGATATGTCTACATATGAGGTATTTCTTTTAAATTGATTTTTTTCCCTGACCCATATTAGTTTTGCTGTTCTTCAGCCAAGTTTTTTGAGCACTTACCTCGCTATGCCTTCCTGGAGAAGGTAAAATAACAAAGCATGACTTTCTGCCAACCCACATCAATAGGCAAGAATTATTTGGGTGGATGTGTGGTGCATCAATGTTCAAACTTCCAGTGAGACACAACATAACCTAGTGTTTTAATGTTATTTCTGGTATTGTAAGATCAGAATAGCATAGCAAATACTCTTACAAAATAAATGAAATAAGATAAAAATAAAAAAATAAAAAAATGTATATATTTATGTATATATCTTTGCATTCATCTCTCTTTGATTCAGATTTGCCCTATGAAGTCATGCCGATCCAACTGGAAAAGTTTGTCCTCCAGGCCAAAGACTTTAACCTAGAATGTGAGTGTAACCTTAGAGCAACCTATATATGTTGCAGCCTGTGTTTTTCAGCTGGCTGGGCTGCCTCACTGCATGCCACGCATGTGTGAAGGGCCAAAACGGAGCTTCTAGCATCAATAGCACTCTGCTTGCTGAGCTGAATCTCTTTAGCATGTTCGTAAGCATTAACGCAATTGAAACTTGCAGCACCCTTGAGAATTTAGATCATGGCACTCCCTAAGATTTTAATGAAAAAATTAATCGTTGCCTCAGATATGAAAAATCAAATCCATGCATTTAGGTCAAACGTGAGCATTAAGTAGAACATACCAAATTGGGGATTGAGTGTACAGTGATGTGTCATATGATGTGAGTGGGAGGGCAAATCAGTTTGTTGTGTCTGCAGGATGGGTTTCAGCTGAGCAGAGACTGAGAGGGAGAAAGAGAAAGAGAGAGAGAGAGAGAGAGAGAGAGAGAGAGAGAGAGAGAGAGAGAGAGAGAGAGAGAATCTGGTTCTTGGGGACTGAGAACGGCATAGCTCGGCTTGAATTTCAGTCATGCCATGGGTGTAGCCGTTACCTAAGTGGAGAGGAGATGGATTGCTTAAACATACCTCTCATTCTTGGTTCCTGAATCTGTTACTTAATGATGGCAAACCTACTCCAAAAACATGTCTGAGAGGAAGAAAGATTGTTTAAACAGTAGTATCCACAGTCTCTTGTTTAACCCAGCCATTAGGGAGGCACAAGCCAGTGCATTCTTAGTGCCGGTCCCAAGCCCGGGTAAATGGGGAGGGTTGCGTTAGGAAGGGCATCCAGCGTAAAACGTGCCAAATCAAATATGCGGATCACAAATGAGAATTTCATACCGGATCGGTCGAGGCCCGGGTTAACAACGACCGCCACAGGTATCGTTAGCCGACAGGGTACCGGTGGAAATTGGGCTAATGTTGGCCGAAGGAGGAAAAGGAGAGGAGGAAGACGTCTACAGAGACGGCAGGAAAAGGAGCAGTGTAGGAGAGTGGAGGTTAGGGTTGGTACTTTAAATGTTGGTACTATGACGGGTAAAGGGAGAGAAGTAGCTGATATAATGGAGAGGAGAAAGGTAGATATGCTGTGTGTTCAGGAGACCAAGTGGAAAGGGAGTAAGGCCAGGAACATTGGAGGTGGATTTAAACTGTTTTATTATGGTGTGGATGGAAAGAGAAATGGTGTAGGGGTGATTCTGAAGGAAGAGTACAGTAAGAGTGTAGTGGAGGTGAAGAGAGTTTCTGATAGGGTGATGATCGTGAAGGTGGAAGTTGAAGGGATGATGATAAATGTCATCAGTGCCTATGCTCCACAAGTCGGCTGTGAGATGGAGGAGAAGGAAAGATTCTGGAGTGAATTAGATGAAGTGATAGATGGTGTACCTAGGAAAGAACGGTTGGTGATTGGGGCGGACTTTAATGGGCATGTAGGTGAAGGGAACAGAGGTGACGAGGAGGTGATGGGTAGGTATGGTTTTAAGGAGAGGAATGTGGAAGGGCAGATGGTGGTAGATTTTGCTAAAAGGATGGAAATGGCAGTGGTGAACACTTATTTTAAGAAGAAGGAGGATCATAGGGTGACGTATAAGAGTGGAGGAAGGTGCACACAGGTGGACTATGTGCTATGCAGGAGATGCAACCTGAAGAAGATTGGCGACTGTAAGGTGTTGGCAGGGGACAGTGTAGCTAGACAGCATAGGATGGTGGTCTGTAGGATGGTTTTGGAGGCGAAGAAGAAGAGGAGGAGAGTGAGGACTGAAAGAAGAATAAGATGGTGGAAACTGAAGGAGGAAGAGTGTAGTGTGAGGTTCAGGGAAGAGGTCAGAGAGAGGCTCAGTGGTGTTAAGGAGGTGTTGGATGATTGGGCAACTACTGCAGGAGTGATGAGGGAGGCAGCTAGAAAAGTACTTGGTGTGACATCTGGAAATAGAAAGGAAGACAAGGAGACTTGGTGGTGGAATGAGGAAGTGCAGGAGAGCATAAGGAGAAAGAGGTTGGCAAAACAGAAGTGGGATAGACAGAGTGATGAGAAAAGTAGGCAGGAGTACAAGGAGATGCGGCAGCAGGTTAAGAGGGATGTGGCGAAAGCCAAGGAAAAGGCATATGAGGAGCTGTATGAGAGGTTGGACACTAAGGAAGGAGAAAAGGATTTGTACCGATTGGCCAGGCAGAGGGACCGAGCTGGAAAGGATGTACTGCAAGTTAGAGCAGTAGATGGAGAGGGAAATGTGTTGACTAGTGAGGAGAGTGTGTTGAGAAGGTGGAGGGAGTATTTTGAGCAGCTGATGAATGAGGAAAATCAGAGAGAGAGAGAAGGTTGGATGATGTGGAGTTGGTGAAGCAGGATGTAGATAGGATTAGTAAGGAGGAAGTAAGAGCAGCGATTAAGAGGATGAAGAGTGGAAAGTCGGTTGGACCAGATGACATACCGGTAGAAGCGTGGAGATGTTTAGGAGAGATGGCAGTGGAGTTTTTGACCAGATTGTTTAACAGGATTTTGGAAGGTGAGAAGATGCCTGAGGAATGGAGAAGAAGTGTGCTGGTACCGATCTTTAAGCATAAAGGAGATGTGCAGACCTGCAGTAACTACAGGGGTATTAAGTTGATCAGTCACACCATGAAGTTATGGGAAAGAGTAGTGGAAGCCAGGCTGAGAGAAGAGGTGACCATCTGTGAGCAACAGTATGGTTTCATGCCGAGGAAGAGCACCACAGATGCCTTATTTGCTTTGAGAATGTTGATGGAGAAGTATAGAGAAGGACAGAAGGAATTGCATTGTGTATTTGTGGATTTAGAGAAGGCGTACGACAGGGTGCCAAGAGAGGAGTTGTGGTATTGTATGAGGAAGTCAGGTGTGTCAGAGAAGTATGTGAGGGTGGTGCAGGACATGTATGAGGACAGTGTGACGGCAGTGAAGTGTGCAGTAGGTACGACAGACTGGTTTAGAGTGAAGGTTGGACTGCATCAAGGATCGGCCCTGAGCCCTTTCCTGTTTGCAGTGGTGATGGACAGGTTGACGGACGAGGTCAGACAGGAGTCTCCCTGGACTATGATGTTTGCGGATGATATTGTGATTTGTTGTGAGAGTAGGGAGCAGGTTGAGAAGAGCCTGGAGAGGTGGAGATATGCGCTGGAGAGAAGGGGAATGAAACTCAGTAGGAGTAAGACAGAATACATGTGTGTGAATGAGAGGAAGGGCAGTGGAGTGGTGCGGTTGCAGGGAGAAGAGCTTCAGAAGGTGGAGGAATTCAGGTACCTGGGGTCAACAGTGCAAAGTAATGGAGAGTGTGTTAGAGAAGTGAAGAAAAGGTGCAGGCAGGGTGGAGTGGGTGGAGAAGAGTGACAGGAGTGATTTGTGATAGTAGGGTATCTGCAAAATTGAAAGGAAAAGTTTATAGGACTGTGGTGAGACCTGCGATGTTGTATGGTTTAGAGACAGTGGCATTGAGTAAAAGACAGGAGGTGGAGCTGGAGGTAGCAGAGCTGAAGATGTTGAGGTTTTCGTTGGGAGTGACGAGGATGGATAAGATTAGAAATGAGTTTATTAGAGGGACAGCGCATGTAGGATGTTTTGGTGACAAGGTGAGGGAGGCGAGATTGAGATGATTTGGACATGTGCAGAGGAGGGACATGAATTATATTGGTAGAAGAATGCTGAGGATGGAGCCACCAGGTAGGAGGAAAAGAGGAAGGCCAAGAAGGAGGTTCATAGATGTGGTGAGGGAAGTCATGCAGGTAGTTGGTGTAAAAGAGGCAGATGTAGAGGACAGGGTGGTATGGAGACGGATGATCCGCTGTGGCGACCCCTAATGGGAGCAGCCGAAAGAAGAAGAAGAAGAAGATCCACAGTCTCTTGTTTACTTTTTGCCCTCATGATGTCCATCATGCAAGACTCAACACACTGTTTCTATAAACCAACTCCCATCTATGTTTTTTTTTGTATTAACTAGAAATAAAATCTGAATAAATGTAATATATTAATATAGAAAACCAAAGCTTTAAAATCAGAAGAATGAAGTGAGCAAAGAAAGTAATTTCAATAAAGCAGTTACAGCTAGTAAAAGCAGCATTACCTTAGTATTTGCTAGTTTATGAATAAACTGTACACTATATAGACAAAAGCATTGAGACAGGCATATGCAGATACAGTAGCAATACATTTCCCCATTTCATTTAAACTATAAGACACAAGCCCAAATGAGCTCCATGACGATTATTGTTTACATGGATTAAAGTGAAAGATCTGTTAAAAACCTCTGACCTCATCCCTATTAAAGACTTTTGGATATATTGGAAAGATGACTGCACCCCAGGCCTTCTTACTCTACATCAGTGCTTGACTTTACTAACACTCTTGTGGTAAATAAACCAAAATTTCCACAACTACACTCCAAAATATGGTAAAATGTCTTTCCAGGAGGGTAAATAGAGTAGAATCATGTTCTAGCTCAGTGAAACAACATCTTTTCTCTAGTAGTCATTTTCAGATCACATTGTTCCTCTCACATTACACTTTTATTATTTGCTTTCATTAATTAACATAGCAACATGCACAGTACGCAAAGCCATTGAAAACAAGCCTCATTCACTGCATTGTGAGTTGAATATACAGTCTTATTCGGTTTGGCTGATACATTTTGCTTATTTTGAGACTTTTTACAGAAATAAGAAAATTATTTGCCTTAATAGGCTTAATGACACCCAAGGCTCCCTATCACTATAATAAATAAGCAATCGGGAAACCTTTGAAATGCCACTTCTTTAATTTCAAAATTTCAATTTAAATCTATTATTTAAATTTGTCAACACAATGCTTTAGGAACTGACTGGAAACATGTGAATGTTTCTACATGTTTTGTATAACACACTGGATTATTTATTGTAAGCCATGTTACTGTGTTTTACATTTACAGATTTCCTCCTCTCCAGAGATTCTTCTCTTACTGGCTCATGTGCTATTCATGCTAGAGGGTTTATCACCAAGAATTTCAAACCTGTTAAAAATATAGAAGTGTAATACAGATACACAAATGTCTTCATCATGTAATTCAAATCTATTCAGTTTTATGTGTATAGCATATTTATTTGTATAGCATATTTATATAGCATAGTATACTCCAATCAGGCATGACATTATGACATAACATTATGAGCGGTGAAGTAAAGAACACTGATTATCTCTTCATCATGGCACCTGTTAGTGGGCAGGATTTATTTATTAGGTAGCAAGTGAACATTTTGTCCTCAAAGTTGATGTGTTAGAAGCAGGAAAAATTGGCAAGTGTAAAGATTAGAGCGAATTTGACAAGAGCTAAAGTGTGACTGCTAGACAACTGGGTGAGAGCATATCCAAAACTGCAGCTCTTGTGGGATGTTCCAGATCTGCAGTGGTCAGTGTCTCTCAAAAGTGCTTCAATAAAGGAACAGTGGTGAACCGGCGACAGGGTCATGGGCGGCCGAGACTCTTTGATGCACGTGGGGAGTGAAGGCTGGCCCATGTGTTCCGATCCAACAAACGAGCTCCTGTAGCTCAAATCACTGAAGAAGTTAAAGCTGATGACGCTTGATGGTTAAGGACTGTTTTGGCAGCAAAAGGGGGACCAACACAATATTATGCAGGTGGTCATAATGTTATGTCTGTTCAGTATAATTGTATATTTATCAATATATATGGTCTTAAAGCAGCTTTACAAAAATAAAAGCAGTTATAAAGTTGTATAAAAGAGTACGTTTATTTAACCTTCTGCAGTGATCAGTGCTTAAGTGCAAAACTGTTTGTGCAACCTGTGGTCCTGAACAATTGTAGTAGACTGTTTATATTTATTACAGTCCAAATCCATCATCAAAGTTCTTTAGTTGACCTGTAAAGTGGTCTCCAACCACCACCACCTTGTTTTTGGTTACTTCTTGTAGTATATTATAAATCATGTATTTCACAAGTGTTTACATTTTTCTAAACTCTTATATGTAAACTTAAATTGCACAGTGTGGTTAAATTATGAGAAATAATTTGCATATGGTTAACAACCTTTTTTAATAACCTTCCAGAGCCAGGCTTGTTAGATTCAACAGCTTGCAGTGTGAGTATTAAGTGTGAGTGCTGTTCTTATTGGGGTAAGGAATCTCGCAGTTATGCAACTGCGTCATCTAAACGCATGCCTGCTACATTCCAAACTTTAATAAAACGACTAAATATATTCCGAAACGTGTGGACTTTTGACAAGATGCACACGTCTGGTGTTAAGAGTTTCATATTTCAGAGTTTTTTCTTTTAAGCCAACTTGACTATATAATATATAATTTTATATATAAAATTAGTAGTTATACATTATAATTTTTATTTTAAAAAAATATGTAAAACTGACCAGATGGACATCTTTCTTGATACGTGCATGATAAGCACATGCTATACATGTTTGTGGACACCTCAATATTATATTCTATGTGATTTTTAAACATCCACTTCCACACTTGGCACCTTTTTGCTGGTATAATAACCTTTACACTTCTGGAAAGTTGTTCCATTAGATTTTGGAGTTTGCTTGTGAAGATTTATGCTTAGTCAGCCACAACGGCATTAGTAAATTCAGGTACTGATGTAGGTGGGTTGAGGAGGCCTGGGGTGCTGTCAGTGTTCCAGTTCCCCCCACAGGTGTTCAATAGGTTTGACGTCTGAGCTCTATTGAAGCCTCACAAGATCTTTTATGCCAACTCGACATCTACCTGCAGGAAGTGACTGCTGAATGAGATGTGTTGAAAAAATTGTGGCCTATTATTTCTAATGTGAGCACTGAATATCCCTCAGGCTAAATTATTCAAACATGAACCTCCTGCAGTGCATTGTAATGTTTAATGAGTGCACTAGATTGTCTATATTCAGCTTTTAGATGAAAAATGGTACAAAAAGTAAATATTCGCCTTCATGAGTTGGTGTCTAGGTTGTTTTTTTTGGAAGTGTGAATCAAGTTTGTGTTCTGATTGTGCATCCAGAAATCACTAGACACTCTCAACCCACCTCTTATACAGGAAGAAAAAGCTGCTTGATAACATCCTGTGTACATGAGGGAGGATGTGTTATTGGTGTAAAGTGATTAGTAATGATGGACTCAGGAACAATGGAACATCAATATCGCTCCTGATGATCACTTTTTCCATTTTATCTTTAAATATATACATTGGCCAGTGTTCTGTTGTTGGCAAATACAACCAAAAAAATAAAAGGTGAATCATTCAGTGGTGTGTCAAAAAACACATTTTAATTCCAATGTCCACTGATTTAGTAACCTATCACATAAGTGAGTTTATTTATTTTAATTTTGATGATTTCGGCTTACAGCTAATGGAAAATCAAAATGCAGTATTTCAGAAAATTTGAATATTGTGAAAAAGTTCAATAATGGAGACTCGTGGTGTCGCACTCTAATCAGCCAATTAAATTCAAACACCTGCAAAGGTTTCCTGAGCCTTTAAATAGTGTCTCAGTCTGGTTCAGGCTCCACAATCATGGGGAAGAGTGCTGACTTGACAGTTGTCCAGAAGACGATCATTGACACATGGAGGGTAAGACACAAAAGGTCATTGTTGAAGAAGCTGGTTGTTCAGAGAGTGCTGTATCCAATCACAGTAATGAAAAGTTGACTGGAAGGAAAAAATGTGGTAGAAAAAGGTGAAATGAAGCCCATTTAAGAATTTGGGGAGATTTACAAAGAGTGGACTGCAGCTGGAGTCAGTGCTTCAAGAGCCTCCATGCACATACGTATCCATGAGCTACAATTGACGCATTCCTTGTGTCAATCTACTCCTAAACCAAAGACAATGTCAGAGGTGTCACAGGACAAAAAGACTGGACTGTTGCTCAGTGGGCCAAAGTCGTCTTTTTGGATGAAAGGAAAGAAAATGTTGCATTTCATTTGGAAATCAAGGTCCCAGAGTCTGTAAGAAGAGAGGTGAGGTACAACCAGTGTAAAGTTTGCACAGTCAGCGGTGGTTTGGGGAGTCGTGTCATCTGATGGTGTTGGCCCACTGTGTTTTATTAAGTCCAAGGTCAGCACAGCCGTCTACCAGGAAGTTTTAGAGCACTTCATACTTCCTTCTGCTGACCAGATTTATAGAGATGCAGCCCACACTGCCAAAAGCACAAAAAGTCGGTTAAATGACCATGGTGTTGGTGTGCTTGACTGGCCATCAAACTCAACATAACTGAACACTATAGAGAATCTATGGTGTATTGTCCGGAGGAAAATGAGAAACAAGAGACTAAAAAATGCAAATTAGCTGAAGGTCTCTGTCAAAGAAACCTGGGCTTCCATACCACCTCAGCAGTGCCACAGACTGATCACCTCCATGCCACGCCCAAATGAGGCTGTAATTAAAGCAAAAGGAGCCCCTACCAAGTATTGAGTACATATACAGTAAATGAACAAACTTTCTAGAATGCCAACAATTCACTGAAATTATTATTTTTAATTGGTCTTATTAAAATTTTTAGAAGTTTTTTTGTTAAATGTGAGCCAAAATCATCAAAATTAAAAGAAATAAACACTTGTGTGATGAATCTGTGTAAATAATCTATATAATATGAGTTTCACTTTTTGTATTAAATTACTAAAATAAAAAAAACATTTTAATGTTATTCTAATTTATTAAGATGTACCTGTGTGTGTGTGTGTGTGTGTGTGTGTGTGTGTGTGTGTGTGTGTGTGTGTCTGTGCATAATTCCTATTCCTTTTTTTTTTTTTGTTAAAAATGTGCATGGGGTACGATACATTTTACAACCATGTTTTAGTAAAACGTAATCTTATCGCTTGAGTCAATGGAAGATTAATTCAGAGATGTCAGCAGTGAGAAGGGTCACTATAGACCCTCCAAAAAGCGCATGTCTAGCAGGCGTGTGTGTGTGTCAGTAAATTAAGAGCCAAAACCCAGTCCTGCTCAGAATGAATGCATGGCTCTGTTCACTGCGCCAGTCATCACATTCCAGCCGAGGCACGGCCGAGCGGGGGCAAGGGGGCAGCAGCCACCAAGCCTGGCATCTCGCCTCCTCACAATACAGCAGACTACTGAACTGACTGCCCGTAACAACACACACAGAGACGCACTAGAGCTGCATAATGATGGCAGCCATTGTCTGCTGGTATTCTCTGATGTAGGTGTGCTGGCAACTCAGAGAGCATAACTGGCTCAGTTCTGTTTTAAAACATTGCAACAGATCATAAAGTCTTTACATGAACAATGCTATTAAAACCACAATGAAAAGAAAGGCAATGTTTAAAGGATTTAACAATGCACATCGTACAGAAAGAACATCAAGACAGCCGTGTTAACTTTGTACTTTATAGACACACTCAAAATGTTGTATTGAAATCATTTATTTACACTCATTAAAATTTTCCTAGAGCTTAATTTTACATTATATCATGCTATATTAAACTAGAGAATAAAATATTAAGTACAAGCAAAAGGACAAAACAGACTCAACATAAATATGCACAAAAGTGTCTTTCATGCCCCATGCCTGCTCACCCCACCCCTCAATTGCACTCCACTGCACTGCTTTTTCTAATGAATGAATTTTATTTGCTGTTGCTAAAAAAACAGATCAAGTATCATGTATTACTGTAGTGGGGGGTTTGGCATAAAGAATATGTTGCTAGTTAAGCAATAACTTTATTTTAAAGAATACTTTACTGAAATTGTTATTTCTTTGCATATCCCAGCGATCTTAAGAAGCTGGGGTCAGAGCGCAGGGTCAGCTATGTTACAGTGCCGCTTGAGCACCGAGGGTTAAGGGCCTTGCTCAAGGTCCCAAGAGTGGCAGTTTTGCAATACCTTACAGTCAGAAACCCAGAGCCTGAACCACTGAGGATGTTCTGCTAGATTATACTATACTATACTATACTATACTATACTATACTATACTATACTATACTATACTATATGTAAACGTTGCACCATAAAGCAACATTATACAGATGCATAATTAACAAATATGCCATGCTATTTTTTGCTACACAATAATATACTATACTGAACTATGCTAAGATTTATATGCTTTATTGTATCATGCTATTTTGTACTATGCTATGCTGCACTATATAATATTATATTATACAATACTATGCTAAACTGCACTTCACTATTGTACTGTACTAACCTTCACTTAGCTATACTACACTGTGCTCCGTTCTACTACACTTTGGTATGCTACAATATACTATACTGTTCTTTATTATGTTGTTCTATACTATGCTAGGTTTTACCTTACTATACAATACTATGTTATCTTCTATATTATTACTGTATTGTATTATACTATACTATTTTATTGTATGGTATGTTTGACTGTACTGTACTAAACCATACAATGCTATACTACACAGCTTCTATAGCACCATGGTATGCTATACTATACTATATTACACTGTACTGTACTTTGTGTACTGTCCCATTTCCACCTCTACTTTTGCATTCACATCATTAAAGAATAGTCCAAAAAACATTGCACACAGCTTAAATGTTCATGTATAACTGATAATAAGAGACCATCTTACACTGAGGCTTCTCTGTGCACTAAGTCGATTTGAGATAGCCTTGTTCTTGCACTAATGGTATTGTTACCTGGATATTTCCTGGAGAACTCAAACACACCCTTTCTCTCTGGGCTTCACCTTTTGACCTGCAGTTTATACAGAGATTGATACTACACGTACAGGATTTCCTGTGCCATGGTTAACCCAGAATACCAGGATAAAGGTGTGAGACCTTTCATTACACTTACAAATAGAAATGTTTCTTGGGAAGTTATGTCTTACAGAGGGGATTTTGCATTAATGGTACATGTGCAAATATCACTCTTTGGTTCAACAGTTTCAGTAGAGAATGAAAGTTTGTGCACCCCTAAGGTTTACCGATGCTTGGTGTCGAACTACAGCAAAACCTATTCATATTACTTGTGTTACAACGTTTGTTATACTTATGCTTGAAGTCCATACGTAGAGGTACATACTTTAGAGTATTGCACGCTTATCCAGCACTCAAGGGTTGTGACAGCGCCCCTTTCAGTTCGGCCTGTGTCACTGCAGGCCACCTGAGACGTGTGATCAGCAGCACACAGTGGCATGCTCCGTGTAATAATTCCTTCTGGAACATCATCAGCTATGGAAAGAGTGAGTCACCAGCAGAATGGTTCATACACATAAACACACACACACACACACACACACACACACACACACACACACACACACACTGGAAGACTGTCCAGCAGGAACATTCAGATTGGAATTCATAGCCATGAGACACTGTAAAATGTCATGATATCATGTTTCGCATATAGTAAAACTGATGTGGCTATTTGGTTACATGCTTGCGTCTAAAAACAGGTGTGTATTGCATGAGCACCATGAAATGTGACTTAATAACCCTGCACTTGTGGTGCAGACATAGTTAACATAATGCACACTAGTTAGCTGTAGTTGTGATTTACTTCAATATACTGTACAAATGTGAATGCATAAATGCAATATATTAATTGTGTAAATACTCCAGGACATCATTTTCTTTAGCACTCTTTATGCTTCTTGTTCTTATATGTTTTATATTTAAGTTTTGTTCTTCTTTTTCTTCTTCTTCTTTCGGCTGCTCCCATTAGGGGTCGCCACAGCGGATCATCTGTCTCCATACCACCCTGTCCTCTACATCTGCCTCTTTTACACCAACTACCTGCATGTCTTCCCTCACCACATCCATGAACCTCCTCCTTGGCCTTCCTCTTTTCCTCCTACCTGGTGGCTCCATCCTCAGCATTCTTCTACCAATATAATTCATGTCCCTCCTCTGCACATATCCAAACCATTTCAATCTCGCCTCCCTCACCTTGTCACCAAAACATCCTACATGCGCTGTCCCTCTAATAAACTCATTTCTGATCTTATCCATCCTCGTCACTCCCAACGAAAACCTCAACATCTTCAGCTCTGCTACCTCCAGCTCCACTTCCTGTCTTTTACTCAATGCCACTGTCGCTAATCCATACAACATCGCAGGTCTCACCACAGACCTATAAACTTTCCCTTTCATTTTTGCAGATACCCTACTATCACAAATCACTCCTGTCACTCTTCTCCACCCACTCCACCCTGCCTGCACTCTTTTCTTCACTTCTCTAACACACTCTCCATTACTTTGCACTGTTGACCCCAGGTACCTGAATTCCTCCACCTTCTCCACCTCTTCTCCCTGCAACTGCACCACTCCACTGCCCTCCCTCTCATTCACACACATGTACTCTGTCTTACTCCTACTGAGTTTCATTCCCCTTCTCTCCAGATATTTAAGTTTTGTTATATTATGTTTAATTTATTGCATTTTTTTTTTTAAACAGAGCACGAGTACAGCTGACCTAGTCAAATGGACCATTATGAAAAAATCTGGACATGACTAATGGAATGATCTGCTGCACGTTGGCGTGAAACCAAATTGTAGATTTTAAATGAGTGTTCCAGTGCTCAGTGCTCGCATACGTGAAGTGCTCATGTATGCATTAGTCAGTGATATCACAATCAGGGCAGGCACAGCAAAAAGTTAAATTATCATGCCGCTAAAAATGAAGAAGAAGAAGAAAATATGTTTTAAGATCTTTTTTTTTTGGTACTATTAGCTGCCCTAAAGCTAAGGGTGCAAAGGGGGTCTGCCAAATGTTGTAAATGTAAATGATATCAGTGTAATTCAAGATTTGCAATTATTTGTTTATATATTACTTATTAATGCATTTATTGTGTTTTCTTTTTATTTCTAGAGACAGGCTTCTTCTTTTGAGCAGATATATAAATGATTGAACTTTGCCTAATATCTTTCCTAATATAAACAAATCAATAAATTAATAAATATATAATCAAATTAATACATTTTTAAACACATAAATACATCAATAAATAAACCTAATCCCTACTTATACATTAACATAAATGCCTGAAGCCCTGCCTATGTGTTCTTCTATTGGTGGACTCCTGATGATTTTAATTTTCTGGAGTTTGTATTTTAGTATGTCGTATTATGTATTTAATTGCAAAATGTCCTTGTGACTCTGAAACATCATGTTCTGATAATTAAGAGGAAATGAAAGTGTGTGTGTGGGTGTGGGTGTGTGGATGTGTGGGTGAATAATGGACACGGTCAAGTAGAGCTGAGAGGCTGGTTGGTGTGACTGCATGAACACACCCACTCGATCCAGATGTGTCCAGTCGCTAACAGATGGGAAGTGTGTATCCAGTGCATGTGAATGTGTGAGTCAGTACATCGAGGGAAAACCTAACCTCAGTGGTTATTTTTATAATCAATGCAGCATGTCTCTGACTAAGTATCAGGGCGAGGAAAAGGAAAGATGTCAGATCTCTCCGTCTCTCTCTGCATTTTTTTTCTCATGAATGAAATGTAGAGTTAGTCATTTCCAGCAAGTTTGCTGTGAGTAATGATTCATCTATTCTGCTATTATCTTGACCATGTATAGTAAAAAAGCAGATTCTGTTTAATCATAGAAAACTGCACTTTGTGGTGTCAGGTACAATTCAAAAAACCCCGTTGGATGAGTATAATTTGAACTTGAAAATTGCTCGTAGGTCCATTTGCTCGTACGTTCGAACTGATTTTCCAATAAAAATGAATGTAAAAGCGATTTAATCTGTTCCGAGAGCTCATTGGATCGCTTATTTCTGCACTTAAAAAGTATTTGTAGAGTATATTAACAAACAAATACATCGCATATTACCATAATGTAAACATAATTTAACACTTACTCGTGTGGTAGTGGTTGATTGTGAGTGTAAGACGCGCATCACGCTCGTAACCTTTATGGTTTCCATGGTATTTCTATTTACTTTCGTTTTCACATCACTAATTTACTTGGGAGACATTTTTCAAGATTTCTAGTGAAATAAAAATATATCACTAAAAAAAGTTACGTTTTTGATGCACTGAACAACGAGAGGGACCGAGCGATACGTCATCAACTAAGCGACTGATGCGACCCTCCGCCGAAAATGGGGAACCGGCAGTGTGGGTTTGCTCGTGCCTTCGAAATTTGCTCGTGAAACAGGGTAAAATTTTGTGAGTAAGGTCGCTCGTATTTGCTCGTACTATTAGTTGCTCGTACAACAGGGTTTTACTGTGTATATATATATATATATATATATATATATATATATATATATATATATAAAACCCAGCCATTAGGGAGGCACAAGCCAGTCCATTCTTAGCGCCGGTCCCAAGCCCGGGTAAATGGGGAGGGTTGCGTTAGGAAGGGCATCCAGCGTAAAACATGCGCCAAATCAAATATGCGGATCACAAATGAGAATTTCATACCGGATCGGTCGAGGCCCGGGTTAACAACGACCGCCACAGGTATCGTTAGCCGACAGGGTACCGGTGGAAATTGGGCTACTGTTGGAGGAAAGGAAAGGAGGAAAAGGAGAGGAGGAAGACATCTACAGAGACGGCAGGAAAAGGAGCAGTGTAGGAGAGTGGAGGTTAGGGTTGGTACTTTAAATGTTGGTACTATGACGGGTAAAGGGAGAGAAGTAGCTGATATGATGGAGAGGAGAAAGGTAGATATGCTGTGTGTTCAGGAGACCAAGTGGAAATGGAGTAAGGCCAGGAACATTAGAGGTGGATTTAAACTGTTTTATCATGGTGTGGATGGAAAGAGAAATGGTGTAGGGGTGATTCTGAAGGAAGAGTACAGTAAGAGTGTAGTGGAGGTGAAGAGAGTTTCTGATAGGGTGATGATCGTGAAGGTGGAAGTTGAAGGGATGATGATAAATGTCATCAGTGCCTATGCTCCACAAGTTGGCTGTGAGATGGAGGAGAAGGAAAGATTCTGGAGTGAATTAGATGAAGTGGTAGATGGTGTACCTAGGAAAGAACGGTTGGTGATTGGGGCAGACTTTAATGGGCATGTAGGTGAAGGGAACAGAGGTGACAAGGAGGTGATGGGTAGGTATGGTTTTAAGGAGAGGAATGTGGAAGGGCAGATGGTGGTAGATTTTGCTAAAAGGATGGAAATGGCAGTGGTGAACACTTATTTTAAGAAGAAGGAGGATCATAGGGTGACGTATAAGAGTGGAGGAAGGTGCACACAGGTGGACTATGTGCTATGCAGGAGATGCAACCTGAAGGAGATTGGCGACTGTAAGGTGTTGGCAGGGGACAGTGTAGCTAGACAGCATAGGATGGTGGTCTGTAGGATGGTTTTGGAGGCGAAGAAGAAGAGGAGGAGAGCGAGGACTGAAAGAAGAATAAGATGGTGAAAACTGAAGGAGGAAGAGTGTAGTGTGAGGTTCAGGGAAGAGGTCAGAGAGAGGCTCAGTGGTGTTAAGGAGGTGTTGGATGATTGGGCAACTACTGCAGGAGTGATGAGGGAGGCAGCTAGAAAAGTACTTGGTGTGACATCTGGAAATAGAAAGGAAGACAAGGAGACGTGGTGGTGGAATGAGGAAGTGCAGGAGAGCATAAGGAGAAAGAGGTTGGCAAAACAGAAGTGGGATAGACAGAGTGATGAGAAAAGTAGGCAGGAGTACAAGGAGATGCGGCAGCAGGTTAAGAGGGATGTGGCGAAAGCCAAGGAAAAGGCGTATGAGGAGCTGTATGAGAGGTTGGACACTAAGGAAGGAGAAAAGGATTTGTACCGATTGGCCAGGCAGAGGGACCGAGCTGGAAAGGATGTACTGCAAGTTAGAGCAGTAAAGGATGGAGAGGGAAATGTGTTGACTAGTGAGGAGAGTGTGTTGAGAAGGTGGAGGGAGTATTTTGAGCAGCTGATGAATGAGGAAAATCAGAGAGAGAAAGGTTGGATGATGTGGAGTTGGTGAAGCAGGATGTAGATAGGATTAGTAAGGAGGAAGTAAGAGCAGCAATTAAGAGGATGAAGAGTGGAAAGTCGGTTGGACCAGATGACATACCGGTAGAAGCGTGGAGATGTTTAGGAGAGATGGCAGTGGAGTTTTTGACCAGATTGTTTAACAGGATTTTGGAAGGTGAGAAGATGCCTGAGGAATGGAGAAGAAGTGTGCTGGTACCGATCTTTAAGCATAAAGGAGATGTGCAGACCTGCAGTAACTACAGGGGTATTAAGTTGATCAGTCACACCATGAAGTTATGGGAAAGAGTAGTGGAAGCCAGGCTGATAGAAGAGGTGACCATCTGTGAGCAACAGTATGGTTTCATGCCGAGGAAGAGCACCACAGATGCCCTATTTGCTTTGAGAATGTTGATGGAGAAGTATAGAGAAGGACAGAAGGAATTGCATTGTGTATTTGTGGATTTAGAGAAGGCGTACGACAGGGTGCCAAGAGAGGAGTTGTGGTATTGTATGAGGAAGTCAGGTGTGTCAGAGAAGTATGTGAGGGTGGTGCAGGACATGTATGAGGACAGTGTGACGGCAGTGAAGTGTGCAGTAGGTACGACAGACTGGTTTAGAGTAAAGGTTGGACTGCATCAAGGATCGGCCCTGAGCCCTTTCCTGTTTGCAGTGGTGATGGACAGGTTGGACGAGGTCAGACAGGAGTCTCCCTGGACTATGATGTTTGCGGATGATATTGTGATTTGTTGTGAGAGTAGGGAGCAGGTTGAGAAGAGCCTGGAGAGGTGGAGATATGCGCTGGAAAGAAGGGGAATGAAACTCAGTAGGAGTAAGACAGAATACATGTGTGTGAATGAGAGGGAGGGCAGTGGAGTGGTGCGGTTGCAGGGAGAAGAGCTTCAGAAGGTGGAGGAATTCAGGTACCTGGGGTCAACAGTGCAAAGTAATGGAGAGTGTGTTAGAGAAGTGAAGAAAAGAGTGCAGGCAGGGTGGAGTGGGTGGAGAAGAGTGACAGGAGTGATTTGTGATAGTAGAGTATCTGCAAAATTGAAAGGAAAAGTTTATAGGACTGTGGTGAGACCTGCGATGTTGTATGGTTTAGAGACAGTGGCATTGAGTAAAAGACAGGAGGTGGAGCTAGAGGTAGCAGAGCTGAAGATGTTGAGGTTTTCGTTGGGAGTGACGAGGATGGATAAGATTAGAAATGAGTTTATTAGAGGGACAGCGCATGTAGGATGTTTTGGTGACAAGGTGAGGGAGGCAAGATTGAGATGGTTTGGACATGTGCAGAGGAGGGACATGAATTATATTGGTAGAAGAATGCTGAGGATGGAGCCACCAGGTAGGAGGAAAAGAGGAAGGCCAAGAAGGAGGTTCATGGATGTGGTGAGGGAAGACATGCAGGTAGTTGGTGTAAAAGAGGCAGATGTAGAGGACAGGGTGGTATGGAGACGGATGATCCGCTGTGGCGACCCCTAATGGGAGCAGCCGAAAGAAGAAGAAGAAGAAGAAGATATATATATATATATATATATATATATATATATATATATATATATATATATATATATATATATATATATATATATATATATAATTTTATTCAATTTAGTTTCATTTGAATTTAATAATTAAATTGAGCAGTGAGTTTCCAATTGATGAATTAGGTGAAGGAATTAGGAACAATTAAGCAGAATCAAAAAGCAGAAGGGCACATGATCACTATCAATAAGTTAGCTTGGATAATTTTTGCCTTCCTGAAAATACATTTTACCATATACACAAAGAATATACCAATATCTGAACCAGTGCTGATATTGTATGACACTTATATTCTGATTGCAAACAAAGTGGCTCAATAACATTACTCCAAATAGAGACAGGAGTTTAACTAGACAGATGCTTTTTATTGTGATTAGATATATAAGATGATGGCATTCAAATTAAGTCTGATTACATCCATAATTAAAACTCTATAGTGTGTCAAACTGTAAAGTGTGTAAGTGTGATCATTGTAAGAGAATACTCAGCAAAAACCTTGGACTAAATTTCCATATATTTTTTCAAATACATTAATGAGGCTTATCTACAGTTAAGAAGCACAAACACAATTTAATTAAATTCATTTTTATTTGTATAGCGCTTTCAACAATGAACATTGTCTCAAAGCAGCTTTACACAGATAATGTGGTGATAAAAGTGAATATGTTCCTTATAAGTGTAAGCTTGTCCCTGATGAGCAAGCCGGTGGTGACTGTGGCAAGGAAAAACTCCCCGAGATGGCATAAAGAAACCTTGAGAGGAACCAGAATCAAGAGGGAACCCATTCTCGTCTGGGTTGCACTGAATGTTCATTTATTGCAGATATAAACACACCTTTATTCACTGCACTGCCTCATTCACTTTGCTCCAACACAGTGATTAGTGAGTAAAAGTGTTTTTTTTTTTAAGATGTAGATATTTTACACAAACACTACATGACTAATGTTTTGCTAGCAAGTAATGAAAGTTTCAAACTGGCATCTGTTATTTTGATTTCAAACGTATCACACACTCACTTTAAACCACTGCCTTAGGGCTTGTTTCTGACATCGTCTCAAAAAAGAAAATGACAAAAAGATGTGGCCAAACTGATACTTTACTGATATCCACTTGCAAAGACTAGATTAGAAGTACACAATTACTAATTTTGCTATTACTATTACTGCTACTATGCTAATATTATTATTATTATTGCTTTTATTGCTGCTATTACTACTATTACTAAAACTAATAATAATAATAATAATAATAATAATAATAACAGGATGAACCATGCATTCCTCCACCTCCAATTGGACATTATATTGTTTTTGTCTATTCTGAATTACTCCTTGATGTCATTCCTTGAAGTGTGTTTACAGAGTGTCCTTTGATGGTCCTGTCATAATTTTTGACCCGGAAAGAGTGCTTATGAAAGCTTAAGATAAGCATATGCACAAATACTTATAATAATAATTAAAATATGAAGGAGAATAAAAAGAATAGCAGCATGACAGTTACAATCCGGTATGCTTGTTTATCATTTAGTGGTTGTGAATATACATTTTACAGCATTCGCACTCCAGAAATATAATATGTTTAAACACAAGTGAGCCTTATTCATCTGGACCGAAATAAACCTAGTCTGGAAAATAGTCTTTCTATTGACTGACATATAAATAGTCTCTGTAAATTTCCAGAAGCGAGATTTTCCCCTGTGAAGCGACTAATTAAGATGCCGATCAGTGTAATGTCCGTGTTCTCTATACGCCTGAACACTGAGACTGATTGTTTGCGGAAAAAAGTCATTTTTGTGTGGAGCATGGGAGCATTTCACCCTCCCTCCATCACATTCCACAGTTATGCTTGAAAAACCCGCTTGAAAAGACAAAACACTTGGAAATATCTACATATTGATTGGGATCAGAGACTCTCTGTACTGCACTGACATTTATTTTTTTTTTTCTTTATGCCTTCCTCGCTTTGTCTCCTGTCCTGAAATATTACCCGAGCCTGCCTGCTCTTGCTCATTCTTGTTCTGAATGATGTTCCTCTGCAAAGAATAGAGCTGTTCATTCTGAGCAATGAAGGACAGAAAGAAGGAGTGAGAAGGGGTTTACTGAGACATCTGTTTGTCACACCACCATCCTGTTCGCTTTCATTATTTTCTGTTTTAGTAGACAATTGGGACAGTCAGAGTAGCGGAATACAGTGTTACAGATTTTTCCCCTCTTTTCCCTCACTTTGTCGAGATTAGATTCAGATACTTAACATCTTATGGTAACAATGAGGTTTTTGATTTTTAGTCAGACAAATTGATCTAGACTATTAAACTATTTAATATTGGACAAAGCATACCTGAAGCCACTTTACATTTCTACTTGGGTACAAAAGTACTTGCTTTTGAATGTACTTAAGAATTAAAAGTAAACGTACTAATTCATGAAAACCCTATGTAAATAATAGATGCAGGAGGACCTGAACAGCCAGAGGTGATACCACTGACTCGACAAGTTTACAAGCAAAAAAGATGATTGCCCTAGAGGAGAAAACAACAATTTCCAACAACAATCTCAGCAAGGTGAGAGGGAGGAGTGACAGTCTCTGCAAAGCAAGGAGGCAGAGCAACATCCTCAGTCGAGCAGGAAGGTGGAGTCCTGTCCTCGGACAGACAGCTATGAGGCGTGGCATCCTTAACTGGGAAGAAAAGCCGTTCAAAGATCTCTGCTGGCAAGGGAGGCAGAGTGACATCATCAGTGGGAAAAGAAGGGTGGCAGATTGTTTTATTGGCTGGTTGCTGGATGGCACCTTGGGCCCTTGCGCAAGGCTTGCGCTCTGATCCCATCTTCCTAACATTACTGGAATATGCAAAAAAATTAAATATATTTTTATAAATATATTTTAAAAAAATTACACTGCTGCAAAAAGAAATGTACGTGCCAAATAGGAAGCACTTTTTTGCAATCTGAGGCGGTGCAAATTCCAAACCAGGAAGTTATGCAGCTGCTCACGTATCTTTCGGTGGTCCCTCCATTATGTAAATGTTGTGAGGTGGAAGGTGAATGTGTGGTGGAACCTGAACCTTCCTAAGCTTTCTTAAAATGTAGAGATGTTGCTGGGCTTTCTTTGTTGTTTCCTTTGAAGCTGGTGTAGAGGGACCAGGTGAGGTTCTCTGCCAGGTGAAAAAAAAGGAATGTGTTGTTTTCTACAATCTTAATAGAGGATCTGTTAAAGTTCAGTGAGAAGTTATTACTACATATCCTGCTGAAGTCAACATCCATCTCTTTTGTTTTACCCACATTCAGGCTAATCAAGATAAGTAACATGTGTAGTATATTGTATTTTAAAATGTGTGAGACAGAAATCATAAACATTTGGTTACAGGAACCCAAATATGGAGTTAATATTGCACTTTACTTCAGTCATGGAATTACAAATGACATAAAGCTCTGGCTGGTTTATTAGGGATAAACTTATCGGGACTTATTACTTATAAAGATAATTATAGTGATATTGTGTTTTTATTTATTTCTGTAAATCTTCTTTGTGAAATTGTTTGCTGTACAAATAAAATTAAATTAACCAAACAAACACTCCACCCCCTCACCCCCCCCCCCCTTCCCCCCACCCCAATTTAAAATTTCTGGTAGAGGCAGCAGTCAGTCAGAGCGCTATGAGAGCCGATGCGAATACAAACAAATGTGAATGTACTGTAAGCATAACATGAGCAAATCTAAATCAGTTGAGAGTTGAGTATATATCAAATAGTGTACAATATAAACTGTTTCTGCTTCTTGTTCCAACACTTGGAAGCATGTTTGTTTTATGCCTGGGCCACACAAGAAGACATTCAGGCTGAACTTATAAATTATTCACCCCTCACTCTGATATGAATATTTATATTATAATTTTCTTCTTTTTTTCCCCAGAATATTCTTCCAAACTGGTGGCAACCTCTTCCATGGCCTGATACAGGCTCTTAACCTAGTGGTTAGAGATTTGGAATCTCTTACATTTTTAACCTTAAATATAACTATAAATTTGACTGTGGCCCAGGTACAGATTTTTTTTTTAATGCACCAGAATAAAAAACACTCTTTTACACTAACTTTTTTTAATCGTGTTTCGTAAAAAGGTGAAAACCATCCTGGTCAAGCTCTATAATGCCAGTAAGTCAAGTGGAGGGCATGTTTAAGTAACGAGAATGACCACCTTGGCCTTTACAGCATCGTTTTCCATGGTAATAAGGGCACAGCCCCAACAGCTGGGAATGTCGCTGAGCAATGTGTGTGTAGAGTTAAGGAGAAATCAGAAGCCCCCCCTGTGCAACCCTGCTAATAGGCTCCTCTTTTAGACTGCATGGAATACAGCCACATGATGGTGAACATAGTGTGTTACTGTCTGTTACCGCGTGCGTTTATTTAGTTTGTATCCATGCCACCAAATTCCTTTAAAAAGCAAATAAACGTGTCCTTTTCTCAAGCAAATAAAATAGCAAGAAGTTAAATATTGCTTATCTTTATAATGATGTCAAATTTAGAATTTTATCATGCACACAATTATTTTCTTTCTAATGATAAGGACGATACACAAAAAAAACATCTTTATGCAAGCATTTTTTAATTTAATATATATATTTATTTTCACTCTCTTAAACCAATAGCTGTATTTGTGGCTTCTGAAATGGCATATTATTTACCATACACTATTTTTGTATTTTGTAAGTGTCCCATAAGATGAGGGAATGTATTTAATAATATAGGCCAGAAAACAATAAAACCTCACGGTGGTTACACAGAATGAGGTCAGTCAACAAACAGGAATAAATGGGATTAGACAATAGTGTGAACAGAAACAGAAACTAGGTCAGCAACAAGAAAAACAACAAGTTCATAGAACTGAACAAGATACTTTGCAATTTTTTTATGTATTCCCATATTGAACTTTGATTTGGTCTGCCATGCCATATATAAGAAGTGGAAAACAGAAAAACAAAATGTTTTTTTAATAATTGTGAAGCTGCCAAAAATTTTAACTGAAATTAAATATAGAAAATGTTAATAAATTTGACTTTTCTTTGCATTTTATTTACATTAGTAATTTAAGGTGACGGTACAGCATGCATTGTGGCATTCAAAAATCAGCTAATCCAGGGGTGGCCAACCAGTCAGAGACCGAGAGCCACATTTTTGACTGTGTTACCGCAAAGAGCCACATCATACACATGGGCACACATGAACATCACCCATCCCTTCCTCTTACACACACACACACACACACACACACACACACACACACACACACACACACACACACACACACACACACACACCTCTGCTCAGCCAGACTTATTGTAAATGTCACACACCAACATAATGACAGAAATGGACTCCCACAGTTCTAAGACCACAGGACAGTCACTTTCAACAGTGAACATTGTGTGCACTGTCTCACACACACACAAACTCTGTTTAACCAAGTCCACAAACAAAAATATAATAATTTACAATAGCGTTGTTCTTTTACTATGCATGGTACTTAGTGGGACTTTTGGCATTCTTTGCCTTAAACAATCCCCTTCAAATCTGCCTCGTATTCCGTTGTTGCCACTCGAAGCAATTCTTTTACATGTGTGTCAGTCACAACAGATCGATGCTTTGATTTCATGTGTTTCAGGGTAGAAAACAAGGACTTTGTTTGTGGGTTTTTTTTATGTGTGATCACTTCGCTTGAGTTCAATACGGTATTTTCGTCAAATGCGCATGTGCGTGAGATGAATATATCGCAGGGGAGGGCAATTAATTTTTACAAGGGGCCACATGAGAAACCTGAATTGGGTCAGAGGGCCACACCAACGATAATATTTTAGGGATGCACCGAAATGAAAATTCAATTCAAATGGCAATAAAATCCATAATTTTTTGTGTTATGCCTTTTGCCTTGGCACCACACTGGAAAACTTTCCTGCCTTTTCAAAAACGTCCTCTACAGACGGAGTGCGCATGCTCGGATTCACTTTACTTTTCTGCGCCGCGTTTGTATGTTTGATGTTTGTATTTGTTTGATGTTTGTATTTCAGGTGATACATTAAACCCGACTTAGAGAAACTCTTTGCAGATACACCCCCTCTTGAAATTCCAGTATTGCATGTTTTGCAAATCGCTATCCGCACACATGTTGCTCTTATCCAGATAACCGTGTGCTGGCTGCGCTTTTTTATTGCGTCATTACAATTGTGTTTCTGACGTGTTGTTTCGGTGATTTAAGTATTTCCGAAAATTCTCGGTGCATCCCTGTAATTTATGATTGGCCTCATGTCAAGGTCTGATATACCGCAAAGTTTCCCAGTAGGGGCAAGCTCATTTAAGTCTTAAAAATACCGTATTGAACTTAAGCAAAGCGAACACGCACATTAAAAATCAAACACACAAAAATCGATATGAACGTAAGAGCCGCATGAAACCAGCCAAAGAGCCGCATGCGGCTCGCGAGCCGCGGGTTGGCCACCCCTGAGCTAATCATTGAAACAGTGGCAAATGGCAAGACAAACATTTCTGATGTTTTGAAAAAAATAAAATATTTGTTTCCATTTAGTAACAAAGCTTTTTTTAAGTATCTGAGTAAGTATATTTACTTTCATGGAAAATTGACTTTCCATCCATGGCCCTGAATCAAGATTGATTTTTGGCCTCTTATAGGAAAAGGTTTAGGCACCTTTTGGTATAAGCCAATGATTTCATATCACAGATAATATGTGCCTGCAATAATATTTGATACTGTGTACATACCTGATCTACTTCTTCTTCTTCTTCTTTCGGCTTCCCATTAGGGGTCGCCACAGTGGATCATCCGTCTCCATACCCCTCTGTCCCCTACATCTGCCTCTTTCAACCCAACTACCTGCATGTCTTCCCTCACCAGATCCATAAACCTCCTCCTTGGTCTTCCTCTTTACCTCCTTTCTGGTTACTCCATCCTCAGCATTCTTCTACCGATATACCCCATGTCCCTCCTCTGCACATTTCCAAACCATCTAAATCTCGCCTCCCTCACCTTGTCTCCAAAACAACCTACATGCGCTGTCCCTCTAATAAACTCATTTCTAATCCTGTCCATCCTCATCACTCCCAACGAAAACCTCAAAATGTTCAGCTCTGCTACTTCCAGCTCCACCTCCTGTCTTTTACTCAATGCCACTGTCTCTAAACCATACAACATCACAGGTCTCACCACATTCCTATAAACTTTCTCTTTCACTCTTGCAGACACCCTTATATCGTAAATCACTCTTGCCACTCTTCTCCACCCACTCCACCCTGCCTGCACTATTTTTTTCACTTCTCTAACACATACTCTAAGCACACAGTGCTTGCACTGGACACAGTCGGTTAAATCTTGGTCTATGGCCTGAAAAGGAGCAGGAAAAAATGCCTGGCATAACAGGTTGAGGAATGACCGAGGGTACCTAGGGAACATACCCTAATTTAGGGTAGAGGAAAGCACTGGCCATGCCTGGAGTAAATTATCTACAGAACTCCAAGAAGCATCAAGACAGGGGGAAAGGCGTACATGCCTGTACCATGGCATCCAGACCTAGAGGGGCTGGGGGTGTTAGGGAGAACCAGAGGAGACCCTCCAATGTCTCTTGAGTCGCAACAGGTCAACTCGTGCTCTGTAAAATCTCTACCAGATTTGCTTCAAAACATAGGATGTAGGCATCCCTCTGACTTGCCAACTTTTACACGAGGCAAGATTGCAGACCCCCCGTGGTGGTTGTTGTGCGAACCCACCAAAGTGTTGTCCGTACAGATCAACACATGTTGGCCTCTGAGGTCTGGGAAAAAATGTTTTAGTGCTCAAAGCACAGCCAGCATCTCTAGGAACTCAAAACACAGGGCAATGAAACAGAACCCTGGAATTTCTCTATACATCTAAGGAACGTAGGGCTCACAGCGTGACCTTCCAATTGGAAGCACATTGAAACTGCTTCACAGTGACTGGCCTTCCCTCACTTTATTGATGGCCACCAGGGTGAATTCAACACAAGCAGAAGACAACTATGCCCACATAAGGGTTAAATCCCATAGTATGCTTAATATGTGGTTCTCTGTGATGAAGAAAGCACACTCTTCTTGCCATTCAGCGTTAGTGGTAGCTCCAGCGGTTAAGGCGCTGGGTTACCGATCGGAAGGTCGGGGGTTCAAGCCCCGGTATCGCCAAGCTTCCACTCTTGGGCCCTTGAGCAAGGCCCTTAACCCTCTATGCTCCAGGGGCGCCGTATCATGGCCGACCCTGCGCTCTGACCCCAGCTTCTAAGCTAGCTGGGATATGCAAAGAACAAATTTCACTGTGCTGTAATGTATATGTGACAAATAAAGGCTATTCTATTCTATTCTATTCTAACCCCAGCTCTGTCAGTGGGAGCAGCATCACATCCACACACTTTGTGAAGGTGCAGGGTGAGAGGGCAAGACCAAACGAAAAGTAAGCTTTGGCCCCAAAAGAAAAGCTCAGGAACTTTCAGTCCTGTGTTTTATGACCAGAGCGTACTCGGGCACCACCAAGATGAGACTCGCACCTCGATGGCCTCCTTTCTCAAGAAAGTATCTACTTCTATTTCCATGACCAGAGCCTGCTTGGGCTCATTAAGCATTAAGCTTCTGTAGCAGGTCACCACGGCTTGCTCATCAGGGATAAATGCACACCATTTACCTTGACTGTTGATTTCTGTAAAGCTGCTTTGAGACAATGTCTGTTGTGAAAAGTGCTATAGAAATAAACTTGACTTGACTTGACAGGTCAGCCTAATAGGTCTGCAGCACAGCATGGTGTGCAGACAGCTTGCGGCTTGACCTGCTAAGGCATAAGCCTTGCCCACCTGCATCAAAGTAGTTCGAAGAGGCATAGTTGGTGGGCAGCGCCGGAGTTTTTTAGGGATGACAGGTACAGCTGGAGAGAGATAGCTAGCCAGCATCTCTACAACCAGGGGTACTGTCAATAACCATAACCACACTTTTAAGTCCGACTATATTAGCATATAGTGACATCTTAGGACTCAAGGAGTGGGCCAAATAATGCTTTGCTCAAGACAAAGAAAAGTTTGTCAGAGAAAAGTGGCAGACACCGGCGTAAATAAAGTGTTTGTCAAACTTACTGGAGGGGCGAGCTCTACTGACTGGTGGGCTAATCTATCTCACGAATGGCCATGGCATGGGCCACTACTTCTAATACCATCTCTGAAAGGACTGGTTGAGGGGTTGTCTCTGCAGACTCGCAGAGCTTTTTATTTGGCATTTACCATAAAAACAACACAAAGCGCTTCCTTAACAAACAGAAGCTAGCACTGGTTTCACTTCATGTGCCTTTTGTAGCATCCTGGCCATAACGTCACCCTGCCGATGATGCCGCGCTTTTCATTGGACTGATTGCACACATGATTCAGAGCATGGACAACGCAGAAGAGTGCCCAAAGTGTTGTAGACGCAGCTCGAGTTCCTGAAGGGGAACTCCGTATAGACAGTAACATTAGCCCAGGATGGTACCAGGGCCATGATGTAGCTGTGAGTTTGCAACAGTACCTGTTATACCACCAGGACTTTGGTTTAATTTGTTTAATTTAAGTTTAATAGTTTTATTTTAGTACATGTCTAGAAATTCAGAACAGAATTGTTTATCTTGTTTTAGCATTAGATTTTATTCTTTGCAATTTCTTTGCAATTTTAAAAGCCAAAATTTAAACATTTAATGTTAATTTTATACCGATATAGTTTAAAATGCTTTTTTGTCTCATAGTATGTTTAAAGCTCACTGAATCTGGCAGTAAGAAACATGTTGGGATTTTATTTGCATCCTATGAACAACCTTTATATCTATCGCTTTTTTCCACTAAGTTGAGCTCAAAAACTGAAGCATCAAGCACATTAAATGTGGCCTTTTTCATAGACCACCCTGAGCCAGAGTGGACTTCCCATGATACCATTACCTAGTAAAGAGAGTGAGGTTGACAGGAATAATATAGACAGCTGCAACACACATGGTCTAAGGAAACACACTACATTCTCACTATATAGACACACTGGTTAAACTAATGTTTAAACACACTTGACTCTCGCTACTTAAAGACACTTGGCTCTTAAAAAAAATACTTTGTGTAAATATTAACCCCAAACCACTACATCAGTTAAATAATTAAAACTTGCTAATTAGTTTCAAAATGCTGTGTGAGTGAGTGTAATCTACAAATATTAACAAATTTTCTCCATGTACTGGCTCCATCTTGGACAACAAATTATCATTCATGATGTTATAACTATTATAACACAGATGATTTAATAAGGTTAATAATTCTGAACAGTAAGTTTGAACTGTAGCTTTCGTTCTCTTTTTCTCTCTCATTATAGGGAAAAAAAGTTATCATCATACCGAGGAACAGTAGCATCTTCTGTCCAACAACTCTTTAACTGTGGAAGGTTTAACCAAATTACATCTGAGTTCATGCCAAATCATGCTGATCCTTTTCAAAAGTACACTGTTAGGGATGCAGGAATACACTTTGGATGGGATGTCAGTCCATCACAGATCAGCATGATTTGGCATGAACTCAGATGTGATTTAGTCAAACCTTCCACAGTGGGAGAGTTTAAATATAATTTTTTTTTTTATATAATTATTAAATTCATTTAGTTTTATCTGTATAGAGCTTTTAACAATGGGTGTTGCCAAAAAGCAGCTTTACAGAGATAAAAAAGGTTATAAAACATGAATTTATATGTTAGCACCGATAAGTTTTGTGCCTATAAGTCTATCTCTACTGATTCTGCCAGTGGCAACAGTGGCAAGAGAAAACTTCCTGAGATAGTATGCGGAACAAACCTCGCAAGGAACCAGATTTAAAGGGAACCCATCCTTATCTGAGCAACACCCAATGTTCATTCATGTTTTTTTTTTTTTGAGGTGTACTGTTTAGTGATGGGTGCTTAAATAGCATTTGGCAGACACCCTTAAACAGACCAACTTACAAGTGAGCAGTTAAGGGTTGAGAGCTTTGCTCAAGGGCTCAGCAGTGGCAGCTTGGTGGTGATTGGATTTGAATCCATCCTTCTGATCCAGAGTCCAATGCCTTAACCACTGAGCTACCACCTTCCAGAACTGTTCATTCAAATATTACTAAGCCATTGTATGATATATATTAATATAAAAAAATATTGTTTATTATTAGTTTATATTAATCACAGTCCAAATCCATCCTCATAGTTCTTGAGTTGCTTGGTAGCTTAATAGATCTGATTCAGAAGAATAAATACCAATTATCATTGTTTAATTATTTATTTTTATCTGAAATAATTTGTTGACAGTGACATTTAATGTGTGTTTTTTCATTCAAGCATGTATTCATTTCATCAGGGTTGTTCTATACTTTGATTACCAGCCACAGCAATTTTCAAAAAAGCATGTTTTGTCTGATCTAACTGTGAGTTGTTGGGTGTCGAACTCCAACCCTGATAACCACTTCACTATCAAAATACATTTACCACTTTAGTATCTATTGATACTAAAACACATAAGAATCTAATTCTTCACTCTTAGTCATGCATTATAATAATGTAAGAGTTGTCTGAAAGGACTTGATCCCTTAACTATGACTTTACCCTTTATGGATTTGTATACAATACTGTGATGTTCATACTATTGCAGTGCAAGCCCTTTATCCCATTAGTAACATTAATGACAGGTCTAGCAGCTGTTGGTGTAGAATATCATAACACTAATGAACATCGTGGTGTAAAGCCGAGAGTAGTTAAAAACGGCGGATCTTAAAAATAGCACTCATGTGAACAAAAACGGAGATTAGCATACCATAGTCAAGATGAGTAGGAGGGGACTGAAATATACTCGAAGATCCTGATAGAATAGAGTTCCCTAACAGTGGCAGTATAATTGTGTGTATTGGTTAGAAAATCTTAGTAAACAGAGTTCTGTCTGCAATCCTAAGCCAAATCAGTAACTTAAGTTTGGAAGTTATGTCAATATTTATGCTTGTAGCTCACTTTAATTAAGGTGATTAAGGTGCCTATTTCATCCTTGAAGTAGGCACTGTCTTTGATTATGAGGCTGTCAAATCATAGCCTTTGTAGGGACAATACTATAAGATTATTACTAGTGTTTTTATATTTTATTGTCTTTTATTCAATGTATTTAATGTGTTTAGGAGCTTATAATATGTAATAATGCCCCATGTTCAATCTTAAATCATTTAGTTGGAAACACACAGTTGTATAGGGTGTCTTTATATGCAGTAGATTAAATTTTTTTCTCTTCACTTGAACTAGGAGACCCAAACCTGTTCCAGCATGACAATGCCCCTGTTCACAAAGCCAGTTTAATGAAAATATGGTATATGTGTGAGAGAGGAAGATCTTAAGTGGCCTGCTATCGACCCCCAGGCCTCCCCACCCTACATAAGTTACATGTATATTACAGATCAGAGACCTAAATATATATGTAGACTTATCTTATGTTATTGTTTTTGCTTATTGTATAAGCATATGTGCATTAACGTTTGCTGTGAATGGTCCTCCAAACTAGAATGTTAAATGTTTGCAATAAGATCTCTTGAATAAGCAAAAAGCCAGTATTTTACAGCATTTATTCGACCTTTATTATTATCTGCAGACAGGTGACAACATCAAATGATCATCTTTGACTATGAGCACCAAATATTTGTTTCACAGTGTTGTTAGCAAATGTGAGAACAGCTACAAAAAACGGAATGTTTCAAATAGTCAGATCCGAAGAAAAGGAGGTTGACAAAAAGCATGTGTTTAGAGAAGTATGCATTTTGTTCTTATTTATGGAAGTACAAACCCTATGTGATTAATTTGCACTGAGATAATGGAGATTTATTTTGAGCAACATTACAGACAGAACACGGAGGCCCGAACCAAAAAACAAGTTAAAATTGAAGATGTATATATATATATAAAAAAAAAAAATAAAAAAAAAAAAAAAAAAAAATATATATATTTTTTTTTTTTTTTTTTTTGGAGGGTTTTGGAGAGTTTGTTTACTTTATTTTTGCATAATTCTGTAATAGATTGGATCATTCATATATATATATATATATATATATATATATATATATATATATATATATATATATATATATATATACAGTGCCCTCCACAATTATTGGCACCCCTGTTTAAGATGTGGTCGTGGACTTCTAAAAATTCTCCTTTTTTTTTTAAAACAACATAGAACCCAAATGCAAAAAAAGAGAAAAATCCAACCTTTCATTTAAGTACATAACTTTGGTGGTAAAAAAATCACACATTTAGAAAAAAAAAAAAAACTTAAAATCATGTGTGCCACAATTATTGGCACCCCTGATGTTAATACTTTGTACAACCTCCTTTTGCCAACAAGACAGCACTTAATCTCCTCCTATAACATTTCACAAGATTGGAGAACACAGAGAGAGGGATTTTTGACCATTCTTCTTTGCACAATCTTTCTAGATCATCCAGTGTCCTGGGTCCTCTCTTATGCACTCTTCTCTTTAGCTCGTCCCACAGGTTTTTGATTGGGTTGAGGTCTGGGGACTGAGATGGCCATGGGAGGACCTTGAGTTTGTGACTGCTGAACCACTTTTGTGTAGATTTTGCCACATGTTTTGGATCATTATCCTGCTGAAAGACCCAATGACGACCCATCTTCAGCTTTCTGGCAGAGGCCATCGGGTTTTTATTTAAAATATCCTGGTACTTCAAAGCGTTCATAATGCCATGCACCCTAACAAGGTTCCCAGGGCCTTTGGAAGAGAAACAGGCCCACAGCATCACAGATCCTCCACCATACTTCACGGTGGGCATGAGGTGCTTTTCGGCATACTCATTCGCCAGACCCACTTAGAGTGTTTGTTGCCAAAAAGCTCAATCTTAGACTCATCTGACCAAATCACACGATCCCAGTTGAAGTCCCAGTACCGCTTAGCAAACTCCAGACGTTTACGTTTGTGAGTGTTAGTGAGAAAAGGCTTTTTCCTTGCATGCCTCCCAAACAGCTTGTTGGCATGTAGAGAGCGTCTGATGGTTGTTTTGGAGACTCTGTGACCCCAAGATGCCACTCTTTGATGCAATTCTGTGACGGTGAGCTTGGGAAATTTTTTTACTTCTCTTACCATCCTCCTCACTGTGCGTTGTGGCAAGATAAACTTGGGACCTCTTCCAGCCTTGTTTGTCACTGTTCCAGTTGTTTTAAACTTCTTAATGATTCCTCTGACTGTAGATACCGGCAAGTTAAGGCGAGTGGCTATTTTCTTGTAGCCATTGCCTGACTTATGAAGGTCGACACACATCTGCCTTACTTGAATGGTGTGTTCTCTTGTCTTTGCCATGTTGACAAATGGGTAAGAGAATTAGGCCTCTGTGTCACGTCATATTTATACCCCAGGGAAACAGGAAATCATGAATTACTAATTAAAAGTCCCTAGATACCCTGACCAACCTTAGCAACTACAGAAAAATATTTAAAAAAAAATAATAATAAATTTTTCAGAGGAATTGTTAGGGGTGCCAATAATAGTGGCACACATGATTTCAAGTTTTTTTTTTTTTTCTAAATGTGTGATTTTTTTACCACCAAAGTAATGTACTTAAATGAAAGGTTGGATTTTTCTCTTTTTTTTGCATTTGGGTTCTATGTTGTTTTAAAAAAAAGGAGAATTTTTAGAAGTCCACGACCACATCTTAAACAGGGGTGCCAATAATTGTGGAGGGCACTGTATATATGCTTAATAGGAATGTCGGACCTTCATCTTACAATAGAATTTGTTAAACCTGCTGTCATGCAAAGTCCAAAAAGACCTGTTTTAAACCACATCTTCAACTAAATGGTATAAAGAGTGATTTTGGACCTGTAATTTGGGTGTGAACTCTGAGAACTTTGTTTGGACTGCTTGGCGGTTACTGCATTGCAACAGCCACCACCCAATTTTATTGAGGAGTGTTGTTTAGGATTTGTTAAATAGTACAGAGGAAATAAGGAAGTTTAGAAACTGCACAAGTCACACAGGGAAAAAAGTTGGGAATGTGCAAGTAGGATGGAGCATCAAGTGTTTTCTTTATTTCAAAACTACAAAAATCACCAAAATGCAATATATAACTTATAATGCAATTTGTCTACATTGCAAAACTACTAATTGCAGAGAATCAGTTTAGGTGAACATTTTTGTTTGTGTCATTTATTGTTTGATTTATTGTTAATTTGATTTTGATCATGCAGAATTTTTAAAACAATACTTGTTTCAGTAGCAGTATTTACTGCTCTTTGAATGTGAAAGGGAAAAGGCCCATGCTCTCCCTCTGCTGTCCATTTTTACTACAGCAAGGACGTAAATGTCCATTAGTTTGGGGTATTCTGCTAATTATAAAAAATGTTTTATCAGATTTTTAACATACATAATGTCAAGTCAAATCAAGTTTATTTAAAGCAGCTCTACAGAATTTAACAGTTAAGGTGAACAATGTGTATTTATCCCTATAGAGCAGCCATGTCAACTGTGGCAAAGAAAAACTCCCTTAGATGTTATGAGCAAGAAACCTTGAGAGGAACCAGACTCAAAAGGGGAACCCATCCTCATTTGGGTGATATATATTATATTAGCTGACCATAAGATTAGTATATGCTTTTTATGTATTAAACCATTTTGCTGTCATAATAACCTCCACTCTTCTGGTAAAATGTTCCACTAGAGTTTGGGGTTGGTGCTTGTGGAGATTTGACCTCATTCAGCCACAGGGGCTTTAGTAAGGTCAGGTATTAATTTGGGGTGAAGAAACCTGGTGTGCAGTCGGTGTTCCAATTCATCACAAAGTTGTTCAGTAGCAGTGGTGGACACAAAACATGGACTTGAGTTAAAGTAGAGATACACTCAATAAAATATTTCTCCAGTAAAAGTAAAAGTGCTCACTTTAAACTTTCACTTAAGTAAAAGTACATAAGTATTTGCCTTCAAATGTTCTTAAGTATCCAAGTATTATGATTTATTATGGCTGCAATGTCTTATCAATTTTGATCAGTTTTTGTGAAAAGGCTTTAATGTCATTCTTAGCACACCAATCTATTAATAGAATGATATTAATGAGTTAAACACTGATGAATATCTAATAAATTATCACAAGCATAAAACCTTCTTTTCAACATCTTAAAAAAGTCACACAAATAAGGCCACATGTGCTGTGACAAGTTAGAGTCAGTTAAAGTTTTTTCCATTATTTTTCCCTCTTAAAATGTTTTCAGAGCAGTCCACACATTTGAAAACATTTCTGAGATTAGCCTATAATATCCATCTAACAAGAGATGAGTGATAGAGCTGCATACACACCCTTATCTTTTGCACGTTTTCCCAATACTCTTTTCCTCTTTTTTCTAAATTGGGCTTCAATTAAAACAGTTTAAAACAAAGCGCATGCTCTACCCTCATTGATTGCTTGCTGTGAGCTTGCCCATTTATGTTTTTATCGGTTCATAAATAAAAAGGAACAACTGTTTTCAAATGGAGTTCGGTAAACAGTAAGATATTAGTAAAGTAAAAGTCTTCCCAAACGAAAATACTTGAGTAAAGTACAGATACACAAAAAAACTACTTAAGTACGTTAACAAATTACATTTACTTTACGTTACTGTCCACCACTATTCAGTAGGATTGAGGCTAGAGCTCCACAGCAGTCCACTCAAGATCTTCCACTCCATCCCATGTAAACCGTATCTTCATGGAGCTTGCTATGTGCCAAGTGCATTGTCATGCTGGAAAAAATTTTGGTCTCCAAGTTTAAGTGGAGGGGAAATGTAATGCTACATGGTCTAAGGACCTCCTATGCAATTGTGTGCCCCCAACTTTGTGGTAACAGTTTGGGGAAGAACCTTATATGGCTAGAAAAGACCCAAAGTGCCCTAATACGTTTATTAATCTGTATAGTGCATATGAAACAAAAGCTTTTAATTTTGTTTAGAGCAAATAGGATCCTTTGTGTCAAGGCTTATTCTTGCAGTCCCTATCTCACATACCCACACTAACAAACATCAGCATACTTCAGCTTGGTGTAAGGAGTTCAAGGCCTTAAATAACCTCATTCATTAGCATATTAACTCACTGCAGTGAGCTGTTGTGCAGTCAAAGTATATGTTTACATGCCAGGAAATTCCAAGCACGTTGTTTCTGCATCATTTAAGTGCCTTTGCATCTTACAAGCCCCTAATTTAGTTAACTCTACTTACCTGCTATAACCGCTCCAGTGATTTGATAGAAAGGGATGCAATATTTTCCACTTCCTGTTTATCCATCTATTGATATCATTGCTTTACATTTTTGAAAAACTGGGTATGATTTTGTATTAAAACCGATGATTGTGTGACAATGATAGGATCTGCGACATTCAAATTACCGTTCGTTAAGAGTCCTTATTATGATTAAGACAAAGTAAGATTTAAGACGGAGGTGTTACTTGTGATACATTGCAAAAAAGTTGAGCTCCGATGAGAAACTTTGTGAATGACTAAGTACCCCCATGATGAGCCATACGCACGCTATAATTAATTCCTCCATATTCTAAAACGGTGCTTTCACATATGCATAGTTTTAATTTTGGGGTCAAACCTTGGTGTGTTTCCCCACTTGAGTGCAGTTTGTTTGAAAACACAGTAGTCATAGGCATGTTAAGACCAAAACAACTGCTCTGAGAGGGTCTGAGCAAAATGGTCTTGGTAAGATTCCAGACAACCTTTTAAGGGTTTTACATGCAGCCAGAAAGTGATCAACTCTGACACTACTCAGTTGCAGGAAGTATCTAACAATGCAATTTGGGACCATTACTCCACAACACTGATGAGATCTCAAATCTGATTGGTTGGCAAGTATTGATTTGTAGCTTTCTCTAACAGCACAAATTACGGGTTTATATTAAATAACTCTTATTAATGTTTAGCATATTTATTGCATTTTATACCTTTATACTGTCTAAATACTTCATTCTGATTGGCCAGAAGGAAAGATGTGCATTTAGTAGCTCAGGGGTTAAAGCACTGGGCTACTGATTGTCAGGTTGAAATTTTAAGCAGCAGGATGTCACTGAGGAGGTCAGGGTGTTGGGCAAAACTTTTTTGTTACATTAATGTAACAAAATGTAACAAAAAAGTTTTGCCCAACACCCTTACCTCCTCAGTGACATCCTGCTGGTTAAACAAGAATACAATGAGAGGATGGATATTTAACAGCTCTCATTGTCTCCTGATACTACAAGAGGAAGTCTTGTCTTGTAGCCTGGTCTTTGGCTCGGCGCTCACTCCTTACCTCCTTCCCGTTTGCGTTGACAAAACTGATCTCAGCTTTTCCACAAGTCATGTTTCCAGGAAGTTCCTGTCTCAGCTAAAACTCCTGAAAGACGGATACTTCGCACCGAATGCTACCACTAAGAATAACCACAATAGACCGGGTTTTATTTTAGACATGGAGCAGACTGGAAAGTCAAGCTCACTGTTTGTGTGTGTGTGTGTGTGTGTGTGTGTGTGTGTGTGTGTGTGTGTGTGTGAGTGAGTGAGTGAAATATGAAGACCAATAGGCAATAGAACATTTCAGAAATGCTGATTATGAATCTTGTGCAAGTGTGAAGACAGGTTTTTATGTCATAATAGGGACCATATAAGATTTACAGGGTTCACAGGGTCTAAGGATTTAAGGTTTATGGTTAAGGTTTAGGGTCTAAGGATTCAAGGGTTACGGTTAAGGTTTAGGGTCTAAGGATTTTAAGGTTTATGGTTACCTAGCAATAATAATAATTATGATAATATAAGGTCCTCACAATGATAGTAACAAACATGAGTGTGTGTGTGTGTGTGTGTGTGTGTGTGTGTGTGTAAGACAGAGAGAGAGAGTGATATAAAGAGATTTCAGGAATGCGCTTGGCCTTTGGTCGCTGTTCTGGTAATACCCGAAGAATTTGTGGCATGCAAGGCTAGGCGGCCTTCATTACTTATAAATACACCCACTAGACATGGTCTGAATTCACACTGTGCCTTCACTACTGTGTGTGTGTGTGTGTGTGTGTGTGTGTGTGTGTGTGTGTGTGTGAAGTAACGGAAAAATCCTCTGTAATTTTTACTGTAAATTATTATTAACTGACTCACCAGCCTGGCTGCAGTGCATCACTCAATAACCGAGCTTTGTCTCTGAGTTCAGGGTTATATAAGGCAAGATCGATGTAGAATAGCTCAGTGGTACACAGGAGGCCATGAGGTGGATGGTGATGTGGGGTAATTTGATCAGCAAGTTTATAGAAGACTAGAGGAGACTAAAGAAGTCCAGGAAAAACATGCAAACCGCCACACATTGTACCCTGAGCTTTGGACAAACTCTGGCACTGTGCCAAAGTTTCCCACTCTATGCTGCAGCACTGTGTCGCTTAATAAAAATGCTTCAGAAATAATGCGTGTTAATCATGATAAACAGTTTTTTTATTTATTTTTCTAAATTCCTATTTCTATTTCTATGTATATCTGTACCTCTACCTGCATCTGTAGCAGTAAATGTATATGCACGGGTTGAATTTGAATCTCTACCTGTATTTGTAACTATACTGTATCTGCAGCTGTATCTGTACTTGCATCTCTACCTGTATTTGTATCTATAAATGAATCTGCATTTGTACCTGTATCTATACTTGCATTTATACCTGTATTTGTATATCTACTTGTAGCTGTACATATACCTGTACTTGTATCTCTGTCTGTACCTGTGCCTGTACTTGTATCTGTACCTGTACCTGCATCTGTACCTGTATTTGTGTCTGTATCTGTATCTGTACCTGTATCTGTATCTGTACTTGTATCTGTATCTGTATCTGTATCTGTATCTGTACTTGTATCTGTATCTGTACCTGTATCTGTATCTGTACTTGTATCTGTATCTGTACATGTACCTGTATCTGTCCTTGAATCTGTATCTGTATATGTACTTGTATCTGTATATGTACCTGTATCTGTACATATACCTGTACTTGTATCTCTATCTGTACCTGTCCCTGTACTTGTATATGTACCTGTATCTGTACTTGTATCTGTACCTGTACCTGCATCTGTACCTGTATTTTTGTATCTGTACCTGTAATTGTATCTGTATCTGTACTTGTATCTGTACCTGTACCTGCATCTGTACCTGTATTTGTGTCTGTACCTGTATCTGTGCCTGTAATTGTATCTGTATCTGTACTTGTATCTGTACCTGTACCTGCATCTGTACCTGTATTTGTGTCTGTACCTGTATCTGTACCTGTAATTGTACCTGTATCTGTATCTGTATCTGTACTTGTATCTGTACATGTATCTGTATCTGTACTTGTATCTGTACCTGTATCTGTACATGTATCTGTATCTGTACTTGTATATGTACCTGTATCTGTACATGTATCTGTACATGTATCTGTATCTGTACTTGTATCTGTACCTGTATCTGTACTTGTATCTGTATATGTACTTGTATCTGTACTTGTATCTGTACTTGTATCTGTATCTGTACCTGTATCTTTACTTGTATCTGTATCTGTACCTGTATCTGTATCTGTACTTGTATCTGTATCTGTACCTGTATCTGTACTTGTATCTGTATATGTACTTGTATCTGTACTTGTATCTGTATCTGTATCTGTACTTGTATCTGTATATGTACTTGTATCTGTATCTGTACTGTATCTGTATCTGTACCTGTATCTGTATCTGTATCTGTATATGTACTTGTATCTGTACTTGTATCTGTATTCTTGTATCTGTACTTGTATCTGTATTGTACTTGTATCTGTATATCTTGTATCTGTATCTGTATCTGTACTTGTATCTGTATCTGTACATGTATCTGTATTGTATCTGTATTGTACTGTATCTGTACTTGTATCTGTACTTGTATCTGTATCTGTATCATGTATCTGTATCTGTACTTGTATCTGTATCTGTATTGTATTGTATCTGTATCTGTATGTCTGTATCTGTACTTGTATCTTGTACTCTGTATCTGTATCTGTATCTGTACTGTATCTGTATTGTTTATTGTATCTGTATCTGTACTTGTATCTGTACTGTACCTGTATTTACTTGTATTTACTGTATCTGTACTGTACTGTATCTGTATCTGTACTTGTATCTGTACTTGTATCTGTACTGTATCTGTACTGTATCTGTACTTGTATCTGTATTGTATCTGTACTTGTATCTGTATTCTGTACTTGTATCTGTAATGTACTTGTATCTGTACTTGTATCTGTATCTGTACCTGTATCTGTATCTGTATCTGTATCTGTATCTGTATCTGTATATGTACTTGTATCTGTACTTGTATCTGTATCTGTATCTGTACTTGTATCTGTATATGTACTTGTATCTGTACTTGTATCTGTATCTGTACCTGTATCTGTATCTGTATCTGTACTTGTATCTGTATCTGTATATGTACTTGTATCTGTACTTGTATCTGTATCTGTATCTGTACTTGTATCTGTATATGTACTTGTATCTGTATTGTCCTGTATCTGTACTGTATCTGTACTTGTATCTGTAATCTGTATCTGTACTTGTATCTGTATTACTGTATTGTTCTTTCTTACTTGTATCTGTATCTGTAATGTACTTGTATTTGTACTTGTATCTGTATCTGTATCTGTATCTGTATTGTATTACTTGTATCTGTATGTATCCTGTATCATATGTATCGTCTGTATCTGTACTATGTATCTGTATCTGTATCATGTATCTGTATCTGTATCTGTATTTACTTGTATCTTGTATTGTTTGTATTGTCTTTGTATCTGTACTGTATCTGTACTTGTATCTGTATCTGTATCTGCTGTATCTGTATCTGTATTGTATCTGTACATGTATCTGTACTCTGTATCTGTACTGTCTTATTGTACTTGTATCTGTATCTGTACTGTATCTGTATTGTACTGTATCTGTACTTGTATCTGTATCTGTGTACTGTATCTGTATCTGTATATCTGTACTGTATCTGTATCTGTACTGTATCTGTACTGTATCTGTATATGTACTGTATCTGTATCTGTACTGTATCGTATATATGTACTGTATCTGTATCTGTACTGTATCTGTATTGTATCTGTACTGTACTGTATCTGTGTATCTGTACTGTATCTGTATCTGTACTGTATCTGTGTATCTGTACTGTACTGTATCTGTACTGTACTGTACTTGTATCTGTATCTGTTGTATCTGTATCTGTACTGTACTGTACTGTATCTGTGTACTGTACTGTACTGTATCTGTACTGTATCTGTGTACTGTACTGTACTGTATCTGTATATGTATCTGTATCTGTACTGTATCTGTACTTGTATCTGTATATGTACCTGTATCTGTACATGTATGTACTTGTATCTGTATATGTCTGTATCTGTATCTGTACTGTATGTACTGTATCTGTTATGTACTGTATCTGTACATGTATCTGTATGTATCTGTATCTGTACTGTATCTGTATTGTACTGTATCTGTACTGTATCTGTACTGTATCTGTATATGTATCTGTATCTGTATCTTACATGTATCTGTAGTCTTGTATCCTGTATCTGTCTGTATCTGTATCTGTATGTATCTGTATCTGTATCTGTATCTGTATCTGTACTGTATCTGTATCTGTATCTGTACTGTACTGTATCTGTACTGTATCTGTACTGTATCTGTATCTGTATGTACCTGTATCTGTATTGTACTGTATTGTATCTGTACTGTATCTGATGTACTGTACTTGTATCTGTATGTACTGTATCTTACTGTATCTGTACTGTATGTATTGTATGTATCTGTACTGTATCTGTATTGTATGTATCTGTACTGTATCTGTATGTATCTGTATTGTATCTGTATCTGTATCTGTACTGTATCTGTACTTGTATCTGTATATGTACTTGTATCTGTAACTATGTATCTGTATCTTGTATCTGTATCTGGTTACCTGTTATCTTGCTATCATGTATCTGTATTTGTACTACTGTATCTGTATCTGTATGTATCATGTATTACTGTACCTTATCTGTATCTGTATATGTATCTGTATATGTATTTCTGTATCTGTACTTGTATCTGTATCTGACTGTATCTGTATTGTATCTTGTATCTGTACCTGTACTGATGTATCTGTAATTGACCTGTATCTTACTTGTATCTGTATACTGTACTTGTATCTGTATTCTGTATCCTGTATCTGTATCTGTACGTATCTTAATGTATCTGTATCTGTACTGTATCGTATTGTACTGTATCTGTATGTATCTGTACTGTACTGTACTGTATCTGTATATGTACCTGTATCTGTATCTGTACATGTATCTGTACTTGTATCTGTATCTGTACCTGTATCTGTATCTGTACATGTATCTGTACTTGTATCTGTATCTGTACCTGTATCTGTATCTGTACATGTATCTGTACTTGTATCTGTATATGTACCTGTATCTGTATCTGTATCATGTACTGTATCTGCTGTATCTGACTGTATCTGTACCTGTATCTGTATCTGTACATGTATCTGTACTTGTATCTGTATATGTACCTGTATCTGTATCTGTACATGTATCTGTACTTGTATCTGTATATGTACCTGTATCTGTATCTGTACATGTATCTGTACTTGTATCTGTATTGTACCTGTACCTGTATCTGTACATGTATCTGTACTTGTATCTGTATCTGTACCTGTATCTGTATCTGTACATGTATCTGTACTTGTATCTGTATATGTACCTGTATCTGTACATGTATCTGTACTTGTATCTGTATCTGTACCTGTATCTGTATCTGTATCTGTATCTGTACATGTATCTGTATTGTACTGTATCTGTACTGTATCTGTACTTGTATCTGTATTGTACTCTGTATCTGTATCTGTATCTGTACCTGTACTGTATCTGCTATCATGTACTACTGTATCTGTATCTGTACATGTAATCTGTACTTGTACTTATCTGTATCTGTACTTGTATCTGTACTTGTACTGTATCTGTATAACTGTACTATGTATCTGTACTTGTATCTGTATCTGTACCTGTATCTGTATTGTATCTGTATCTGTACTTGTATCTGTACTATGTACTTCTGTATCTGTATCTGTACTGTATCTGTACTTGTACTTGGTATCTGTACTTGTATCTGTATCTGTACATGTATCTGTATTGTATCTGTATCTGTACCTGTATCTGTATCTGTATCTGTATCTGTACTTGTATCTGTATCTGTATCTGTATCTTGTATCTGTACTGTATCTGTACTTTGTATCTGTATATGTACCTGTAATTCTGTATCTGTACTGTATCTGTACTTGTATCTGTATCTGTATCTGTACTGTATCTGTATCTGTATCTGTACTTGTATCTGTATCTGTACTTGTATTCTGTACATGTATCTGTACTTGTATCTGTATATGTACTTGTATCTGTACATGTATCATGTATCTGACTTGTATCTGTATCTGTATCTGTACTTGTATCTGTACTTGTATCTGTATCTTGTATCTGTATATGTACTTGTATCTGTACTGTATCTGTACTTGTATCTGTATTGATTGTATCGTTGTATCTGTATTGTATCTGTATCTGTATCTGTACATGTATCTGTACTTGTATCTGTATCTGTACCTGTAATCTGTATCTGTACTTGTATCTGTACTTGTATTGTATTGTATCTGTCTGTATCTGTATTCTGTATCTGTATTGTATCTTTGTATCTTGTATTGTATCGTATATGTACTGTATCTGTATTGTACATGTATCTGTACTTGTATCTGTATCTGTACCTTTGTATCTGTATCTGTACATGTATCTGTACTTGTATCTGTATGTACTGTATCTACTGTATCTGTAATGTATCTGTACTTGTATCTGTATCTGTATATGTACTGTATCTGTACATGTATCTGTATCTGTACTGTACATGTATCTGTACTTGTATCTGTATCTGTATCTGTACTTGTATCTGTACTGTATCTTGTACTTGTATCTGTACTTGTATCTGTATCTGTACTTGTATCTGTATTGTACTGTATCTGTATCTGTATATGTATCTTTGTATTGTATCTGTACTTGTATCTGTATCTGTATCTGTACTTGTATCTGTATTTGTATCTGTATCTGTATATGTACTTGTATCTGTACTGTATCTGTACTTGTATCTGTATCTGTACTGTATCTGTACTGTATCTGTATCTGTACTTGTATCTGTACTGTATCTGTACTGTAATCTGTATCTGGTATCATGTATCATTGTATGATCTGTACTGTATCTGTATCTGTACTTGTATCTGTAGTATCTGTATTGCTTCGTATCTGTATCTGTACTTGTATCTGTACTTGTACGTATTGTATCTGTATCTGTATCTGTACTTGTATCTGTATCTGTACTGTATCTGTATCTGTATCTGTACTTGTATCTGTATCTGTATTGTATCTGTATCTGTATCTGTATCTGTACTTGTATCTGTATATCTGTATCTTGTACTGTACTGTATCTTATTGTATCTGTACTGTACTGTACTTGTATCTGTATTGTATCTGTATCTGTACTGTATCTGTATCTGTATCTGTATTGTACTGTATCTGTACTGTATCTGTACTTGTATCTGTATCTGTATCTGTATCTGTACTGTATCTGTATCTGTACTTGTATCTGTACTGTACTTGTATCTGTACATTGTATCTGTATCTGTATTGTACTTGTATCTACTGTATCTGTATTTGTATCTGTATCTGGTACTTGTATCTGTATCTTATCTTGTATCTGTATCTGTACTTGTATCTGTACTGTATCTGTATTGTATCTGTATCTTACTTGTATCTGTATCTTGTATCTACTGTATTTCTGTATCTGTATCTTACTGTATCTGTATCTTGTATCTGTACTATTGTCTGTATCTTGTATACTGTACTTGTATCTGTACTTGTATCTGTATCTGTATCTTATCTATGTATCTGTGTATCTGTATCTGTATTGTATCTGTATTTTTTATCTGTATGCTGTACTTGTATCTGTATCATGTATCACTTGTACTTTCTGTATCTGTACTTGTATCTGTATCTAGTACTTATTTGTATCTGTACTTGTATCTGTATCTGTACTTGTATCTGTATTATTGTATCTGTATCTGTATCTGTATCTGTATTTGTATCTGTACTTGTATCTGTATCTTGTATCTGTATCTATACTTGTATCTGTACTTGTATCTGTATCTGTACTTGTATCTGTATATGTACTTGTATCTGTATTTGTATCTGTATCTGTATCTGTATCTGTATTGTATCTGTACTTGTATCTGTATCTGTATCTGTATCTGTACTTGTATCTTATGTACTTTGTATCTGTATGTATCTGTATCTGTATCTGTATCTGTACTTGTATCTGTATTGTATCTGTATCTGTACTTGTATCTGTACTTGTATCTGTATATGTACTTGTATCTGTACTTGTATCTGTATTGTATCTGTATCTGTTATCTGTATTTGTATCTGTATTGTACTTGTATCTGTACTTGTATCTGTATTTGTATCTGTATCTGTATTTTTGTAATCTGTACTTGTAATCTGTATCTGTACTGTATTGTATCTGTACTTGTATCTGTACTTGTATCTGTATTTGTATCTGTATCTGTATCTTATTGTTTATCTTGTATCTGTACTTGTATCTGTATCTGTATCTGTATCTTGTATCATGTATCTGTATCTGTATTTTGTATCTGTATCTGTACTTGTATCTGTACTTGTATCTGTATTTCTTGTATCTGTATTTGTATCTGTATCTGTACTTGTATCTGTATCTGTATCTGTATCTTGTATCTGTAACTTGTATCTGTACTTGTATCTGTATATCTGTATCTGTATTGTATCTGTATTCTGTATCTTGTATCTGTACTGTATCTGTATCTTGTATCTGTATCTGTACTTGTATCTGTATTGTATCTGTACTTGTATCTGTATTGTATCTGTATCTGTACTTGTATCTGTATTGTATCTGTATGATCTGTACTGTATCTGTATTTGTATCTGTATTGTATCTGTATTGATCTGTACTTGTATCTGTATTCTGTATCTGTATCACTTGTATCTGTACTTGTATCTGTATTGTACTTGTATCTGTATTGTATCTGTACTTGTATCTGTACTTGTATCTGTATTTGTATCTGTATTTATCTGTATTGTATCTGTACTTGTATCTGTATTTGTATCTGTATCTGTATCTTGTATCTGTATTTGTATCTGTATTGTATTGTATCTGTATTTGTATCTGTATTGTATCTGTATCTGTACTTGTATCTGTATCTGTATCTGTATTGTATCTGTATCTGTACTTGTATCTGTATTGTATCTGTATTTTTGTATCTGTATTTACTTGTATCTGTATTTGTATCTGTACTTGTATCTGTATTTGTATCTGTATTTGTATCTGTATCTGTACTTGTATCTGTACTTGTATCTGTATTGTATCTGTATCTGTACTTGTATCTGTACTTGTATCTGTATTTGTATCTGTATTTGTATCTGTATCTGTACTTGTATCTGTATTTGTATCTGTATCTGTACTTGTATCTGTATTTGTATCTGTATTTGTATCTGTATCTGTACTTGTATCTGTACTTGTATCTGTATTTGTATCTGTATCTGTACTTGTATCTGTATTTGTATCTGTATTTGTATCTGTATCTGTATTGTATCTGTACTTGTATCTGTATTTGTATCTGTATCTGTACTTGTATCTGTACTTGTATCTGTATTTGTATCTGTACTTGTATCTGTATTTGTATCTGTACTTGTATCTGTATTTGTATCTGTATCTGTACTTGTATCTGTATTTGTATCTGTATCTGTACTTGTATCTGTACTTGTATCTGTATTTGTATCTGTACTTGTATCTGTATCTGTACTTGTATCTGTACTTGTATCTGTATCTGCACTTGTATCTGTATTTGTATCTGTACTTGTATCTGTATTTGTATCTGTATCTGTACTTGTATCTGTATTTGTATCTGTACTTGTATCTGTATTTGTATCTGTATTTGTATCTGTACTTGTATCTGTACTTGTATCTGTATTGTATCTGTACTTGTATCTGTATCTGTACTTGTATCTGTATATGTACTTGTATCTGTACTTGTATCTGTATTTGTATCTGTATCTGTACTTGTATCTGTATCTGTACTTGTATCTGTATCTGTACTTGTATCTGTACTTGTATCTGTACTTGTATCTGTATCTGTACTTGTATCTGTATCTGTACTTGTATCTGTATCTGTACTTGTATCTGTACTTGTATCTGTATTTGTATCTGTACTTGTATCTGTATTTGTATCTGTATCTGTACTTGTATCTGTATCTGTATCTGTATCTGTATTTTTATCTGTATCTGTATCTGTACTTGTATCTGTATTTGTATCTGTACTTGTATCTGTATTTGTATCTGTATCTATACTTGTATCTGTACTTGTATCTGTACTTGTATCTGTATCTGTACTTGTATCTGTACTTGTATCTGTATATGTACTTGTATCTGTACTTGTATCTGTATCTGTATCTATACTTGTATCTATACTTGTATCTGTACTTGTATCTGTATTTGTATCTGTATCTGTACTTGTATCTGTATTTGTATCTGTATCTGTACTTGTATCTGTATCTGTACTTGTATCTGTACTTGTATCTGTATCTGTATCTGTACTTGTATATGTATTTGTATCTGTATCTGTACCTGTACCTGTACCTGTATCTGTACATGTATCTGTACCTGTACCTGTATCTGTACATGTATCTGTACTTGTATCTGTACCTGTACCTGTATCTGTACTTGTATCTGTATCTGTCCCTGTATCTGTATCTGTATCTGTACATGTATCTGTACTTGTATCTGTATCTGTATCTGTACCTGTATCTGTATCTGTACTTGTATCTGTATCTGTACCTGTATCTGTATCTGTACTTGTATCTGTATCTGTATCTGTACCTGTACCTGTATCTGTACTTGTATCTGTATCTGTACTTGTACCTGTATCTGTACTTGTATCTGTATCTGTATCTGTACCTGTATCTGTATTTGTACTTGTATCTGTATCTGTACCTGTACCTGTACCTGTATCTGTACATGTATCTGTACCTGTACCTGTATCTGTACATGTATCTGTACTTGTATCTGTACCTGTACCTGTATCTGTACTTGTATCTGTATCTGTCCCTGTATCTGTATCTGTATCTGTACATGTATCTGTACTTGTATCTGTATCTGTATCTGTACTTGTATCTGTATCTGTACTTGTATCTGTATCTGTACCTGTATCTGTATCTGTACTTGTATCTGTATCTGTATCTGTACCTGTACCTGTATCTGTACTTGTATCTGTATCTGTACTTGTACCTGTATCTGTACTTGTATCTGTATCTGTATCTGTACCTGTATCTGTATTTGTACTTGTATCTGTATCTGTACCTGTACCTGTATCTGTACTTGTATCTGTATCTGTATCTGTATCTGTACATGTATCTGTATCTGTACTTGTATCTGTACATGTATCTGTATCTGTACTTGTATCTGTATCTGTATCTGTACCTGTACCTGTATCTGTACTTGTATCTGTATCTGTACCTGTACCTGTATCTGTACTTGTATCTGTATCTGTACCTGTATCTGTATCTGTACTTGTATCTGTACATGTATCTGTACCTGTACCTGTATCTGTACTTGTATCTGTATCTGTACATGTATCTGTATCTGTACTTGTATCTGTACTGTATCTGTATCTGTATCTGTACCTGTACCTGTATCTGTACTTGTATCTGTATCTGTACCTGTACCTGTATCTGTACTTGTATCTGTATCTGTACATGTATCTGTATCTGTACTTGTATCTGTACATGTATCTGTACCTGTACCTGTATCTGTACTTGTACCTGTATCTGTACTTGTATCTGTATCTGTACATGTATCTGTATCTGTACTTGTATCTGTATCTGTATCTGTACCTGTATCTGTACTTGTATCTGTATCTGTATCTGTACCTGTATCTGTACATGTATCTGTATCTGTACTTGTATCTGTACATGTATCTGTATCTGTATCTGTACTTGTATCTGTACATGTATCTGTATCTGTATCTGTACTTGTATCTGTATCTGTATCTGTACTTGTATCTGTACATGTATCTGTATCTGTACTTGTATCTGTATCTGTACCTGTACTTGTATCTGTACTTGTATCTGTATCTGTACTTGTATCTGTACATGTATCTGTATCTGTACTTGTATCTGTATCTGTATCTGTACTTGTATCTGTACATGTATCTGTACTTGTATCTGTATCTGTACTGTACTTGTATCTGTACATGTATCTGTACTTGTATCTGTATCTGTACCTGTACTTGTATCTGTACTTGTATCTGTATCTGTATCTGTACATGTATCTGTATCTGTACTTGTATCTGTACATGTATCTGTATCTGTACTTGTATCTGTACATGTATCTGTATCTGTACTTGTATCTGTACATGTATCTGTATCTGTATCTGTATCTGTACCTGTATCTGTATCTGTACCTGTATCTGTATCTGTACCTGTATCTGTCCTTTACCTGTATCAGTTCTTGAATCTGAATATGTACTTGTACCTGTCTGCTTCACATGCTCACATCTGCATTCGCAATTAGAGCATGGCTGCGACATTTATGCATGGCCCTCATTCTCTCTCTTGATTATTCCTCTCTGCTACTTGTATCTGTACATGTATCTGTACCTGTATCTGTACCTGTATCTGTACATGTATCTGTATATTTACCTGTATCTGTATCTGTACCTGTATCTGTACATGTATCTGTATATTTACCTGTATCTGTATCTGTACCTGTATCTGTACATGTATCTGTATATTTACCTGTATCTGTATCTGTATCTGTACTTGTATCTGTACTTGTATCTGTATATTTACCTGTATCTGTATCTGTATCTGTACTTGTATCTGTATCTGTACTTGTATCTGTATCTGTACATGTATCTGTACATGTATCTGTATATTTACCTGTATCTGTATCTGTACCTGTATCTGTACATGTATCTGTATATTTACCTGTATCTGTATCTGTACCTGTATCTGTACATGTATCTGTATATTTACCTGTATCTGTATCTGTATCTGTATCTGTACTTGTATCTGTATCTGTACTTGTATCTGTACATGTATCTGTATATTTACCTGTATCTGTATCTGTACCTGTATCTGTACATGTATCTGTATATTTACCTGTATCTGTATCTGTATCTGTATCTGTACTTGTATCTGTATCTGTACTTGTATCTGTACTTGTATCTGTATATTTACCTGTATCTGTATCTGTATCTGTACTTGTATCTGTATCTGTACTTGTATTTGTACTTGTATCTGTATATTTACCTGTATCTGTATCTGTACTTGTATCTGTACTTGTATCTGTATCTGTACTTGTATCTGTACTTGTATCTGTATATTTACCTGTATCTGTATCTGTACCTGTATCTGTACATGTATCTGTATATTTACCTGTATCTGTATCTGTATCTGTACTTGTATCTGTATCTGTACTTGTATCTGTACTTGTATCTGTATATTTACCTGTATCTGTATCTGTACTTGTATCTGTACTTGTATCTGTATATTTACCTGTATCTGTATCTGTACATGTATCTGTACCTGTATCTGTCCTTTACCTGTATCAGTTCTTGAATCTGAATATGTACTTGTACCTGTCTGCTTCACATGCTCACATCTGCATTCGCAATTAGAGCATGGCTGCGGCATTTATGCATGGCCCTCATTCTCTCTCTTGATTATTCCTCTCTGCTATATGAATAAGCCATAAAAAGTCATTAATCAGCTGAGAGTGAAGTATACACAAGAAATTAGATTAAATCACAGGTTCATTTGCTCTCATTTCTGTAGCACTGATAACAAGCTTGTGCCAAAGTCCAATGACCAATAGGAAAACACTTCCACATGTCTGGCTTTGAGTTAAATTCAACAGATTGTAATATGCAGCCATAATACGTTTTATAGTACATGGCATGGATGCTTGAGATGTTGATTAGTTTTCTATTAAAGCAGTCTTCTATTAAACAGTTCATATAGTCTATAGTAAAAGTGCATACATCATTTTATTTTTGTAATGTTTGTAATTGATTATGGTGATTTTTTTTCTGTGAATCTCCAGTGCCAGTATTTAGAGATAAAGCTTTACTTTAAAGTTCCTGATATTAATCAAGGTAGGGGTTTTTTGTATTTAAAAAAATTGACTAAAGAAAACTATTCATTGATAAAGTTATATATATATATATATATATATATATATATATATATATATATATATATATATATATATATATATATATATAGTGTGTACCAAAAAATGCCCACATATAGGATACAAACACTTTTTAGCCTAAATTCTTCCAAAATGTTTCATGCTCAGTTTACATGTTTTTTTTTTTTTGTTTGGCTTTCAAGAATGCTTTTTATATGAGAAATATAAACTGATATAATTCCCATGCTTGGATGTCAGAGCTAATTCATGTTTGCTATAGACTTTAAAGGGAAGCATAGCAAGCACATCACATCATGAACCTATTAAGCAACTTAAAAAGTCCATGAACATTCATAGATGAAAAGGTCCACAAATGAAATGGTGCTTGTGTACAGTAGGCCTGTATATATACACTGGCGTTCATAATTAGAGAACAATTTATAAACAATTGAACAATTCTGAAATAAGGAGTTTTTGTCCTGTCTATACCATGCTACCAGAACACCTTTTCCACAAAATAACTAAGGCATTTCCAAAAAACACATTATTTTGCAGAAAACACACTGATCAAAATTAGAGAACAACAATGACTGTAGCATGAAAAAAGATTACAACAAAATTTTCTGAAGGTTACAACAGACAGCAATTAGTAGGAAGTGTACAGGCCTCTGCTCTGAATAACCTCAGCACATCTGCGGCCACAGGACAGCACTAGTCTCTCACACTGCTCTGGAGTGATTTTGGTCCACTATTCTTCCAGTCTCCTCCACAGTTCGGTGACTGTAGGGGGTTTCTTGGCCTTAACTTTGTCGCCAAGGATTTTCCAGAGGTTCTCTATTGGGTTGAGATCAGGACTCTGGGCAGGCCATGTCATTATTACAATGTTTTCAGTTTCAAGGAACTGCTTAACCTGTTTTGCTGTGTGGCATGAACCGTTGCCCTGCATGAACACTGCGGACTGATTGGGTGATGAACGCAGGGAAGGAACCATATGTTGTTGCAGAAGGTTCTGATAAGCATTTGCATTCACTCTGCCATGTAGCTGTATAAGAGGCCCAACTCCTGCTGCAGAAAACATGTCACAAACCATGACACTTCCTCCTCCACTTTTCACTGACTTCTTTACACATTTTGGGTTCAGTCTTTCTCCAGTTTGTCGCTGAACATAATGTTTCCCATCCGACCCAAATAAATTAAACTTGCTTTTATCACTGAAGTGAACTTTGGACCAGTTCTCCTCTGTCCACACAACATGTTAGTCTAGCCTTTTGATTCTTTCTGCTAATGAGAGGTTTGGTCACTGCAGAGTGGGCTTTCAGTTCAAATGCTCTTAAACGTCGAGACACTGTATGTCGAGACAGATCCTGTTCAGCGCTGAACTGGTGAGCAATTCCAGCTGCAGTGTGGAAACGATTGCCCATTGAGATCCTCCGCAGTATCCTGTCCTCTCTTTTATTTGTCTTCTGTGGACGACCAGCCTTCTTGGCGGACTTGAATGTGTTTGTGATGTTGTAAAGATTCAATATTCTTGAACTCCCAGGTTTGGAATGACCAACTTGTCTTGCTATGGCTGATAGGTTCATCCCTTTGGCCTTCATCTGGACAACCTGCTGCTGGAGGCTTTCAGTCACTTTAGAATGGCTCACCATCTTGCAGAATCAGTGAAACTGGAAGTTAGGCTGCCAGTTAAATAGGGGTTGACAGATAATCAAGGAAATTAGCACCAGGTACCAGATTAACACCAATAACTGGGAGGTATCTGAAAGTGTTCTCAAATTTTGATCAGTGTGTTTTCTGCAAAATAATGTTTTTTTTTTTAAATGCCTTAGTTATTTTGTGGAAAAGGTGTTCTGGTAGCATGGTATAGACAGGACAAAAACTCCTTCAACTGTTGAGCAGTGAAGATGACATTATTTCAGAAATGTTCCATTGTTTATAAATTGTTCTCTAATTTTGATCGCCAGTGTGTGAGTCATGAACATTTCACAACATTATGCAACTCAATTATTATGAAGTTTGATACCTCTAGAATTGGAGGTGGGTTGAATTGCTGCATAATGTGTGATAATTCTCACCTGTCTTGTTATTACTAGTCTATTTATTTATTGTGTTTCCTGGTGGTTTTAGTAACTGCTATAACAAAAGAGAGATTAGAGAGTGGCTGAGCTGGCAGATCCTGCAACACACCCACACACATACACACACAAAGCCACAAGTGATTGTCTGTTTCTTTTCTGTTTATTTGGTTAAAAGTAAGCTGAAAAAGCACCGTGGAAAAAACTAAAAAGAAAAGAAAAAAGGCCAGAGCTCAGCTGAAATTCCAACTGTCTTCCAAGTCTTCCTGCACACACTGCTTTCAACAATTCACTTTTTCTATAATATCATGTTGTAACTTTAAATTGCATTAGTATATCAAATAAATAACAACACTTTTTATTATTGGAAAATAATCCGCTCTTCTTTCCTATAATAGGTACAGTAAGAAACTGTATTTTATTGTCAAATATACGAACATTACAGTGAAATATTTGTGTCACATATCCCAGGTGTTGGAAGTTGGGATATATTGCCCCTGGAGGAGAAAGGGTTAAGATCCTTGCTCAAGAACTTGATGTGCTGGTGCTCAATGCCCAACCTTACAAGAAGTAACCCAGAGCCCTAACAATTAATACCACCACCTGGTGTCTATCAAGTAGTGTGTGTTGAAGGGGTATTCCTTCTGTAACTAACCTCACCACTGTCACTGTGTGTGTGTGTGTGTGTGTGTGTGTGTGTGTGTGTGTGTGTGTGTGTGTGTGTGTGTGTGTGTTTGTTTTTTTTCTTCTCCCCCGATTCAGCAAAGTTACAAATCTCCAAAGATTACCGACATTAAGCAAGACACATGATGTATGATGTTTCCATAAGCAGAAGGATTACTCCTGTCTCACTGCTTTTTCTAACCTCTTCAATGGAATTGTCTCATGTTGCTTTTCCAAATAAAGTGTTTACAGGTGTATTCTCCCACACCATTACTTCTTCATAAACAGCCAGTAACCTGGGACTCCTGCTATGGCCAGTCATGCTGTTTAAACCTGCTTAACATCCAACACTATTAAAGCTAAGCAGACAACAAGCACTGTTTCTTAGTAACAAGTCATTCACATATACAGACACAAATAAAGGCATTTGCTCTCACTCTACTGTAAGCCTTACTGTAGTTAACACCTAATGAATTAAATAATTAATAAAATCCCTGTTGATATTATTGTTACTGAGTTGAAATTCATTTATTGCTCATTTTCAGTGCTGAGCTGAGCGTATGTACATACCATATTTGCGTTAATTCACTGAATTCATAGTGGTGTATATTGTAGTGCATGTGTGTGTGTGTCATCACAAAATTTCCTGTTTATAGCTATTTGTGTGAATTATTTTTTTTCAAGGATGATGGCGTTCCATGTGATTCTGTTTCCTCTGTTATCTTACTTAGGAAAGATGGAGATACCACACCTCTGATTTTTGTAAACACTCTTTTCCCCTTCGACGGAACACACCATCACTCACAGCCCCCAGTTCTGTCTGTGCACCCTCTCAGGAAGGAAGGTTAAGTTCTCCTCCCTGTTTGAGACACGGTCGGAGTTCAGGCGTGGATTAACTTGTGATTTCACTGAGCAGAGAGACACAGAATACTTTCCGTGGTAAAGCAGCAGATGACGGGTACTTAGAGACAACATATTTTGTGAGAGATTTTAATTCATTTTATAATACTAATAAGATTCAAGTTATTCTTAGGTATTAAAATAGAATAAATACATAAAAATATGAATAAAGTGTAAAAACAAAAAAAACAATGTACTGAGAACTGAGGTCTGCTTAGACAAAAGTTATATAAATATTTTGAGACTCAACAATTACAGACTAAAAATTATTAAATTTTGTGTATTAGATATATGTATGTACGTCTGTCTGTCTGTCTGTCTATCTATCTATCTATCTGTCTGTCTGTCTGTCTGGATAGATAGATAGATAGATAGATAGATAGATAGATAGATAGATAGATAGATAGATAGATAGATAGATAGATAGATAGATATATATATATATATATATATATATATATTCAGTGCCACCCAGATGAGGATGGGTTCCCTTTTGAGTCTGGATCCTCTGAGGGTTTTAAGAGACTAAACTTATAGGCATTAACATATAAATAGAAATGTTATAACCTGCTTTGTGGTAATGTTAAAAGCTCTATACAAATAAAATAAATTGTATTTATTTATTTGTTTGTTTCTTTGTTTTCATTACAATATGTTAATGTGCAATATTATACCACCGTTATACATTACATGTGCAATATCACATCATTTGCAATATTTTCTTAAATGCAATATTGCATTTATTTTTAATGTATATATATCTTTTTTAATCTCAAGTAGTCTTTGGTAAAAGAAATTCCTTTTTTTTTATTAATAAAGTGCTATCTTATCTTATCTAATCTTATCTTATTATCTTTTTCTATCTTAATGTGCTTTTTTAGGACCTCACAGTTTTAGCTGTAATGTTTTTTTTATACTCTCTGTTGTATTTATTACTTGTGAAATACAAATATACAGTTGAAACAGTCAATCTTCAGGTTCTTCCAAAATTGCCAAACCTTGTTAACTCTCTCCTGAGGACATTCCTGTGCTAGTAACAAAACTTATCAAGCATCATTAGCTGCTCAGATGCAAAACCTCTGAATGTACAGCAGACAGCCATGGGCTACACTAAAGATTTAACTCTGCAAACATCTGAGGCGGTGCATGGATCTAGCCATGGATCTAGCCATGAAGTCAGATTGTAAACAAACAAAAACAAACATTTTGCAAAAGCCATGTGTTTCCTATTGCAGTCCTTCAAAATCCCACACACACCTCTCATAAATCCCACACACACCTCTCACTAAAGATTCAGCTCATAAACTGCTTTACAATTAACTGATGAGTTAAAACAGATGTTGGAGCCGAAACACACACACACACACCCCAAAAAAATGTGCTGTGTCGATGAAATCGGATCGAAGCCACAGGTTTATAAACTCGCCTCTGATATTATACAATGCATTCCAACTGAGAGACGGCAGTAGCGAATTATACAGAGTGATGAATGTTGTAGCAGTTATGCACTGAACTTTCAGCACAGAAAACAATTTAAAAACTGAGGTGAAATAAGCTAACTATTTGCTAAGGCATATTTTTCTAGGTTTTAGGTTTCCTTTTCTAGGTTCGCCCACTCCATCCCACTGCTACACTTCCTCCACTGACTTCCTGTAGCTGCCTAGATCAGATCAAATGCTGCCTCGATCAAATGTATGAAAACTAATGGGTGTTTATATTGAAGTTTTAAACATTTGTTAACCAATCAGAGTGTATTTACTCCTGCTCGCATTCATGCATAGTCAAATAAAGAAGCAGTAATGAATGGTCAACTAAAGGTCCCCTGGTGGTCTAGTGGTTAAGACGCAGCACTCTCACCGCTGCGACCCGGGTTCGATCCCCGGTCAGGGAACCATCCCCAGCCACTCTCAGTGCCGGTCCCAAGCCCGGATAAATTGGGGAGGGTTGCGTTAGGAAGGGCATCCAGCGTAAAAACGTGCCAAATCAAAAGTGCGGAGGATCCGCTGTGGCGACCCCTAACGGGAGAAGCCGAAAGAAAGTTTTAATGAATGGTCAACTAAAAAACTGCAGTGTTTATACTAAATCTTCAGGTTGTTTCCAGCAGGGGGCGGTGTTGCATGTTGAGTTACTGAATCTGATACCTCTTTTTGTAAGTCTTAAGTACAAAAATGTTCACACACTTGTTTTAAAGTCACTGCTAAAGAATTTGGGTGTGGGCACAAATAACATTAGCACAAGTATTAACGGTTGGCAAAAACGTGCATGATGATAGATAGATTCTGCTCCGACAAGAGTTTTTAGTTCAGTTTCAGAGGTTTTTTTTTCCTGATGACTTTAAATTCAGAAAAAAATAATAAAATGTATACAAGTATATACAATAAATACAATACAATGCATTTAATGACACTATAATTTAAAACACCAACATGGTTTCTCTTCGACATTTTTGTAATTTACGTAATGTAAATGTGATGCATATAATCTATAATAAATTTAGCTTGATGCTGTAATTGCCTCTAAATCTATGAATATCTTTTTCATTTATCACATTTTTCACATTTAAGACCTCCATTACACAAACAGGAGATGCAGAACACAATTTGAAATCATTTTTGTGCTGAAGGTTGTGTTGAGTGAATGTAAGTGTGTGTGTTCCTTGCTCATGTAGAACCTTGTTTAGGATCACTGAAATAGTAAACTTATTAAAAATGATGACTCCGATCAATCTAAAGCAGCCTCTGCACTGATGTCAACCCTAAAATCTATTTAAAATATATCAATACATGATTTTTTATGAACAACCCTCTGATACTACAGTCGTTTTGGTCACTGGATGCAACCTTGGATAACCTTCTCAAATTGCTAATAGGACATGTTTAGGTCGAATTTCTCCTTTACAACATCAAGAGAATTCATCTGCTTCTGTCCACACAGACCACTAAGGTCCTTTGTCATCCCAAGACCAGACTATTGCAACTGAGTCCTTGCAGGTCTGCCTCTGAAAGACATATGACCTCTGCAAATGATCCAACTTTTCAACCTAGCTAGGTTCTGCCACTGCTCTGCTCCATCTACTGGCTTCATATATCTGCTTACATCAGATTGAAAACACAGATACTTGCCTACAAACCAAAAATGGACCAACACCTGAGTCTCTTAGCATTGCACCATGCTCCATCCATCCTCAACCACTGCTCAACTCTTCCCACCCTCTCCTGGGGTACAAGGAAGGCATGCTTTTTGACTTTTCCCTGTTCTGGTATCTAGGTGGTGGAACAAACTTTGACTTGATGTTCAAACAGCTGAGTCTCCAGCAGTCTTCAAACAATATCTAATAATGTATTTGTCTTAGTCTGCATCCTAATGAACCAGCATGAGGATGTCTTTATTGATGGACACTTCAAAGCACTTTGAAATAGGACAGGAATTCAAATGTTTTCTGTGTCCATGTCCATGCTCTGCTAAAACACCACCACAACACTAACTATATCCCAAAAGCATCTGTTTACAATGTGTATGTGATTCTTGTCCACTTGTTTACACGAGACCTTTCTTCACTTTATAATCTACTAGAGTCAGCTTCAAATCTAAACTCGAACAGATTAGATGGTGCTGTGTGTGTAGGTGGCAAAGCACATCTGCAAACAACTGGAAAAGCTCTGTAAGGAGGTACAGTACATTCATGCACAAATCCTAGAGACCGTTTTAATTTTAATTTACTCTTGTAGATGTAGCAGTTGTTCTCACTCCCAGATTTGACAAAATAAATACTTTCCTATAACCTAATAAAAGGCCTTGTCTCTTTTTAAAGTGCTATTTAGGGTGTCTATTCCAATATGGCTTTACGTTTACAGAATATAAAATTACAGATGCATTTGCCTGTTCAGAATAAATAAATTTTAAATGATAAATATTTCTAAAAAGCAAATAATTAATACTTAGTGTTTCTATGAAATGTTCACATTCTTTCCACACGGGGGCGATGTTACAAATGAAGTTACAGAATCTGATACCTCTTAAAATGAATACTGAATACACCTTTTATCCTGAAATCTTATCTTACTGTTTTTTACAGACAATGCAAGTTTTTCACCCCTTGCTCTAAGATGGAGTCAATGCTAAGAAATAGGATGAGGTGTGTGTGTGCGTGCGTGCGTGTGTGTGTGTGTGTGTGCGTGCGTGCATGTGTGTGTGTGTGTGTGTATGTGTTAACCAACTAGATTTAGCACAAGTGACGACAGTGGTGGAAAAGTGCAAATGTAAAAACATTAAATAAACATACAAGAAAAAGGTATTTGAACACAAACAATTCAAAATGCAACTCTTTACAGTATATAGTTAAGAATATTTCAAGTCAAGTCAAGAGGCTTTTATTGTCATTTCTACTATACACAGTGGTACACAGTACACAGTAAAATCGAAACAACGTTCCTCCAGAACCCTGTCGCTACACTAAACAACATAGAGCTACAACACAACACAAAACTACATAAAGTGCAGCGGGTGCAAACGAGTGCAAACAGTGCAGACGAAAAACAGTGCAGACAGACAGACAACACAAGACAATACACATAACAAAAGATACCGCCGACCAGTAAACCTACTGAATACTTTGAATATACAGTTCTGTGCAAAGAGAACTATAAAAACTATAAACAAGAGTATGTAAACAGTGTAATATGGTTATGTAATGAGTGGATGTTAAGTTCAGGTTGTACAGTTCAGTAAGACAGTTCAGTAAGACACAATTTTGTGTGTGTGTGTGTGTGTGTGTGTGTGTGTGTGTGTGTGTGTGTGTGTGTGTGTGTGTGTGTGTGAGTGAGTTCCATTTCAGTTCTGTGTATTGAGGAGCCGGTGCTGAGTGACCAGGTAAGGTTATCCGCCAGATGAACACCAAGAAATTTAGTGCTCTTGACAATCTCCACTGAGGATCCATCGATGATCAGTGGAGAATGGCCGTTCTGTGCTCTCCTGAAGTCCACAACCATCTCTTTGGTTTTGTCAATGTTCAGAGACAGGTTGTTGGCGCCACACCAGGCTATTGAATGGTGCACCTCCTCTTTGTAAGCTGACTCATCGTTCTTGCTGATGAGACCCACCACGGTTGTGTCATCGGCAAACTTGACGATATGGATCAAGTTGTGCATTGCTACACAGTCGTGAGTCAGCAAAGTGAACAGCAGTGGACTAAGCACACAGCCCTGAGGGGCCCCAGTGCTCAGTGTGGTGGTGCTGGAAATGCTGTTCCCGATCTGGACTGACTGAAGTTTTCCAGTCAGGAAGTCTAAGATCCATTTGCAGTCATAATCCATTTGCAGTCATTTACATAGTCATAATAATAGTGACATAATCATCTGCAAGTTGTTGACATGTTTGGAAAATTTCAAGAAATGTTTGGAAAAAGATTAGTTTTGTATGCAAATACAACCGCAATTCTAAAGAAATGTTGTGGTGCTATGCACAATATAAAGAAAAACAGAATATCAATGATTAGCAATCTCATAAACACATTTTATTTACAATAGAACATTATACATTTGTGTATGTCTGATAACTAAGGAGACCTTTCGCTGTACAGTATGCGCCTGATACAGGATTCTAGCTGCTCAACAGTCCTGGGTCTTCTTTGTCATGTTTTTCATTTTATAATGCACTTATTTCAATTGGTGAAAGATCTGGACTGCAAAAGAAATAGTACATTTTTCCTTATTTGATATTGTTGAATTTTGATATTGACATTGTTCTATTCTGAATGAAATTTGTTTTTTTTTTTTTAAGATTTTAAAAGCAATGCATTTTCTATTTAGCATCCTATAGGGTTTGTACATTCAGCAATATCCACAGAAGAAAACAAGATACAGAAACATGTGAAGAATATACTGTACAGAAAATGGTTTGAGTAATAGGTTTAAAGGTGTATCATTTTATTCGCATTGGTTGCTGGATTTTTAACCATCCTGTATAATATAACAACTTTCTAGGGACTCTCATTAAGCAATTTAATCTGATTACCTCATGCAAAATTCCTTGAATTTGGGTATTATTAGGTCTTGTTAAATATTATAATTTTTATTACAAACACCCTTTGCACATTCATTGCAAATTTGAAGTTGAATGCATCCAATTAGAAAAAAGACATAAAAACCTTTTGTTGTACAACTATTTATTAATTATAGATTCTCATTCTTTCAGCTGACTAAGTTCAGCTAATCTATTTGTGTCTGTGGGTAGTAGTTGGCTGCAGTGGTTTGTGTAGCTAAAATCAGACCTACTATTGTACCACGAAGTCATTAGATGTTAAAAATGAAACTGCATTAAAGGGGGACGATGGAACGTTAACAAACATCAGTGTGACAATGGAACAACGATAACGCTTGACCAAAAGACATTATTCAAATACAAGAGGCAACATGGATGCATCTTTAAATGTTTTATACAGTAAAGAGGTTTTGGTTATTTGTTATGTTTTAGTTATTTAGTTCTTTCATTGTCATGCTTTACTCAATCATATTTTGTAATCCTTATGTTCAGGTCATAGTGGATTTAGACCTCAAAAAACACTGCACATTAAGTGGGAAAGCACACAGTCATACACTTCCTCACAACTAGAGGAAATTCAGAGTAGGGATGTGGTAGCTCAGTGTAACCACCGATGTTAAACTTCAGTTCATAAGTTCAAATCCCAGCACCACCATTGACCTCAGCCCAGGTCCTTCATCCTCAACAGTTAAGTATATAATTTAGATAATTGTATGCTGCTCTGGATAAGGGTGTCTACCAACATATCATAAGTCAGTCGACCCAGTGTTTTAACTGGGAGGCTTTTGGAAAGGTGGAGAAAACTGGAAAACCCAGAAGAAACCAACGAATTGGTTCATTAGTGACAACGGCTCTTGAAATGAGCACAAACCACGTACGTTTACATCATTTTCGCAAACAAGTATGCTACACTGACATTAGCATGCAAAGAAACCTCCTCTGCTGACACCTTTTCAGTTTGTTTTATTTTTTATTTCTGTCACTGGAAAACTTGTGAGTGACTTGTGAGTCAAGTGGTTGTGAGAAAAAAAGAGTGGAAAGGAAGTCTTTTTTTTTTTTTTTACATGTTTTTCTCCCCCATCCGTTGTCTGCACGCACACAGCATCTTACAATGAATTTACACCGGATACAATGTTTTATTGTACCCTGCATGTTTAAGCTACATTGCCGTATGAGCTACATGGAGCTTAAAGAAGAATATAGCATTGTGAAATATTTTATGTTTTTGCCAACTCCAGCTTTTGGTTATCAGTCATTATCACTGTATTTATTGATGTAAGTCTGGCTACCTGGTTATACAGCGCATAAGAAATTATGCTATTTGACAAGAAACCCTTATCCAGAGTTGCAATTGTATCTGAGCAGTTGAGGGTTAAATACCTTTCGCAAGGTCCCAGAAACAGTAGCTGGGTGGTGCTGGGATTTGAACTTATGATCAGGAGTCTATTGGGCCACATATTGTTTATATAACATTTATACATAGTGTCTCACATTTTCATGGCTCATGAGAACTAAATATTTTTTAGTTTCTATGTAAACTGACTTTAACTGGAACTAAGCAGTCCAAACGTGTTCCAGCCTTGTGCATAAAGCAGCTGCATGAAGACATGGTTTGTCTTGAAAGAACTAAAATCTCTCAGAACACAGACTATAATCCAATCCATTTCATTTTAGCTAAATGAACACAAATCCCCAAAATTTACATCTCAAACTTTTGTGTAGAGACTTCACAGAAGAATGGTGGATGATCAGAAGGCAGTGGAAGGGCTTAATTTTGGTATTAATTCCCATGTTTTTGGAATAGAATATTCAACAAAAACATATGAGTGTAATGTTTGGATGTCGAAAAAAAGAAATGCTACAAAATAGTGCTTATATTTTAGAATTAACATTCAATCCTAACTACCAGTGTACTATTATAGGTTATTATTATATATTTACTCTATGTTAAGCCATGGCTCTCGCATGCAATTTAAATTTCTTTCCGATGGGGCTCTATAGCAGCACAGACATCAGGTGGTCTACACACATAGGACTGAAGTGATGGAAATGTATGTAAAAAAATTTTTTTCGCTAGTATGTTTAACACTTCCTGTGTGGGTGGCCACAGGAAGTTCCCAGTCAAAGAAAAATGTTAACTTTAAATACAGGTTCTCTATTTGATAATGGTTTGCTGATACATGCTCTTAATGCAAACTCGACAGAAATTATACATGGGATTGTTTTTTTTTTACATGCTTTAAATTAAAATCATATCTGATTAAGATTTAAAAAAGTTATACACTTTGTAAAGAATGAACATACTGTCTGTGTTCTGATAATGAAAACTTAACACAACCAAAGCTTGAGGGCGAGGCCTAGTAAGCTGAATAATAATAAATAAATGAAAAAGAAGAAGAGGAAGAAGAAGGAAGATATCTATTTATATGGCACTTTTCATTTTAGCATTCTTAAGATTCTCAAAATCGCAAACTGCTTTTCAAAATGCATATCAGATATCAGTATAAACAAAATAAATGGTATTTTCGCTTACAAAAATGTTGACTGTTGGGTTTCTGTATGTAGAATATCACAAAATAAACCTAAAAAAACAAAGTGGCAAAGAGGTAAGAGATAAAACCATTTTTTTAGTATAACACCACGTGCAAATATAATTATATAAAAAAAAATTAATATAATATATAAATATAATTATACATTTTCCACCAAACAGAATAAATAAAATAAAAGGGGGGGGGGGGGGGTTGGAGTGTTAGAGCATCTAACTCATAACAAAAGTAATTTTATATAAATTAAATGAAAGGATTCCAGTAATTTAATACATTTATTTATTTAATTAGGTGAGTCGATTTCACACATGAAGATCATAATCATATATACACTTCAAATTTCAGATTCAAGTTACTCATATTAACAACAAAAACATCCAACCATTTATTGATTAATAATATAAGTTTATAATACATACTAATACATCTAAGAATGATGTGTCAGTTTTAATTGTTCACACAATAAAAAGTTTCAGATTTTGACATTTTCAAGCGTGGCCAGGAGCGAACACACGTCAAACAGCTTTACTGGCACATCTCATTTGTTGTCAAGAAAATGGGAAAAAAATTGTGTTTGACATGATGTGTGAAAAAAAAAATCTCTTATATCAGCTACACACAGGAAATATGCAGGCAGCGATAAGAAAAGAACAGACCTGACTAAGTGTCATTGAGCGGGTTCTTGCTATGTGTTTTTGAAACAATGTGCTTCCACAGCTACAATTATTGCAAAAGGTCCAATCTCAGCACATTGTATGGTTTCTGTTAAATGTAAGATTTTCAAGTAATAAGAATGAATAAGAATCAAAACAGAAATAGTTAATAGAAAGAAATCAAAGAAAGGGGTTATAAATATGAGGGGGGGAGAGAGAGAAGAATGAACAATGTTTTAAACATTTAAATAAAATTAGATGCTCTTTTAAAATGATTATTGTCCTGATGTGTATTTGCAGGATATCAATAGGGTTAATCATGTGCATCTTCGTCGCATAGTGACAGAAAGCTGGTTCAGGTGCTGCAGCAAGCCAGAGTGTGACCTTAAAACCCAAATAAAAAATAAAAAAAACAGTTCTAAAGACAAGCATAGAGACGTTAACCTTTAAAAAACTTTACAAGATGGTAATAAGCAAAAATAAAAGAAGTAGACAGCTATTGTAAAGAAAATGAAAGAGGTGCAAGTTTCTCTATCTAATTGTAAATGTCGATACTCTCGACTGCAGCATCTTGGCTAGTTGCATTCTGTCTATTGTGAGAATCTATTGTGGTTTTTGGTTTATTCAAAAACAAAGCGTTGCATTACTTAGTTGAGACGTGAAGAAAAGAAACCATCATCAGTTGGTTTCTTAGGATGCTGCAGCATGAGGAGTGCACTAAGTTTTGTGGTTATTTTAAGAAAAGAAAAGTGATTTTGTTTTAGTTTTTGGTTCACTTGTCTATCATATACACGAATCATGTTACACCAGGAATTAGACTTAGCCAAATTGTGTATGTACTAAATATTTCTTGTGACAAATAAGACTTCTGATGATGTGCATCATCTTGTATATCTAATAGCCGACCCAGTTCATCTATATACTAATAAATGCAATTATGTATGTATATATGCAAAGCAAACACATGCGTATAAAAAAGTGCAGAATGTATGTTAGTCACATTAATTATTACTCATATTCCCTTTACAAATATTCTTACATTCAATATAAATATAATTTCATAATTTTACCTTGCTGGTGTACTCTCTCGTCTATCGCTATGGTTCTTCATGCCTTTTGACCTGGGCATTTTTTCTAGGTTGGGGTAAAGGGGGAGGTTGTTCTTCATCATCATCCATTGGAGGCGGTGGAGGACGGCCACGTGGCTGGCTCCTGGGCTTGGGTTGAGCCTGACTCGGGATGTCCTGGGCAGAAACATCATCGTAGGGTTCGGGAGGTGCCGGCTGACCTCTTGCTGTTTGCTTCGATTTTTGTTGAGATTGAGAGAGATTATGGTAGTTCAGTCTCAACTCTTCTTCATCTGGGAAAGAACAGAGGATTTTTTAAATTATTATTATATACAGTATATATATATATATATATATATATATATATATATATATATATATATATATATATATATATATACATACAATAGTAGTACAGTAATAATAGGTACAAGATTTAAATGATAAATGAATAAAAGTATCACTATATGAAACAATATAAAAAATAAAAGTTATACACATTATTATCCTGATCATTATTTCCGTATAAAGGGCTGTTTCTCTCAATAACACGAGGATGTCAACTACAGCACATCTAAGAAATTGTTTATCTGAAATTTTGACATAAAAACCTTAAGATCACATTTTAAAGCACATTTTTAAGCAAGATTCAAGTATTACGTTTAGTTAATTCAAAGTTTATTCAAAAGACCAGGCGATTATTGTGTAATAAATATCTGTTTTGTCATTTTTCTGCATTAATCAGTTCCTTTTCGAAAGTAAAAAACTGGCATATTTTCATCACATCCCAAATATAAACAGTGCTTTGGCACCCATCAGCTGCTTTACACACCTGCTGACTTGATATTTAAAAAAACCCAAACAGCCTTTTTTTTTTTTTTTTTTAAGAGGAAAAGCCTCTTGAAAGTAGTTCAGAGAGTAGGCATAAAGTAGGCCAGCATGTTTTTTTCTCACAAACTTTGCAAGTTATATGTGCCAGTCTTTTTTTTCTTACTTATACATTTGTAGAATAGTTGTAGAACATGCTAAAATTATAATAATACTTGTTAAAACCATGGCCTCAGCATGTTTTGGAAAATTGTGCTGCAGAAGTTTACGCTGGCCTCCTGTCAGTCATTTTATATATCACGTGTTCTTATCTAAAGGCCAAATACAGCTCTCCGTTTTATTTGATGTGGTCTGGCAAGAAAAAATAGACCATGGCCAAAAAAAGACTTTAGACCATAAGTTGTGAAAAACATCGCTGAACATGCTGACACGGTCTAAAACCTCATATATATATATAGCGTAGCAGATTGTCATCGTACGCCAAGCTATACGGGTTTACATCTCGACAGTGCTAAAAGGCTGGATAATATCAATGCCTTTGCGCACTGTTTGATGTAAATCAGAATCACTTTTAAAAAACAACACAGTCAGCAGTCGTAACCGGGATGGAAAATATACTAAATCAAATCTTGATTGTTTTTCTCCCTTTACAGGTTAAATCGATTCTGGCATGCTCATGCATTTTAGGTATAGTATGTACATAGCATGAACCTATTAGCTATTAGAATTAGAAAAAAAATTAATTAATTAATAACAAAAAATACTGTACATAATACATTCATAAGCATCTCAGAAAACACGCCAAACATTAAGATGGGTAGATGGACTACAACAGAAAAAGAACACATCGAAAAAGAAAGGTTTGTAAATCAGCAAGCTGTTTTCCACTACAATACTGATTTTGTCTGTTCTCTTTTTCCCTCCACACACTTCTGTGCAAAGATTGTACGCACAATATTCAAATCTAAACCAGCCCATCGTACACTGACAACAATAGCACAAGAAAAGTAATTCTGGTCACATAACTGCATGCATGTCTGATCATAACATAACTGCATGAATGACCAGTGAGTGTACGCAGTGTGGAAAGTAACTATAATTTGCAGTAACAAAAGAGAAATGCTCTTATGCTGAATTATCATAAAGATGTCATGACTTGAAAATTCTAACTTAACTGGCTCTTATAGACTCAGAGGGTGGAGTTTGTTAGAGTGGTAGGTGAGGTCAAAAAAGAGTTAATATTCAACCAGTGTTGTTGAATTTTACCTACAAAACCGATCAAATCTTGACAAATTTTGGACGAAAGTTTGTCTAATGCACCTTTAAAGCAGGACACATGTAACAGTTTTACTCTCAAAGCAGCTGTTTGCAGCTATTTATTGTAAGCACTAATGTGATTTGATGTTGTAAGACTTGCTTTAGAACGCATGACCCGAAAATAGCAGCCGAAAAAGGTGTTTTATTTAATAATAATGTGTATCATTCATTAATTCTTATTTTTAAGATTTTTCCACATAAAATGCATTTAATAACATCTCATCTGCCCTTACCGCGCTGTTGTTTCTCTTTTCGTTTACAGGCACGGCAGGAACAAATCACCATCAACAGTACCAGAAACAGTACGAGAGATCCACCACCAGCTAAGATCCCCACCATGATCCAGAAGTCAAAGCCAAAGAGTTTCATAGCACCTAAACAAAATTATAAATCATCTTTCATATGATTGTTTAACATATTCATATATCATCAATATTTAAAATAATAGCACGAAAAAAACTTACATGCTACTCGCAATGGTTTACTTGTGTTGGTATGTATAGGATTTTTTGCAGTACAGGTGTACTCTGATGTATCATCCAAAGTTGTAATAAAGTTTATTTCTTTCTTGATTTCTTTTCCATTTTTTTGCCATTTTTCAAATGTTACGTTGTCACCTTTAACCTCACATCCGATGGCAACTTTTGTCTCCAAGCATGTAATATTCAATATCGGCTTCTGGACTTTTGCTGGTAAATGTGGAAGGACAGAATCAAGTATATTCGCAATTTATTCTGTATTATAAAAAAATTTATATGCACGTAGTTTCAATAGCAAATATTAGGCAAAATGTTCAAAAGAGGAAATATTGCAGTGGAGACATTGTGTAAGATACAGTATTTAAATTTACATTCTGAGAACCTTAAAAGAATAATATATATATTTGCAATAAAAAAGCATTTATAATTTTAAATGTCATACCATAAACACAGACGGTTTCGGAGTATAATTTTTTGTTGGTGCCCTTAACATCAAAAACCTCAATGGTGTATTTTCCAGAATCACTCATTTTCACAGGCTGGAACTTCAGGGAATTACCTTCCACAATCCCTGGTCCATTTTCATTCCGCTTCCTTTTAGGGACTATAATTGTATTATCTTTTTTTACAGTGAATCGATCATTATCAGCAAGTGGATTTTTATCATCAACCAGTTCAAATGTGAGAGTGCCCCCTTCTAATACATTGGTACATTTGGTACAGTCTGTGGACAAATAATTGTAAAGTCATATTAAAGCCGTAATCAAATTCACTTCAAATGTAAAGATAAACTTTACTATTTATTTTAGAAACTAAAAATACTAGAAACTAAAAAAATGAAGTAATGACTGAGAAACAATTATCACAATCTCATGGACAGAAAACTAAATATAAAAGAAAAACCGAATGATGCTAAAAAACTGTACAACTAAATAACCAATAAAAAAAAAAAATAATAATAAAATTTATATTGAATTAAATTGTCGCAATGCATATATACATACGCAAATCACTGTAGTCATACATTTAGTACAAATAAATACAATTTGGAGCAAAAAAAAAAAAAATACATTTTAACATGTACTGAGCTGAACATTAGAAATAGATATTGATTAATTTATAACATACCTGTGGAGGAAAATAAAGTGAGAAAGCAGAGAAATAGGATTATAACAGAGCCTTTGGTATTCATTGTTCTTCTAAAACATTTCAGTGACAAATGGAGGAAATGTTTCTGTTTCCTGTGTTGAAAGAGGGTGTATTATACAAAGAGCAACACATGATTTTCTTTTTTAGATGTGCATAATGCTGACACACCCACAATGCTGAAACACACACACACACACACACACACACACACACACACACACACACACACACACACACACACACACACACACAAAACAGCACAATTTGAAGACTTCAACCTTTAAATTGGGTTTAGATTACTGTAAAAGTTTACAATGTGATAATGAGAAAACGGAAATTCGGCTGCATCTGAGTGCAAAAAAAACCCACATTGTGCATTTAAAAAATAATTTGAAAATATAAACAGTCAACTAGAGTTTATCTGTCAGAGGTTTGAAATGATGAACCAGTTAGTGATCCTAAACACATAACCACAAGTGGTTGCTATCAAACTAGCAAACCAACAACAAAGACAATTCATTTCTACAATGAAATATATTTATGGATAGAATGGTACAGAATAGCACAAAAGTGTATATATATATATATATATATACACACACACACACACACACAGTAATTTCTCGTTACATTCCAAAACCGCCTGCGATAAACAAAAAAACGCCATAAACAGACGCCCCCCCAAAATGATTTTTTTTATTGTTTAAGCCGTAAATCATCCTCCCACACACTTGAAACACACACAGAAAACATTTGCAAGAATCTTGTGTAAATATAGTGCACTGTATAACATTTATAGTCAGTACATGTACTGTAGAGTATATAGTTCTGTAGTAGTGTAGCCATGCATAGTTTCTCTGCTTGTTTATTGGTTAAAGTGCCCTATGACATCAAAAAGAGGCGGACTTAAAGATACATGTCACGGCATTCTTTACTTTCTTTAATTATAATTATAATTATATATATATATATATATATATATATATATATATATATATATATATATATATATATATATATATTAATAAATTTCATTATTGCAAAAAAAAATTGCCTATAAGTCAACTGGTACCACCTTCTCTCAGAATGAGAGGTAAGTATTGTTCAAGGCTCTTCTCTGTTCTGGCACCGAGGTGGTGGAATGAACTTCCCCTAGATGTCCGTACCGCGGAGTCCCTGACTATCTTCAAGCGACGATTGAAGACCTACCTCTTCCTGAAACACTTAAATTAGCACTTTCCAAGTTTGCTTTGTAGAATTCAAGAGTTATTTAAGTAATTTTTGTACGTCGCTCTTTTTTTTGGTCTATCATGCTATCCGCAATTATGCGATAAACCAGGGGATTACTGTGTACACTATATTTTCAAAAGTATTGGGTCACCTGGTCATAAGTACAGTATGTGATTTATGAACATTGCATTCCACATTTGGTCCCAATTTGCTTAGCCACAAGTGTAATAACAAAAGGCAGGTACTGATGTAGGTGAGGAGGCCTGGGGTGCAGTCAGTGTTCCAATTCATGTCAAAGGTGTTCAGTAGGGATGAGATTAGAGCTCTATAACAGGAGATTCAGGCTCTTCCTCTCCAAAGCATGTAAACCATGGTTTGTATATATATATATATATATAATATATATATATATTATATATATATATATATATATACACAAACACATTTCAAACAGAATTCAAACAGAACTGTGTGCTGCAATAATAACACAGTAATAAAAGTAATGCCATTAAAAAGTATTTGTATTACCACGTTATTAACAAGTTTATTTTGTTTATTTATGTATGTATGTATGTATGTATGTATACAGTTTCTAGTCAGATTAGTTTGTTGTCAAAATGGCTTGTTAAAAGATAATGAAAAAAAGAACACCAAATGAATGACCCTTAATAGACAAGGTTGTATTCATTCTCCTGGCTAATAGGTTAAACACCAAAGTGCCTGTTCTTCAGAGTCTGTGTAGCTAGTCAATGTGAAGCAATGCTGCACTCACTCACTCCCAAAAGAGTGGATGCATTCGAACAGGTTAAACAAAAAATAAACACTCCAAATTTAGTGAAACAAATTTATAGACAAATAATATAAAGTTTGACATGAACGTTCTAAATGCATGTTAAGAAGTAAATGGTGATGTGAATTTTAAGCAAAAACCGAGAATAAATTAACTAATGCAGTGAAGGCGATGTGTGGGAGTTTTCTCTAATTTGCTCATGCTCATTTGTAGTTGGTAACGGCTGTCAATCAGACATATCCCCCCAAACCCCCCGGTGTGTCTTCATCATTACAATGCTAAATCAGACTACAAAAAGGAAAGAGCAAATCTGTCACAGTTTCAATTGTGGTGTAAACAATGATGGTTGTTTTGTAATTAGCTTAATTCAAGCTGCTTCTAAATCTGTGACCTAAATCAGCCATTAATTGGCATTAGGACTTCAGTTTTACTTGTACTGAAAATTTTGCTACATTAGATTGGGATTGCATCCATGAAATTTATTTTAGTGCCAAATATAAACTAGAAACAGCATTTTAAAGACCTTAACCTAAAAAATTGTTTTGGTTTCAGATTTTCCACTTAAATTCTACTTGATTTGTTTCAGGTACAGGAAATCGCTATAAAAAATAAAACTGAATTAAATTGAATTGAATTGAATCTTTGTTTACCATCATTTCCGACCACAGGACCACTTTTAGTTGTTTTGTTTTGGGGTTCAGACCACCTAACCCTCATTGAGGTGTAAAATATCCAGCAACAAAGCGTGCACTGATTTCAACTTGTTGGTAATACCATTACTGTTCTCTTTATTAGGAAAATATTTACACCGGCTCTTTTACGCAATTGTCTAAACAAGCACAATGTGTAAAATCCTGCATATATAGTTAAAGAGCTCCAGTAACTCCAGTGTTTACACGTAATAACAGTAAAAACATTTAGTAGGTAATTCTTCTGCAAGTGGAATATAATGTTAATTAATGAGAAAGGTCAGACCTGACAGGGAGGCCACAGTAACACAAATAAACACTCTATCACCGTGGTGGACAGTAACGAAGTAAATGTAATTTATTACTGTAAGTACCGTATTCTCCGGACTATAAGCCGCTACTTTTTCCCACGCTTTGAACCCCGCGGCTTAAACAACAAAGCGGCAAATTTATGGATTTTTCCTGTTTTTTTTCCGGTTTTACTAACTTCATGCCAAAAAACTGAGCCCATAACATTAGACCAATTAAATTGCCAAACAGGTTCAGGTGAACCAATAAAACTCTTTATTTTAAATCAGATGCGCTCCCACTGAATCGGGCCGCACCACATCATAAATATGGATGAGGTTTCTCTGACGTTTGACCTGCCGCTCACTCGGACTGTCAACAGGAAATGCGAATCATTCGTCACGCTGAAAACAACCGGGCATGAAAAAAACGCACTTCACATGAGCTGCACGGCATCGGGAGAAAAGCTTCACCGATGGTGATTTTTAAACGCACGACGATGTCGAAAGATAAACTCTCGAGAGAAATAGTTGTGAAAGGAAGGAGGAAGACAGTGAACAATGACTTTCTTGGTAGGCTACTGTTTAGATACAAGCCGTGTACCAGACACTGTCTTTCGTTAAAGCCTGTGTAAAGTTCATTAGTTTCAATGTAGACATGCGGCTTATAGACAGGTGCGGCTTATTTATGTTCAAAATAAACATCTTTGTAAAATTCAGTGGTTGCGCTTAATAGTCCGTAAATTATCGTAAGTAGCTTTTTTGCATATCTGTACTTTACTGAAGTGTTTCCATTTTGGGGAGAAACGTAAACTTCACTACATTTCAAAGTCAAATATCTCTTTTTACTCGACTACATTTTACTAAATCAGTCGTTCCCTTTTATTTACAAGAGGATAAAAAAAATTAACTGGTCAAGCTCACAGCAAGCCACCAATCAGGGTAAAGAGCGCACTCTGTTTTAAACTTGTTTTGATTACTGCTTGGTGGTATCTATTTAGCACCAACATACAGTTCAGTGTCATGTTTAACAGTAAGCAGGACATTTTGAAAGTAATTAGCTAGACCTTTAGGGGCACCAGCAGCACAGGTTATGTGTATACCGGGAGCCAGGGCGCCGGACATAGCAGGTCAGCTTAGATTCTTAGGAAAGCACAGGTTCTCTAAAATAGTTTTTCACACAGGAGCTAATGATATACGCCTTCGACAGTCAGAGGTTACTAAGAGTAATGTTATAGAGGTGTGTAAATTAGCGAAGGCAATGTCCGATGCTGTAATATGCTCTGGCCCCATCCCAATGCGACGTGGCGATGTAGCCTACAGCAGGTTATGGTCGCTGAACTGCTGGATGTCCGAGTGGTGCTCCAAAAATAATGTGGGCTTCATTAATAATTGGAGCATTTTTGAGGGCAAGGCTGGCCTGTTAGGGCGGGACGGTGTCCATCACACTCGGGAAGGTGCTGCTCTCATTTCTTGTAGTATAGGTCATAGTCTCAGAACAGCACTAGTTAACAAGTGACTGTCTAGAGCCAAGGCCAGGGAGCAGACAGACAGGCTAAACCGACCATCTGCTAGCTGCACAGAGTCGTCACTCAGGATCCACCATATTGAGACTGTGTCTGTCCCCCGAGCAAAACCAAAATATAGGAGTTATCAGAAAGTCTGTTTAAGTAACCTGATTAACATTAAATTAAATAGGACTGAACGCACAGCCAGCACCTCTGATCTAAAAATAGGATTGTTGAATATTAGATCTCTCACGCCAAAAGCGCTTACTATAAACGAAATTATTACCGACCAGGAGTTTAATATAATGTGTTTGACAGAAACGTGGATCAAATCGAATGAATATATAGCATTAAATGAGGCGAGTCCCCCTGGGTATAGTTACATATACCAACCCCGTCTAAATGGCAGAGGAGGCGGAGTCGCAGCTATTTATAATAATAATCTAAACGTCACACAAAAGACTAAATACAAATGTAAAACATTTGAAGTTCTTTACACCAACATAAAATATTCAGTGTCCGAAAGCAGGTCAAGCCAGTTAATTCCACTAATTATTATTTATAGACCCCCAGGGCCCTACTCTGATTTTCTGATAGAATTTGCAGATTTCATTACAAATGTAGCTAATTCTTTAGACAAAGCATTAATTGTTGGAGACTTTAATATTCATTTTGATAATCAGGAAGACTCCTTAAGAGCAGCAGTTGTGTCCATACTAGATTCAGTTGGAATTAATCAGAATGTTATAGGACCCACTCATAGTGGTGGACACACTCTTGATTTGTTGTTAACATTTGGATTAAAAATAAAAAACTTAGTCATAATTCCACAGTCTAAAGCTATTTCAGACCATTATCTAATCTCGTTTAAAATTTGCCTAAGTCATTGCATTTCTACCTCACCACGTTATCGTGTTAAGCGTACTTTCACGTCAGCTACAGCAGCGCGTTTTATTAATAATCTTCCCGAAATTACGATATTAGATAGATCTCCGTCAGACCCCGCAGAGCTCGATTGGGCCACTGAACATCTAGAAACAACGTTACGTTACACTCTAGATGATGTAGCTCCCCTTAAGACCAAAATGATCAGGGAGAAAAAATTAGCACAGTGGTATACTGATCATACGCGCACCTTAAAACAGACCACTCGAAAATTAGAACGTAAATGGCGTCAAACAAAATTACCAATTTTTCAAATTGCATGGAAGGAGAGCCTCCTAAAATATAGAAAATCTCTTAGTGCTGCTAGATCAGCATATTTCTCCACCCTCATAGAAAATAACAAGCATAATCCTAGATTTTTATTCAGCACGGTAGCAAAATTAACAGGGAATAAAAGCACTGCACTCACATGCACACCATCAATAGGTAGTAATGATTTCATGAACTTTTTTAATAATAAAATTGAAAACATCAGGCAAGAAATCCAGACGGTTAATATAAATCCAAATTATTTTACAAGTAACCCTGTAGACAGCAGTGTAATTATAACGGACAATCAACTACAAAGCTTCACTCCTATTCATGAGAATGACTTAATTTCATTAATCTCCTCATCAAAATCATCAACCTGCATTCTCGATCCCCTGCCTACAAGTTTCTTTAAACAGATAAATCCAGAGGTAATCAAACCAGTTTTAAAAATAATTAACTCTTCCATTAGCACTGGTTATGTACCTAAATCTTTCAAACTGGCAGTTATCCACCCCCTTATTAAGAAACCTGACCTTGACCCATGTCAGTTGTCCAACTACAGACCGATATCAAATCTCCCCTTTATATCCAAAATTTTAGAAAAGGTTGTAGCACAGCAGTTATGCTCACACCTACTTATGAATAACATTTATGAAATGTATCAGTCAGGATTTCGGCCTCATCATAGCACAGAGACGGCGCTAGTTAAGGTGGTAAATGACCTGTTATTGGCCTCTGATCAGGGTTTTGTCTCCTTACTTGTTTTGCTCGACCTTAGTGCAGCTTTTGACACCATTGATCACACTATACTGCTTGCTAGACTTGAGAACGTTGTAGGAATAAAGGGAACAGCTCTCTCTTGGCTCAGGTCTTATTTGACTGATCGCTATCAGTTTGTTGATGTAAATGGTGAGTTCTCCACACTCTATGAGGTAAAGTTTGGTGTTCCTCAAGGATCTGTCTTAGGCCCACTGTTTTTCTCTTTATATTTGCTGCCTCTTGGTGAAATCATTCATAAACATGGGATTCGCTTCCATTGCTATGCTGATGACACACAGCTGTATATTTCAGCAAAGCCAGATGAGAGAGATCAACTAAACAGTGTTGAGGAGTGTGTAAAGGACATTAGACAGTGGATGCTTAATAACTTTCTTCTGCTCAACTCAGATAAGACGGAAGTACTTTTACTAGGACCACATGCAGCTAGAAGCAAACTTTCTGATTACGTAGCATCTCTGGATGGTGTTTCTGTTTCAGCATGTACGGCTGTCAAAGACCTTGGTGTGATTATTGACCCGAGTCTTTCCTTTGAGTCTCACGTGAATAATATTACCAGGATCGCCTTCTTTCACCTAAGAAATATTGCTAAAATTAGAAATATGATGTCATTACAGGATGCAGAAAAACTAGTTCATGCTTTTGTTACTTCTAGATTGGACTACTGTAACGCTTTACTGTCTGGGTGTGCGAGTAAGTGCATAAATAAGCTTCAGTTAGTCCAGAATGCAGCAGCAAGAGTCCTCACTAGATCTAGGAAATACGACCACATCACCCCTGTTTTAATCAGTCTACACTGGCTCCCAATCAAATCTCGCATTGATTATAAAATATTACTACTGACGTATAAAGCACTTAACGGTCTCGCACCGCAGTATCTGAGTGAACTTCTGTACCAGTATGATCCTCCACGCCTACTTAGATCAAAAGGTGCTGGCTATCTGTTGGTTCCTCAAATAATGAAGACTACCGCAGGGGGCAGATCTTTTCTTATAAAGCCCCACAGTTATGGAACAGCCTTCCAATCAGTGTTCGGGACTCAGACACAGTCTCAGTGTTCAAGTCGAGGTTGAAAACTTATTTATTTAGTCAAGCCTTTTATCAGTAGATTTTTTCTTAGGTAAAGATGCAGATCTGAAGGGAGCATGGATATAGAGTGTTTGGTGAACTGGTATATTTGTATGCTGTCGTCCCCTCACATTCACACGTTCACTCGGGTTTGTTGACGGTGGTGTGGTGGGTCGTCTCTTATCCCAGAGATCCCTCATGTCTGTGTTACCTTCTGGTTCTCCCTTTTAGTTATGCTGCCATAGCGAGTCTTGCCGGAGTCCAAACTGCACAGTGACATTAACTTTCATACACCAATAGTTACACTTAATAATCCATATCCTTCTCTTCCCGTCACCCTCTCTCTCTCTGTCTCTCTCTCTCTCTCTCTCTCTCTCTCTCTCTCTCTCTCTCTCTCTCTCTCTCGGTCGAGTTAAACATGCTCCTGAGGCTCCAGTGACCACTGTTCCTGCCCCTCTCCCCTCCGCGGATCTTCATACTTCTGTGCAGCTTGGGACGGTATCTCATCAAGACCTTGGGTGGTTCCATGTAATTCCGGAGTAGAACAGGTGCTTTGAGGATGGATTGGACTGTAGTTGGTGTCGGCGGTCTGCTGCACTGACTCGGGAGTGCAGTTTGCTTCTGATCATCATCACTGCACCCCGCAACTTTGTATATATGCTTCAAATGGACATTTGGTGCAACCCAGATGAGGATGGGTTCCCTCTTGAGTCTGGTTCCTCTCACGGTTTCTTCCTTATGCCATCTCGGGGAGTTTTTCCTTGCCACAGTTGCTCATCAGGGACAAACATACTTACAAAGAACATATTTACATTTAATCACCACATTATCTGTGTAAAGCTGCTTTGAGACAATGTTCATTGTTAAAAGCGCTATACAAATAAAAATGAATTGAATTGAATTGAATTAATAAATGATGGCACATACTTTACCTTGCCACAACAGTAAAAGTGACAGTGGATTACACTTGATCTGGTGAAAAGCTACGCAACTTTTAAAACCATTAGAGATGGACTTTAAAGGGGCTGAGGGCCCCAGATTAACAATTGTTAGGGGCCCAAAAAAATCTGGACCTTGAAGCTGCACCTACTACAAGCAGACAAAACTTTACCCAATAGAACAAAACCACCAAGCAGTCATTGAGAAGAGGAAGATATAAACGTCAATTCTTTAATTTTTTAAAAATAAAAGGGCACGCTCTGTTTTAAACTTGTTTTGCTTGGCAGTGGTGGATTTAGGCAGAGGCAACATGTGCAGCCGCCCAGGGTTGCATCTTGCCAGGTTGCTGCATGAGGCATTGATGCAAATCCATCGTTTTTTTTTTTTCAAACTACTCAATTACTTCATTACACCACGGTCAATGAACTTTTTCGGGACTAGGGAGTAAGAGTAACATAAGAGTCTTTTCACAAACTGAGTTAATTAAGCAAAAAGTCTTGTGATAAAAATAATAATAGAAACATTATGGCCATAATAAATCATAATACTTGGATACGAAAGTACATTTGAAGGCAAATAATTTTGAACTGTTACTTAAGTGACAAAGGGAGCACTTTTACTTTTACTGGATTCATATTTTACCTACTGTTTCTCTACTTTTACTCAAGTACCTGCTTTTTGTACTTTATCCACCACTGTTAGTTGCAAAATGTTTCTCCAACTGTTTAATTTTAATGACACTTTTTTTGGCCGAAGGAGGAGAAGGAAAGGAGAAAGAGGTCTACAGAGACGGCAGGAAAAGGAGAAGTGGAGGAGAGTGGAGGTTCGGGTCAGTACTTCAAATGTGGGTACTATGATTGGTAAAGGGATAGAATTAGCTGATATTGGAGAGGAGAAAGGTAGATATGTTGTGTGTTCAGGGGACCAAGTGGAAACATTGGAGGTTGGTTTTAAACTGTTCTATCATGGTGTGTAAGGAAAGAGAAATGGTGTAGGGGTGATCCTGAAGGTAGAGTACAGTAAGAGTGTAGTGGAGATAAAGAGAGTTTTTGATTAACCTAAAGCTGTAAGTTGTAGGGGTGGTGATAAATGTAATCATAAAAAGGATTTATACCGATTGGCCAGGCAGAGAGACCGAGCTGGGAAGGATGTGCTGCAAATTAGAGCAATAGGATGGAGATGTAAATGTGTTGACTAGTGAGGAGAGTGTGTTGAGAAGATGGAGGGAGTATTTTAAGAAGCTGATGAATGAGGAAAATGAGAGAAAGAAGGTTGGATGATGTGGAGATGGTCATGCAGGAAGTGGATAGGTTTAGTAAGGAACAAGTGAGAACAGCGATTAAGAGGATTAAGAGGGGAAAGTCAGATGTACCAGATAACATACCGGTAGAAGCATAGAGATGTTTAGAAGAGATGGCAGTGGAGATTTTATCCAGATTGTTTAACAAGATTCAGAAGGTGAGAGGATGCTTGAGAAATGCAGAAGGAGTGTGCTGGTACAGATCTTTAGGAATAAGGGAGATGTGCAGACCTGCAGTAACTACAGGTGAATAAAGTTGATCAGTCACACCATGAAGTTATGGGAAAGAGTAGTGGAAGCCAGGCTGAGAGAAGAGGTGCCCATTTGTGAGCAACACTTTTCAGTTTCATGCCGTGGAAGAGCACCACAGGCGCATTATTAAGGTCAAAAAGAATTGTATAGTGTTTGTGGATTTAGAGAAAATGTACAACAGGGTGATGAGAGAGGAGTTGTGGTATTGTATAATAAAGTCAGGTGTGTCAGAGAAGTATGTGAGGATGGTGCAGGACATGTATGAGGACAGTGTGACAGCAGTGAAGTGTGCAGTAGGTACGACAGACTGGTTTAGGGTGAAGGTTGGACTGCTTTGAGGATCGGCTCTGAGCCCTTTCCTGTTTGCAGTGGTGATGGACAGGTTGATGGACGAGGTCAGACAGGAGTCTCCCTGGACTATGATGTTTACGGATGATATTGTGATTTGTGGTGAGAGTAGGGAGCAGGTTGAGAAGAGCCTTTAGAGGTGGAGGTATGTGGTGGAGAGAAGGGGTATGAAAGTCAGTAGGAGTAAGACAGAGTACATGTGTGTTAATGAGAGGGAGGGCAGTGGAGTGGTGCAGTTGCACGGAGAAGAGGTGGAAAAGGTGGAGTTCAGGTACCTGGGGTCAACAGTGCAAAGTAATTGAGAGTGTGTTAGAGAAGTAAAAAAAAAAGTGCAGGCAGGGTGGAGTGGGTGGAGAAGAGTGATAGCAGGAGTGATTTTGATAGAAGGGTTTCTGCAAGAGTAAAAGGGTGTTTATAGAACTGTGGTGAGACCTGTGATGTTGTATGGATTAGAGACAGTGGCATTGAGAAAAAAGGAAGTGGAGCTGGAGGTAGTAGAGCTGAAGATGTTGAGGGTTTCTTTGGGAGTGACGAGGATAAAAAGGATTAGAAATGAGTTTATTAGAGGGACAGGCGAGCTTGAGATGGTTTGGACATGTGCAGAGGAGGGACATGGGGTATATCGGTAGGAGAATGCTGAGGATGGAGCCACCAGTAAAGAGGAAAAGAGGAAGACCAAGGAGGGAGCTCATGGATGTGGTGTGAAAGAGGCAGATGTAGAGGACAGGTGGTATGGAGACAGATGATCCGCTGTGGCGACCCCTGAAGGAAGAAGCCTAAAGAAGAAGAAGAGAACACTTTTTTCAGACTTTTGTTGCCAATGACCTAAAATGTTTTGAGATCTGTTGTGGACATAAATTGAAAAATGACCTTATTGTTTTCTTAAAATGGTACATTTCCTCACTTTAAACATGTGAAATGTATTGTATGTTTTATTGTGATTAAATTAGAATTTTACACAGTGTCCCAACTTTTTTGGAATTGGGGTTGTAAATAAATAGCTGTTCTAATGGGAAGAGGGATGATGTTTTTCAAACACACGAACACACACGTAGTTTTGCATTTCACATCATACACTTTTACCCTAACTTACCTAAAGGTGGAGACATTATGCCATGTTAATTGACAGAAACATCCCCCTGTGCTGCTTTTTGCATAAACACACCTCTAACATAAAACAGAAATCTAAAAGCCTTTCTGTCCATTTGTTACTAACTTACTTTAAAGGAACAATGAACATCAAAGGCAGTGTTATAGTCTTATTCCTCTATTTCCTGACTCTATTTTCCTTAACAGGTAGGTCATTCTAATTTAAGCTATTCACCATATAATTTTCATTTTTGTGTGGTTTAATTTGTCTGCATTTAAGCTGTACATTTGAATACAGAGTTTTAAGTCTCTTATGTATTGTCCACATAAGTTTCCCATGAAGTGAATAAGAATTACAAACATATATTGCTATAATGCTTAAAATGTATTTTGTCCACAGACTGTAGCAAATGTCAGACCAATACAGGGAGTGCAGAATTATTAGGCAAATGAGTATTTTGACCACATCATCCTCGTTATGCATGTTGTCTTACTCCAAGCTGTATAGGCTGGAAAGCCTACTACCAATTAAGCATATTAGGTGATGTGCATCTCTGTAATGAGAAGGGGTGTGGTCTAATGACATCAAACCCTATATTAGGTGTGCATAATTATTAGGCAACTTCCTTTCCTTTGGCAAAATGGGTCAAAAGAAGGACTTGACAGGCTCAGAAAAGTCAAAAATAGTGAGATATATTGCAGAGGGATGCAGCAGTCTTAAAATAGCCAAGCTTCTGAAGCGTGATCATCGAACAATCAAGCGTTTCATTCAAAATAGTCAACAGGGTCGCAAGAAGCGTGTGGAAAAACCAAGGCGCAAAATAACTGCCCGTGAACTGAGAAAAGTCAAGCGTGCAGCTGCCAAGATGCCACTTGCCACCAGTTTGGCCATATTTCAGAGCTGCAACATCACTGGAGTGCCCAAAAGCACAAGGTGTGCAATACTCAGAGACATGGCCAAGGTAAGAAAGGCAGAAAGTCGACCACCACTGAACAAGACACACAAGCTGAAACGTCAAGACTGGGCCAAGAAATATCTCAAGACTGATTTTTCAAAGGTTTTATGGACTGATGAAATGAGAGTGAGTCTTGATGGGCCAGATGGATGGGCCCGTGGCTGGATTGGTAAAGGCAGAGAGCTCCAGTCCGACTCAGACGCCAGCAAGGTGGAGGTGGAGTACTGGTTTGGGCTGGTATCATCAAAGATGAGCTTGTGGGCCTTTTCGGGTTGAGGATGGAGTCAAGCTGAACTCCCAGTCCTACTGCCAGTTTCTGGAAGACACCTTCTTCAAGCAGTGGTACAGGAAGAAGTCTGCATCCTTCAAGAAAAACATGATTTTCATGCAGGACAATGCTCCATCACACACGTCCAAGTACTCCACAGCGTGGCTGGCAAGAAAGGGTATAAAAGAAGAAAATCGAATGATATGGCCTCCTTGTTCACCTGATCCGAACCCATTGAGAACCTGTGGTCCATCATCAAATGTGCGATTTACAAGGAGGGAAAACAGTACACCTCTCTGAACAGTGTCTGGAGGCTGTGGTTGCTGCTGCACGCAATGTTGATGGTGAACAGATCAAAACACTGACAGAATCCATGGATGGCAGGCTTTTGAGTGTCTTGCAAAGAAAGGTGGCTATATTGGTCACTGATTTGTTTTTGTTTGGTTTTTGAATGTCAGAAATGTATATTTGTGAATGTTGAGATGTTATATTGTTTCACTGGTAAAATAATATTGAAATGGTATAAATTTGTTTTTGTTAAGTTGCCTAATAATTATGCACAGTAATAGTCACCTGCACACAGATATCCCCTAAATAGCTAAACTAAAACTACTTCCAGAAATATTCAGCTTTGATATTAGAGTTTTTTGTGTTCATTGAGAACATGGTTGTTGTTCAAATTAAATCCTCAAATGAAATTAATCCTCAAAAATACAACTTGCCTAATAATTCTGCACTCCCTGTATATTAGAAGTGGACAGTCTTACCTTTTTACTGACTGATGACAATAAGCTGCTTATGGATAATGATCGAATTCACTATATGTACATTTGAAGTGGATTTGATTACTGCTTTAAAATTACTTTACAATTATTTGTCCACAGAGTGTACCAAATGTACCAATGTATTAGAAGGGGGCACTCTCACATTTATACTGGCTGATAATAATAATCCACTTGTGGATAATGATCGATTCATTGTAAAAAAAGATAATACATTTATAGTCCCCAAAAGGAGGCAGAATGAAAAGGGACCGGGGATTGTGGAAGGTAATTCCCTGAAGTTCAAGCATGTGGAAATGAGTGATACTGGAACATACATCGTTGAGGTTTTTGATGATAAGGGCACCAACAAAAAATCATACCCGGAAAGCGTATATGTGTATATGGTAAGACATTTTGAATTATAAAAGCTATTTTAGTTCATCCTTTCATCCTTTTAATCAATGTGATTAAAACAGTTTACAAATGTTGATATCTTATACCTCATCACTAATGCAGTATTGTTTTATATTTGCTATTTAAAAGGCATCTATATAAAACTATTAATAATACAAATGAATTGCATCAATATACTTGCAATGCTTTAATTCCATCTTTAACAGCAAAAGTCCCGAAGCCAAGAGTGAATATTACATGCCTGGAAAAAAATGTTGACATCAGATGTGAGGTCGAAATCAACAACGATCTAAGATCAGAAATATCTTACAGCTGGCACAAAAATGGGAAAGAATTAATGAAAGAATTTAACTTCACAACATCTATAGAGGACAACTCAATGTACACCTGTACTGTGAACAATCCTGTTCATAGCAACACAAGTGATCCAGTAAAACAAACATGTAAATGTTTATCATGCTCTCATTATTTTGAAACTTAAATACTTATTCCTTAGTTTGATTATATTATATATGTGGGTATGTATGGTATACATTCATTCTAACTAATTAAGTTATTAATTTATCATTTTGTTTAGGTTTCAATGTGGGTGCACTTGATTTTTGGAGCCTGGTGTGGATCTTAGCTAGTGGTGGAGGCCTCATACTTATTATTGTGTTCGTGTCTGTTGGATGGCGTGTCTGTAGACGCAAAAAAGTACAAGAGCAAGGTATGTTCTGTTTTGGATTTCATAAAATGATTAGTATTTTCTATTTGGTTGTCAGGCGAAAGAACGTGCCGGAAAACTGAAGTGAAATCCACAAAGGTTTTTATTGAAAAAAATAAAGAGCAAGACAGAAAACGGCAAAACCGCAACGAAACTCCAGGTTAAATAACCCTGGTGAAAACTATGGTTAGACAAAATACACAGAGTCCTGTAACCAATGATAAGTTAAACGGAGTGCTGGGATAGTCCGACAGTGTTCCTTAGCCTAAGCTGTAGAACGGACAATGAGCTGGTGGAGGAACGGCGTTTAAGTAGCGTGCACACTGATGAGGGCCAGGTGTAGCTGATTAGTATGTGGGAGAGCTGCTTGGAGTGATAGGTGGAGGTGTGGCTAGTGGATCCCTGACAGTGGTTTATATCATTCAACATCAAACATTATACACTCTTTAAATTAAAACTACTGTCTTCAGGTCATGTATTCTAAAGGAAAACAAAACATCCATTCAGATTTCTCTGACAGTCTGTCTTAGCTTTCTGTCAGTTTTTGGTTAAGCTAGTTAGCTTTGTTAGCTGCACAGGGCTTAAAAGAACAATGTCACTAATTGTGAGTTTTTCCTGTTGAAATTAATGCACCTAATACATTTGTCTGACTTGCACCCATATACAGTAGTATGATGCTGTAATCACCATGTTTCTCCGCCAGGATGCTATTGGCTAGTTAATGAGCAGTACCTGCTTTATCTCAAATTCATTAGAAGAACAGAAAAATATTTATTAGATGAGAAGATGTTTTTTTTTTTTCCAAAAAGTTTTCAGGTTCTTTAACTTGCATGTCATCTCTTTTTGTCTTTATGCAAGTGCAGGATAATCTATTATTTAGTCAGACATGTGACACATCATACAGAAACAGTTCATGTTTAAGTTTTGTTCACATTAAAGATCAGAATGGGAAAAAATATTATCTTAGTGGCTTTGACTAAGGCATGACTTATTATTTAAGACAGACTGGTTGACTTTGAATAGAATGTATGAGTTTACACAGAATCAGTGTTACGCATATATAACAGTGACTAACTGCTGTGCCTGATGTGCAAAAAGGAACAACTGCAAGATAAATTCACTTTTAGTTTTTGTGAAATTCTTAGTATAGTATGTATATATAATGCAGTTTTTTGCAAAGCATTTTAATAATGTTATGCAATCACACAAAACAGGAAACAGACATCCTATAGTCTTTTTGGATTCTAGATGTTTCGGCAGAGACAGCGGAAACTTGCCTACTGCATCTTCTTGAACTGCTATACAGTACATTATCCATTACAGAGCAGTGCAACACATTTAGAGGAAACTGCTATCTGCCCTCATCTGCATGCTTGAACTTATAAAGGCCTGAGATTGTATAGTGTGCAAATAACATTGTAAAAAAAGCTCAACAACCTTCCTACCAAACAAAAGAGCATGGCTAAATTTAAAAGCTCTGTTAGACTTTTGGTCTAGCTGTAGTTTGATGACACCATCAAGTTGTGATCTCGGAATTTTCCTGTTGCACAACCCATGAACCCACTCTTCATTTTAAATTCGTATAAATCATTATAAGCCACATTTCTCATGTTTATGTTGTTTGTAAGTTTGTTGTCAAGCAGTAACATTTCTGAGTGGGCAAAATCACCAGCTTCTGGGAGAAGAAGGAAAATGCTCATAAGTAAAGATATTGTTCCTCCGCCTATTTAACCACATTATATATACCGGTACATTCATAACGCATGTATGAACCAATGTATAATTGTTTAATAAAATAGGATTACCATGACTACCAAAGAATAATCCTACAGATGAATGTCCCCTTTTAATACTTAATCCTGTGTTCTTTTACAGGTACAGAGGGGTTATGAAATGATTATCTTACCATTTTTATCATCCACACCTCTTCACTTACTTACTCTGAAACCACATCTCTTAAACCATCTCAACCAGATGTGCAGAATCTGTATAAATGCATAAACATTCAGTCATAGCATAAAATAAATATAACAGTATTTGTTTATTATTTCATTTGGTAATATGTCCTTTTATGTTGTGTTCCTTTTTTATTACTTTGAAGTGAAGAAAAAGCTAATTTTTTTATTTAATGCACATCATCACATTTATGTATAATTGCCTTTCTCTGTTTTTGATTGAAAATAAATAAATAAATAAATAAATACAACCCAGTTCCAAAAAGTTACTACAATGTGCAAAATGTAAATACGAGGTGTTACAAGAAAGTACTCTATGTATCTACGTTTACACACTATTATCTTCAAAATAGTCCCCTTGCACAGCAATACAGCGCCCCCAGTGTTCCTGTCACTTCTGGAATGTGTCCTGGAAGTCTTCTTGTCGAAGTGTGTCAAGCACTTTCTGCCATTTGTGCTGGATCTCTACAATGGTTTTAAAACGGCGACATTTGTGCTGAAACTTAACCGTCAGGAAGAGAGCAAAGTCCACAAAGCCAAATCTGGCAATTATTTGGATTGTTCGGGACAATCATCATGCACAAGTTGCCGAATGGTTTAGAAATGTTTGGGGGTTAAGCTTGTTTAAGGTCTTGCTTATCTCTTGTCTTCTTCCGGTGGTGTCCTTCAGCTCTTGAAGTGCGTGTACCACTCAAAACATCTTGAACAACTTATTGTAGCATTGACGAATGTCAAACGTGCATCATGTTAGATGTCTCTATGTCAGATTTGCCCAGTTTCACTGAGAACTGAAAATATCCTATATGTGTTTGATACAGGATTCTAGCAGTTATGGGAGTTCATTGTTCTATTTTTCTTTTAATGATGTGCCAAATGTCTCCAAATGGTGAAAGGTCTGAACCAGTGGTCCCCAACACCCGAGCAGCGGACAGGCACCGGTCCGTGGGTCAATTGGTACCGAGCCACACAAAAAGAATACATAACTCACATTATTTCCGTTTAATTTATTACCTGATTCTGAACAATGATTTATTTTGGAAAATTCTCTCTGCCACATCTGTCAATGACTTACTCTTGATGCATGTCAAGATGCCTCGGTCACATGTCTTACCTCCACTTGCTACCTTCTTAAAGGTGCTGCTCCGGCCGCTAACACACAATACATTACTGCTAAATTCAAACCCCCAAGCTAGCAAAATAAACAAACAACAACACAGTGGATTCACGTTTATTATTATATTTGGAAAATACCAGTTTTTATGGTTGTATCATTAAATTTTGTTGTATTTATCCACCACACCTTAAAGGCCGGTCCATGAAAATATTGTCTGACATTAATCTGGTCCGTGGTGCAAAAAATGGTCTAGACTACAGACAGGCCAGTTCAGCTCTGGGACCCTTCTTCTACAAAGTCATGCTATTGTAATAAGTGCAGAATTCAGTTAGCATGGTCTTGCTCAAATATGCAAGGCCTTCCCTGAAAAATATGTTTTCTGGGTGTAGGCATTTCTTTTGCCTAGAGATTTCTCCAGATTCTTTGAAACTTTGGATTATATTATATACTGTAAATAATGAGATATTTAACTGTTTTGCTATTCTATGTTAAGGACATATTCTATGTTTGACAATTTGTAGACACAGTGTTAGTGAATTAGTGAAGACTCTGCCTCTCCAAAATAATCTTTTTATATTTGTTCCATTATTTTGTTGCCCAGTCCCAACTTTTTTGAAATGTGTCATCAAGCCATCAAGTTCAAAATTACCTTATTATATATATATATATACAGTGCCCTCCACAATTATTGGCACCCCTGTTTAAGATGTGGTCGTGGACTTCAAAAAATTCTCCTTTTTTTTTAAACAACATAGAACCCAAATGCAAAAAAAGAGAAAAATCCAACCTTTTATTTAAGTACATAACTTTGGTGTTAAAAAAATCACACATTTAGAAAAAAAACAAAAAACTTGAAATCATGTGTGCCACAATTATTGGCACCCCTAACAATTCCTCTGAAAAATGTAATTGTTTTTTTTTTATATATATATATTTTTCTGTAATTTCTAAGGTTGGTCAGGGTATCTAGGGACTTTTAATTAGTAATTCATGATTTCCTGTTTCCCTGGGGTATAAATATGAAGTGACACAGAGGCCTAATTCTCTTACCCATTTGTCAACATGGCAAAGACAAGAGAACACACCATTCGAGTAAGGCAGATGTGTGTCGACCTTCATAAGTCAGGCAATGGCTACAAGAAAATAGCCACTCGCCTTAACTTGCCGGTATCTACAGTCAGAGGAATCATTAAGAAGTTTAAAACAACTGGAACAGTGACAAACAAGGCTGGAAGAGGTCCCAAGTTTATCTTGCCACAACGCACAGTGAGGAGGATGGTAACAGAAGTAAAAAAATTTCCCAAGCTCACCGTCACAGAATTGCATCAAAGAGTGGCATCTTGGGGTCACAGAGTCTCCAAAACAACCATCAGACGCTCTCTACATGCCAACAAGCTGTTTGGGAGGCATGCAAGGAAAAAGCCTTTTCTCACTAACACTCACAAACGTAAACGTCTGGAGTTTGCTAAGCGGTACTGGGACTTCAACTGGGATCGTGTGCTTTGGTCAGATGAGACTAAGATTGAGCTTTTTGGCAACAAACACTCTAAGTGGGTCTGGCGTAAAACAAAAGATGAGTATGCCGAAAAGCACCTCATGCCCACCGTGAAGTATGGTGGAGGATCTGTGATGCTGTGGGCCTGTTTCTCTTCCAAAGGCCCTGGGAACCTTGTTAGGGTGCATGGCATTATGAACGCTTTGAAGTACCAGGATATTTTAAATAAAAACTTGATGGCCTCTGCCAGAAAGCTGAAGATGGGTCGTCATTGGATCTTTCAGCAGGATAATGATCCAAAACATGTGGCAAAATCTACACAAAAGTGGTTCAGCAGTCACAAACTCAAGTTCCTCCCATGGCCATCTCAGTCCCCAGACCTCAACCCAATCGAAAACCTGTGGGGCGAGCTAAAGGGAAGAGTGCATAAGAGAGGACCCAGGACACTGGATGATCTAGAAAGATTGTGCAAAGAAGAATGGTCAAAAATCCCTCTCTCTGTGTTCTCCAATCTTGTGAAATGTTATAGGAGGAGATTAAGTGCTGTCTTGTTGGCAAGAGGAGGTTGTACAAAATATTAACATCAGGGGTGCCAATAATTGTGGCACACATGATTTCAATTTTTTTTTTTTTCTAAATGTATGATTTTTTTTACCACCAAAGTTATGTACTTAAATGAAAGGTTGGATTTTTCTCTTTTTTTGCATTTCGGTTCTATGTTGTTTTAAAAAAAAGGAGAATTTTTTGAAGTCCATGACCACATCTTAAACAGGGGTGCCAATAATTGTGGAGGGCACTATATATATATATATATATATATATATATATATATATATATATATATATATATATATATATATATATATATGTGTGTGTAAAGTAAATTGCAGATGCCTCTGTATTTAGAGTTTATTCTAAAGTGTTGCAGGGTATGTGGTTTTCCTGTCAATTCACCTTGCCTAAAAATGAAACTGTGGATGGAATTTTTGAAGGTCATAGGTGCCATTTGCAGGGCCACTCTTAGACAGTCTCACAGCTGTCAAATAATGTGACATAATTTTATGTTAAGGTTGGTGTTAAATACCTTTAAATAACCTTTAAAACACACATATAATTAGTGTTAAATAGGTTGATCGTTTACATCATTATCATGCTCATGAATTGGAAAGTTAATTAATGTGTAAACTTTGTGTACCAAATTTATTACACCTTATGTTGTATATTTATATTCTAATGTTCAATTCAATTAATTTTTATTTGTATAGCGCTTTTAACAATGAACATTGTCTCAAAGCAGCTTTACACAGATAATGTGGTGATAAAAAATGAATAGGTTCTTTATAAGTGTAAGTTTGTTTCTGATGAACAAGCCAGTGGCAACTGTGGCAAGGAAAAACTTCCTGAGATGGCATAACGAAGAAACCTTGAGAGGAATCAGACTCAAGAGGGAACCGTCCTCATCTGGGTTGCACCAAATGTCCATTTCTTGCAGATATACGATGTTGCAGGGTGCAGTGATGATGATCAGAAGTTAACTGTATTCCTGAGTCAGTGTAGAAGACTGTTGACATTAACTACGGTCCAATCCATCCTCAAAGCTCCCGTTCTTACTCCGGAATTTCATGCTAACACCCAAGGCGTTGATGAGAAACCGTCCCAAGCTGCACAGAGTGGCCTCCAGTCGGAGAGAACACTATCCAGAAGCAGGCCTGGACGAAGTGGGAAGATCCACGGAGGGAAGAGGGGCAGGAACAGTGATCACTGGAGCCTCAGGAGCAAGTTTAACTTGACCGAGAGAGAGAGAGAGAGAGAGAGAGAGAGAGAGAGAGAGAGAGAGAGAGAGAGAGAGAGAGAAGAGGGTGACAGGAAGAGAAGGATATGGATTATTAAGTGTCATTATAGTTGAAAGTTAATGTCACTGTGCAGTTTGGACTCCGGCAAGACTCGCTATGGCAGCATAACTAAAAGGGAGAACCAGAAGGTAATACAGACATGAGGGATCACTGGGATAAGAGACGACCCACCAGACCACCGTCAACAAACCTAAATGAACCTGTGAATGCGAGGGGACGACAGCATACAAATATCCCAGTTCACCAAACACTCTATATCCATGTTCCCTCCAGATCTGAGCATTTACCTAAGAAAAAAATCTACTGATCAAAGGCTTGACTGAATAAATATGTTTTCAACCTTGACTTGAACACTGAGACTGTGTCTGAGTCCCGAACACTGATTGGAAGGCTGTTCCATAACTGTGGGGCTTTATAAGAGAAAGATCTGCCCCCTGCTGTAGTCTTCATTATTAGCGAAACCAACAGATAGCCAGCACCTTTTGATCTAAGTAGGATCATACTGGTACAGAAGTTCACTCAGATACTGCAGTGTGAGACCATTAAGTGCTTTATACATCAGTAGTAGTATTTTATAATCAATGCGAGATTTGATTGGGAGCCAGTGTAGACTGATTAAAACAGGGGTGATGTGGTCATATTTCCTAGATCTAGTGAGGACTCTTGCTGCTGCATTCTGAACTAATGAAAGCTTATTTATGCACTTATTTGCACACCCAGACAGTAAAGCGTTACAGTAGTCTAATCTAGAAGTAACAAAAGCATGAACTAGTTTTCTGCATCCTGTAACGACATCATATTTCTAATTTGAGCAATATTTCTAAGGTGAAAGAAGGCAATCCTGGTAATATTATTCACATGAGACTCAAAGGAAAGACTAGGGTCAATATTAACACCAAGGTCTTTGACAGCCGTACACGCTGAAACAGAAACACCATCCAGAGATGCTCCGTAATCGGAAAGTTTGCTTCTATCTGCATGTGGTCCTAGTAAAAGTACTTCCGTCTTATCTGAGTTAAGCAGAAGAAAGTTATCAAGCATACACTTGTCTAATGTCCTTTACACACTTCTCAACATTGTTAAGCTGAGCTCTCTCATCTGGCTTTGCTGAAATATACAGCTGTGTATCATCAGCATAGCAATGGAAGCGAATACCATGTTTATGAATAATTTCACCAAGAGGCAGCATATATAAAGAGAAAAGCAGTGGGCCTAAGACAGATCCTTGAGGAACACCAAACTTTACCTCAGAGAGTGTGGAGAACTCACCATTTACATCAACAAACTGATAGCGATCAGTCAAATAAGACCTGAGCCAAGAGAGAGCTGTTCCCTTTATTCCAACAACGTTCTCAAATCTAACAAGTAGTATAGTGTGATTAATGGTGTCAAAAGCTGCACTAAGGTCAAGCAAAACAAGTATGGAGAGAAAACCCTGATCAAAGGCCAATAAAAGGTCATTTACCACCTGAACTAGTGCCGTCTCTGTGCTATGATGAGGCCGAAATCCTGACTGATACATTTCAAAAATGTTATTCATAAGTAGGTGTGAGCATAATTGCTGTGCTACAACCTTTTCTTAAATTTTGGATATAAAGGGGAGATTTGATATCGGTCTGTAGTTGGACAGCTGAAATGGGTCAAGGTCAGGTTTCTTAATAAGGGGGTGGATAACTGCCAGTTTGAAGGATTTAGGTACATAACCAGTGCTAATGGAAGAGTTTATTATTTTTAAAACAGGTTCAATTACCTCTGGAGTTATCTGTTTAAAGAAACTTGTAGGCAAGGGATCGAGAATGCAGGTTGATGATTTTGATGAGAAAATTAATGAAATTAAGTCATTCTCATGAATAGGAGTAAAGTTTTGTAGTTGATTGTCTGCTATAATTACACTGCTGTCTACAGGGTTACTGGTCAAATAATTTGGATTGATATTAACCGACTGGATTTCTTGCCTGATGTTTTCAATTTTATTATTACAAAATTTCATGAAATCATTACTACCTAATGATGGTGTGCATGTTAGTGCAGTGCTTTTATTCCCTGTTAATTTTGCTACTGTGCTGAATAAAAATCTAGGATTATGCTATTTGAAATACTGTTAACTTTGTTTGACGCCATTTACGTTCTAATTTTCGAGTGGTCTGTTTTAAGGTGCGCGTATGATCATTATACCACTGTGCTAATTTTTTCTCCCTGATCATTTTCAGGGAGAAAGGGGAGCTACATCATCTAGAGTATAACGTAACGTTGATTTTAGGTATTCAGTGGCCCAGTTGAGCTCTGCTGGGTCAGACGGAGATCTATCTAATATCGTAATTTATGGAAGATTATTGATAAAATGTGCTGCTGTAGCTGACGTGAAAGTACGCTTAACTCTATAATATAAATATAAATATAAATATAAATATAAATATCTATAATACACACCTCTATAATATTACTCTTAGTAACCTCTGACTGTCGAAGGCGTATATCATTAGCTCCTGTGTGAAAAACTATCTTAGAGAACCTGTGCTTTCCTAAGAATCTAAGCTGACCTGCTATGTCCGGCGCCCTGGCTCCCGGTATACACATAACCTGTGCTGCTGGTGCCCCTAAAGGTCTAGCTAATTTCACGTGCCTCAGAATGGAGTCTCCTAAAACCAGAGCTCTTTCAGGTTTCTCAGCAGGTGCTTCACTGAGGAGAGCAAACCTGTTGGACACGTGAAGCGGAGAGGAATGGTGCTCCTGTGGGCGAGCCTTAGCGATAGCTTTGGCTTTGCATGTATGCCGCCAAGCCGTCACCCATTCACCCTGCTGCGAGGGCTTTAATGCTGGAGTCGGGGGAATGCTAACTCCACCTAGGGCATCCAGACTTTCCCCTGCAGAACCTGGACTGCTCTCGCACTCACTACTTCTCTCTAGAATCTGGATGCGCTCCTCTAATGCTAAGATCTTCTCCGTCAAAGAGCAAACTAGCTTACGCTTCTCACAGTTAAAATTATTGCTAACAACGGAGAAAGACTGACTAAACATGTCACACTTCACACACTGAATGAACTGGATGTTCGCCATAGCAGAGAATTTACGTACCTTACTGTAGTGTGTGTTTGTAGTTCTGGTGGGAATGTTTTCCGCTCACTGCTTTCGAACTCTTCCAAAAGCAAAAATAGACGAGACGGAGCCAATGGAAAGTAAAGGATGCAGGAAATCAAAACAATATTTTGATATTTTAAAGCGATGAGAGAGAAAAAACGAACTGTAAAAAATTGTATACGCCGATACAAACATAACTTCCCGGCAAAGTTCAACAACAGGAAACAGGATAATTCTGGGCAGGGGTGAATTATTGCACCCCTTGCTTGAGAGAAAGGAGATCCCTCCTAAGATACTTCCTCCCAAAGGGGCTGGGAAAGTAAGGGAGAACCATAGGGGACAGTGTAATGTCTCTTGAGATGCGACCAATCCACCTGGGCTTTGCTGAATTCTTTCAAATCTGCTCCACTGCGTGAGGATAAAGCCACTATTCTTTTGGTCTTAACCCCTGTCTCAAAGGGTGTCCGCTGCTCCGTTCACCCGGACCGGGATTCTGTTCTCCTTGGGCCCACAGAAGGATCTTCTGGGCCAGCCTGTATAGGGGGGGTGAGCGAAGACCTCCCTGATGGTTGATGTACGAGACCATAAAAGTGTTTTCTGACCAGATCAACACATGGTGAGGTCTGGAAGAAAATGCTTCAATGCTAGAAGCACAGCCAGCATCTCTAGGCAATTGATGTGCTACAGTAGATTGGGCCCATCCCATAGACCTTGGGAGGAGTGGCCACTTATGACCACTCTCCACCTTGTGAGGGACGCATCTGTCCTAAGCAATATGCGTTGACCGGAAACTCCCAACTTGGGGCCCTGAGATAGGAAACCGGGATCTCACCAGACATCAAAGGCACATAGGCATCGCCGCATGACCTTAATAGTATGGAGGGGATTGCCCTTCTGTGAAAACCCACGGATCCTGAGCCAACACTGAAGGGGTCTCCATGCTGGACTGCTAACTGCTCTGATCGAGCTAATATCAACCAATTGTCGATATAGTTAAGGATGTGGAGGCCATGATGTCTCAGGGGGCCAGAGCCCCAAGAGAGAGCAAGGCCAAACGGAAGAACCTGTTATGTGAAGCTTCGGCCCCAAAAGTGAACCTTAGGAACTTCTTATGAGAAGGAGTAATGGACACATGAAAGTATGCATCCTTTAGATCTACCATGACAAACCAGTCCTCGGATCTGATCTGAGACATGACCTGCTTGGGGTCAGCATTTTGAACCCGAGTCTCGACCTTTTTGTGGCCCTAAGAGCCAATCCTCTGCACGGCAGAGCTCCTGGACCTCTTGGGACTTCTCAGCAGGCCAGCCTAAAACACCTGTAACACTGCCATGGTGTCCAGGCATGCAGCAGCTGTCCTACTGAGTCATACGCCTTACCCACCAGTGGCGACGTTTTACGAAGAGGTTTGGTGGGCAGTGTCGGGGTCTTAAAGGGTGATGCAACACCCGGGGCTTCGACCCATAACCATGCACTTTCACTCCCACTACGTTGGGGACAACGATGAAGGTGGGCCGATTGCGGCTTAAGCCAAGAACTGGACACCTCAGTGTGCAGGTTTGGAAGCAAGGCAGACCACAACACGGAGGTTGTGATGTAGGTGAAGAAAGTGCTTACTGGAACCAGCGCCCCACCTCAGTAAGTGGGGACAGAACCAAGAGAAGTGAGCCGAGCATTCGCACAGATCATGCACAGATTGTGCTGAGAATCTGCACTGAATGTGCCCAGCCAGCTCTCCCAGGAACCGATCTAACATGCTCCACCCCCAAGCAGCCTCATAGGCTGTTCCTTGATCTCTTTTTTTGTGTTTGGTTTAAATCAAGATAATTTTTTCTTAAAATCAATAAATGTACTGCACTTGCATTTGGTTTCCTCATCATTACGTGCCACCAATGTAAATAAAAAATAAATAAAATAAAAGTAAATAAAAGTCTAATGAAAAAAAAATTATTGATTACTTTCCAGATTACTTTTTCTCTCTGCAGTTAAAAAGAGAATAATACTGTAAATTCGTGTAGTAGAGGCTCCTGGGTTTGAACCATTTTTGGGGATTTAAACCCTACACCATTGCTCTATTTAGAAAAAAGCAAGGCTGCTATACAACAAATTGTTCAAATCTTTCACGCCTGGTATATTCCATGTAGCATTGCATATTTTTTGTATAGAGGTTTTTCACTGCACTCCTTAAAAGTGAAAGAAACTTTTTTGTTGTTGTTTATTTTCTCATTGCTGTCACGTCATTCTTACTGTAAACTGAGCCGTCCTTAAGGTGGAGACATTTATTGCACAACTGAGTTTTGACTTCTTGTGCTTAGTGTAAGAATACCCAGCTGAAGTACAACTGAAGTCATTTTCTAGTATTGCTTCTGGAAATCTTTTAAAGAAAATGAACACCAAAGGCAGTATTAGAGTCTTATTCATCTGTTTTGTGTCTCTCTTTTTCTTATCCGGTAGGTCATGGTTTTCTTTTCTTTTTTATGATTATTTGAGCAATTATTTATTTTATCATGATACCAGATTGGTCTTCAGTTATTTATATATTCCTACTAGGTTTAGATTTCTGAAAGGAACTTCTGCGTTTGTGTGCATTTTAAATTGTGGTATCAAGTGGGGTTTTTTTCTATTCTTTTTTATTTCTTTATTTTGCAATGCCATTGCCCATTTAATTGCCATTAAAATTGCAAATGTTTTTTATTTGTTTTTTTTTTATTGCACTAATGGTTTCTTGTAAGATTTTCTCAGAAGAAATTATTCATTCACAGGCTGTAACACATGTCAGACCAATATATCAGAAGGGGACAGTCTCTCCTTTGAACTGGCTAATTATAGTAAGCCGCTTGTGGATGATGATCGATTCACTATAAAAAAAGATAATAAAATCATAGTCCCCAAAAGGAATCGTATACAAAAAGGACCAGGGATTGTGGAAGGTAATTCACTGAAGTTCCAGCATGTGAATCTGACCAATTCTGGGACATACACCATTGAGGTTTTCGATGTGAAAGGCACCAGCAAAACAGCATACTCAAAAAGCATCTGTGTATATGGTAAGACATTTGGAAGTTACATATATTTTATTGTAGTGTAACTATCCTACTTTTATTGAACATGATGAAAATGTACACTTGTTCTCAGAATGTTAACCTATATACTGTATCTTACACCATGTATTTAGAAATAATGCTTGATATTAAATTTTGAAACTACCTGCATATAAAATTGATTATAATATTTAATGAGTCATAATTGTACTCAAAATTCCTTTTTTCTATATTTACCAGCAAAAGTCCCAAAGCCTAAAGTGAATATTACATGCCTGGAAAGAAATGTTAACGTCAGATGTGTGGTTGAAATCGACAACGATCAGCGATCAGGAATATCATACAGCTGGAACAAAAATGGAAAACAATTCAAGAATGTATTAAACTTTTTAACATCTTTTGAGGACAAATCAACGTTCATCTGTACTGTATTTAATCCTTTACATAACAACACAAGTGATCCAGTGCAAGCAGCATGTAAGTGTTTTTCATGCACTCATTATTTTGGAACTTAAATATTTATTCCTTAATTTGATCATATTGTTATTAAAGAAAAGTAAATATCTATAACTTTGTTCAGGTATTAAGCCGGCTACACTCCTTGGCTTTTTCTTTGAGATCTTAGTGGGGACCTTAGGTAGTGGCCTCATTATCATACTAATTGTGGTGGTTACTGTTGCATGCTGCGTTGCCAGGAAGAAAAAGGAGCAAGAGCGAAGTAAATCCAATCTTAGATTTTGTAAAAATTATGAATTAGCTATTGTATTCAGGTCATGCAGACTTAAAACATGACATCAGATTTCTCTTTATAAAGGTTTGTCACGTTTTGTAATACTGTAGTGTGGATTACGAGGTGGTATCAAAAAGATTCTAGACTAAAAGTGCTAACCGTTGCTATTGTGACCATGTGTTTTACCACATTTGCATTCATGAATTGCAAGTTAGAACAAAGCGCAAATGTGAAAATCTGTGTGAAATTGTGCAAATCTGCCACAGAGACGTTTAACATGCGGCGATGCTGCACTGAATCATTTGAGGTGTTTTGAGTGGCACACGTGCTTTAATAGAGGAAGAACATCACTGAGAGATCAGAAAAACCTACAATGAGCTCAACTGCCAAAAATGATGAAACCTTTTGCCAACTTGTGCATGATGATTATCGGAGAACAATTCACATGATCTCTTTCACACACACCCTACTTGCCAGATTTGGCTCTTACGGACTTTGCGATCTCTTTCCAAATATAAAATCCAACTCAAATATTGCCATTTTGACACTATTGCAGAGATCCAGCGCAAAATTGCAGAGGGTGCTTGACACTCTTTTAGGAAAAGACTTCCAGGACACGTTCCAGAAGTGGCAGGAATGCTGGTATTGCTGTATTGCTGTGCAATGAGACTATTTTGAAAGTGATAGTATGTAAATGTAGATAAATAAAGTACTAGAGCTAGTACAGAGCTAGTCCCGAAACCTTTTGATACCACCGCATAATTAAAAGCCAACTTATAATATCCTAAATGCATGTAGTTCAACACATACTGAATAATGAGTATGTAAACAATATTTGTTATGGTTTATTTATTTATTTAATAAGCTATCTGACAATATTGGTGTTAGCTTTATTCGTTTTAGAAAAGTTGAAGAAAACAATGGCACTTATTGTGTCTGTCCGGTTTAAAATAATTTATAATACATTTGTCCACTTTTCACTCACAAAGTATGATGCTGCAATCACCATATTTTTCTATCAGGATGGTTTTTGTCCCATTAACGAACAGCAGAGGTGGGAGACTCGAGTCATATGACTTGACTCGAGTCAGACTCGAGTCACATTTTTCTGGACTTGAGACTTACTTGACTAGATCTCTGAAAAGACTCGACTTGACTTAAGACTTGCTCCTTGTGACTTTAGACTTGACTCGGACTTGTGCCTATTTACTTGAAATGACTTGTGGAAAATATTTTTTTTCAAATATTGTGATTTTTTTATATATTTAAGAATGGACTATGTATTTTCCAATAAGTCGGCGAACCCAATCCACTCTTCCGCATGCGTAAACCGCTAGACGCTATCCGGAAGCCGCTTGCCGCCTGCCAAAACAGCAGATCTCTCCGCAGACAAGACAACATGTACACCGCAACAACACCAGCCCCACCCCCGAGGATAATAAAGTTCGAGTTTAGAGATTACGCGTACATGGCCAGTTTGATTTTTTGCAAATGCAATTCACTGTAATTTGCCTTCACATTGGCATTATTTTAAACTGTCCAAACATCACAGTTTAACATTGAAGTGGTCAAGGGTTAAAGTTGTTATGGCCAAATACATAAATCTGGTTTGATGTACGGTAAATTTCTCCATAAATACTGGGGCATGACCTGATAGTTTTTAATTTTTTACATTATTAAAGATATTAGAAAATTAATGAAAAGCCCTAGAGTAACATGATCATAATAGTTTGTGGATAACTCTTAACAGAGCAAACAATGTTGGGTTCATCACCTTTTAAAAACCACTGCCTCACTTGTACAGTAAGATTTTTTTTTTTCTGATATTGATATTCTACTTTGAGTATGCAACCCATTGTTTGGTGTCTGATGAGATGACAGAGTATACTTTACAATTATAGGTATTATTATTACTACTATATGTTGAGATGGGGACATGTGACTGTTCACTCCATGTTTACACAGATACATCAGGGTATTCATAGATAGAAATGATCCAGTTTAACAACTGTAGTTCTGACTCCTCCTGAGAAGGGAACATCAGCACATTCTACTGTCTAAAAAACTTTTAAATTAATTCTTGTTTACTTGTTCATTTAATTTATTTTTATTTTAGAGCATTTAAAGTGCTTCTTAACGATATTTTATTACACACAAGTTGATTTATTAATTTTTGTTACCCATCATCAGCCCTCTGTGTCTAAATAAGTAATAAAAGTCCCTGAGTTAAAAAATGTGTCAAACAAATCTGTGTGCGACTTGGTATGACTTGATGACTAAGTTGCCACTTGACTTGACTTGACTTGACAAAGAGTATGACTTGACTTGACTTGACTTGACCCTTACAACAGAATGACTTGACTTGACTTTGACTTGCAATGTTAAGACTTGGACTTGACTTGAGACTTTCATTTGGTGACTTACTCCCACCTCTGACGAACAGTACATGGTTTACCTCAGATGCAGTCATTTTGTCTCATCAGACTCATGTTGGAGTTGCCTGAATAACAACAGGAAGAAAAAACTAGCAGCTTGCAATCTTGTTATAGTGAGTTTTCATTTTTGACTGAGAAGAGATCAGGGAGGACTTGGCAAATCTAAAAACAAGGACTCTTATTGAGCTGACATATTTAAGATGCGTGTTTCTGGCATATTCATATCCATTACTTCTATACATTTTTATAATCTTAGAGATTCCCATACTAGATGTCAAAATTCTAATTCGGTTTGACAAACAGCAAAATATCTAGAGAAATGCTTTCATAAGAGTCTTTTCTTGACTCAATGGCAAATATTTTTGCAATGCATATATTTCTGAGTTTGATCAATTTCATTCTAGTTCTACCTGGAATTTAGGGTTTTATGTGCTCAAAATAACATTTTCCATGCAGAGTTATAAAACCTTGCACAACAAGCACACTAAAAAGCAGCTGCTTACTGTAAAATATGAGGTCACCAAATTCCAGTCGAAGTTGTTTTGCTTCCCTTTTCCACAAAATCACACAGGATGGTGTATTAGAATTTATAGAAAACTTAACTCATACATATTTATAACTATGCTAAAGACGAACGATGTATTGCGTAACCACAGAATCGATAAAAAAACCACCACACAGATGCCGACTTTAAAACTTCCAGAAAGTAATTCATAATGCACATACTACAATGCAGTTTTATACCTTGAACCACAACTTCAGAACCACAGTGTGATCCTTAGAAATGTAATTTACTCACCTACAAGAAAGATGGAGCAGCTGCTTTATCTTAAAAAAAAAAAAAAAAAAGAATATGCTGTTTATGTTTCATCTCACTGGATAAAGACACAAGCAATAAAATCCAATTTATAGTTGGGAAGAGGTGCAAAAATGGGGTACGCCATACAGGTGGGCACCATTGCATGTAGTGTATTTATTCTTGTATCTACCCCTCTTTTTTGGTGGAGGGGGACACCAACCATGATCTTACATACCCCTCAGCAAATGTAGAGTTCAGTCATATGTGGGATCCGTTAAGGGAAAAGATGGCAGAGGAACGTTATGGTTTCTGATCAGTTTTGTGACATTAAAACCCCAATCGTGTTATTTCACCAAGAAAATGCACCAGGTTTTTAAAGCTTACTGGAAACAACACTGAATTTGTAAATAGAACTGGTCATTTGAGTACACAACAAATCATATCAGCAGCTGTTCTTCAACGTTTCCAACAGTATTAGTTTACACAGCATCTGAAAATGTAGTTTTCTTGTTTTAAACCAAACATTATCAGCCTTTTTTTCTCTCATGTTTGTTATATGGATGCAAATGTATTTGAGCATTTAATTTACTTTTATTTGTGTAGTACTTTTAAGGATAGCGATTGTGAGAAAGCAGCTTTGCAGAAATCTAAATAAAGGTTTAGCAAGCTAGTGGCGGCAGTAGTTCAGGAGAACTCATGAAATGAGAACATGTGGAAAAAACGTTTAGAGGAACTACGTTTAAAGCGAAACTCATCCTATTCTGGGCTACACTGGATAACATTATTATGAGTCATTACACTTTCACAAGTGTAATTATAAAACCAGACAGTACTGGATGTGTTAAAGGGATCTATGTTATAAACTCTAGATACTAACAAAAGAACCTGCATCTTTTGCTCAAGGCTGTTATGACAGTTTATCAACAAATAAAGGGTCAAATTTGTAAATACCTATATACCTATATATATATATTATATATATAACGTCTTTTTACTTTGTATCTCATGTATGCTATTGTGTGTTGTCTTATACTCCCCCATTACTTACAAAATGAGGGCCTACCTATAGGGTTTGTGGTTGGTTAAGTTAATTGTTTTCAATTTTTTTTTTTGTTTGTTTCTTTAATGCATTAAAACATATTACCAAAATATTTTTTGTCACAGATTGTTGAGGAAAAAGTTTGATATAAATGCAAATATATTTAAAACATATGACATCTACATGATTGTATTAATCCATAAAGGATAAATATATTTTGTATTAACAAATTCTTTCTTTTTCCATATACAGTGATGGCCCGTTTTTGCAGCATCAATAAATCTCCAGCTCCTGATAGTCAAAAATGTTATCAAATCATAAGGAGACCACTTCCACCTTTACCCTAATTAAGAAACTTGGCACAGATTTGAAAAAAAAAGCATGACCAATTAGGTGAAATGCATTTTCAACATCCTAAGAAAAAGACCTTTTTTCTTTATGCCATTCCATTAACTTGAAATGTTCCAACTTACTGAGAGCTCTGATGTTTCTGAGTTCCATCATCGTTTTGTTGACAAATAAGTAAAAATGTGATTTTAAAAAATTAGCCAGGTGATTTAAAGTGAGTTTCTGTTTATATTTAAAATTTCTAAATATTGGGTGATGCTATGAAAATGTAATGCTTTGATAATGAATGTGCATTCTGCAACATGTTCTATGTAATAAGGGGGCCAAGCATGGAGTGTTCATAGGGTTCTTAGGACCCCCTGTGTTATTGTACTCTTATTCTTCTTTTTTTATGTTTTCTTCTTCATTTTATTATTTATTTCTTCAGTGGCAGGCCAACAGAGGCAGGCTTTTGGGCTGTTCTAAATGCTATCAGAATCACTGACCTAGGATTTAATATATTTTTATCCATTCTCTAAAGAGCAGTACATCGCTGTGTCTGTATACACTGGAGTTTCTATCCAATCAGTTTTCAGTCCTCACATCACTTATTGTTGGGTTCAAAGGTATTTATCTGCCATAAGGACAGCACTGTGAGCAATGTGGATTTTTTTTAGCATAAACTCTATGTTGTTTGCTGCATCTGTATCTGCTGTGCAAGCTCAAATATATTCATGTGGATTTGATATCTGTTTTTTCATGACTGAAAGAGAAGAAGACATTGATTTGGTTGCAGATAAACTTACAAGGAAATGAACAAGGCAGACTTTTTTAAGAACAACTGGACATTGTGAGGAAAGGTCAAACAAAACAGTGTTTTCACCATTTACACTTAACACTTAAACACTTAAAACCATTTATTCTTTTGCGTTTTCTTGTGCACAAAAACACACAATTTGCCTTAAATTCAAATCCCCAGGGAAACCTTAATGCACAAACAAATTCAGAAAAAATGCATGTTTTAACTAAAGCAAGATTTAACTAAATATTTCTGTATAATCCAAATTACATAATCTAGTATCCTAGGTGTTACCTGAGTGACCATAAAAGAGTCACAAACCTAAATGATTTTGGGAACAAGTTGAAGAATAAAAGCATATCGGATACGATTAATCAACTTAATAAAAATTATTATTATATATAATAATAATAATAATAATAATAATAATACTCGGAAAACCCAGGGTCAGTTTATGAGGTTAATATTGATGCTTCTGCTAGAGATGATGTATGTGACTGCAGTGAAAGGAGACTTGAATTGAATTGTATACATTGGGTTTCTTGCTTTAGTAATGGCATTCATAATCACTGTATGAGATTGTATGCACTGTATGCAGCACTCTGGTATACTTCGTCTGTATAATATTGATGGTTTCTATAGCTGTGGCATCATAATGATGGCATTAAGCAGTGGTTTTAATCAGATATGACAAGGTCGAAGGCCTAAGTATAAAATGCACAGCTTGCATTTCCTATCTTCCTTTTCTCTTTCTTATTCAATATTTTTGTACATATTTTTTATTACTTTGGCTGGCTATATACAGGGAGTGCAGAATTATTAGGCAAATGAGTATTTTGACCACATCATCCTCGTTATGCATGTTGTCTTACTCCAAGCTGTATAGGCTGGAAAGCCTACTACCAATTAAGCATATTAGGTGATGTGCATCTCTGTAATGAGAAGGGGTGTGGTCTAATGACATCAACACCCTATATTAGGTGTGCATAATTATTAGGCAACTTCCTTTCCTTTGGCAAAATGGGTCAAAAGAAGGACTTGACAGGCTCAGAAAAGTCAAAAATAGTGAGATATATTGCAGAGGGATGCAGCAGTCTTAAAATAGCCAAGCTTCTGAAGCGTGATCATCGAACAATCAAGCGTTTCATTCAAAATAGTCAACAGGGTCGCAAGAAGCGTGTGGAAAAACCAAGGCGCAAAATAACTGCCCGTGAACTGAGAAAAGTCAAGCGTGCAGCTGCCAAGATGCCACTTGCCACCAGTTTGGCCATATTTCAGAGCTGCAACATCACTGGAGTGCCCAAAAGCACAAGGTGTGCAATACTCAGAGACATGGCCAAGGTAAGAAAGGCAGAAAGTCGACCACCACTGAACAAGACACACAAGCTGAAACGTCAAGACTGGGCCAAGAAATATCTCAAGACTGATTTTTCAAAGGTTTTATGGACTGATGAAATGAGAGTGAGTCTTGATGGGCCAGATGGATGGGCCCGTGGCTGGATTGGTAAAGGGCAGAGAGCTCCAGTCCGACTCAGACGCCAGCAAGGTGGAGGTGGAGTACTGGTTTGGGCTGGTATCATCAAAGATGAGCTTGTGGGGCCTTTTCGGGTTGAGGATGGAGTCAAGCTGAACTCCCAGTCCTACTGCCAGTTTCTGGAAGACACCTTCTTCAAGCAGTGGTACAGGAAGAAGTCTGCATCCTTCAAGAAAAACATGATTTTCATGCAGGACAATGCTCCATCACACACGTCCAAGTACTCCACAGCGTGGCTGGCAAGAAAGGGTATAAAAGAAGAAAATCGAATGATATGGCCTCCTTGTTCACCTGATCCGAACCCCATTGAGAACCTGTGGTCCATCATCAAATGTGCGATTTACAAGGAGGGAAAACAGTACACCTCTCTGAACAGTGTCTGGGAGGCTGTGGTTGCTGCTGCACGCAATGTTGATGGTGAACAGATCAAAACACTGACAGAATCCATGGATGGCAGGCTTTTGAGTGTCCTTGCAAAGAAAGGTGGCTATATTGGTCACTGATTTGTTTTTGTTTGGTTTTTGAATGTCAGAAATGTATATTTGTGAATGTTGAGATGTTATATTGGTTTCACTGGTAAAAATAAATAATTGAAATGGGTATAAATTTGTTTTTTGTTAAGTTGCCTAATAATTATGCACAGTAATAGTCACCTGCACACACAGATATCCCCCTAAAATAGCTAAAACTAAAAACTACTTCCAGAAATATTCAGCTTTGATATTAGAGTTTTTTGTGTTCATTGAGAACATGGTTGTTGTTCAAATTAAATCCTCAAATGAAATTAATCCTCAAAAATACAACTTGCCTAATAATTCTGCACTCCCTGTAGACTACACCCAGCAACAGAAATGTCTAGTAAAACATTGTGAAATTTGTCAGACTGATTTGGAAGGGTCTAAGGAGTCTTCTCAGAAAATATTTTTTCAGTGCTATTCTGGGTCAAAAGTTACAATAACATGCTAAAATGTCACATTTAACTTACAGTATTGCTTTCTTCTACAAATTCTGTCCAGTCTTAACCAGTTTTGATTTATATATAGACACTCTGCTGATCTTACCTTAAATAGTCTGAGTGTTTGCAGCTTTAATTTCCAGTACTATTTACAATGAACTACCCAAGTGACACATTAATCCTAATTATTGTTGTTTTTGGGTTTTATATTGCTGAATTATTTTTCTTTTATGCATTGTTGTAAAATACATTTATACGAAATATCAATACAAAAGCCTGTTATTTTCACAATGGTGTAAAAACTGTATATCCACTGTACAGCTACATTAAATATATTTTTACGTTGTATGGTAAGATTTGTTCTTTTGCTCTTTTAAATGTTAAATAAATTTACATTTAATAATCACTTAATAATCACTAAGTAATTTAATTAACACAACCCAAGCATTTTACAATTATGCCAGCTCAATAATAAAATGTAACCCTTACATTAAACATTGTATTTTTAAGCATTTATATTAAGCATACCATAAAGTACAATGTAACCACACTCCAAAATCTAGTGGAACATCTTCCCAGAAGAGTGAAGGTTATTATAACAGCAAATGGGGTTTAAATGGAATGGGATGTTCAGAAAATGCATATGGGTCTTATGCTCGGGTCCAACTTTAGTCCATACAATATAATTCCATACGATGTGTGTGCTTGTACATATATGCATACGTGTGTGTGTGTATATATATTTCTTGGTTTTGTATGAAAGACAGATGTGTGGGTGGACAAAAAACAGAAAATAAATCTTGATGCAAACAATATCGCAAGAAAATAGACCTTTAGTTCCTTATGTCTAAGTAAGCTACAAATTTAAAAGGTATAACAGCTCAAACAAATAAATATGGTGGTATATACTTACCCTGTTATTGTACCACTGGTACAGAGATCATGATTTTTGCCTGAATTTACACATTAAAGTAGAACTTGTTTAATTTCTTGATTCAGTATATCCTTGGGTTTTAAAATGTTTGGCCCTTTACTTGTCTCTACTGATGGTCTTATCCTGTGCATATAGGAAATGTCATTATCAGGGCCAGATTAATGTGCAGCTGTAGCCCTGGGCCCAGAGCCAATGGTGGCTCTCAAATTAAAAGTTGTAAGTAAATATTTGAGATTTAATCGCGAGATTTGAAACATTTTTAGTGGAATTTTCAAATCAAGTCAAGTAAAATAGGCTCATATTGTCATTCCAACCATATACACAGGAAAACTAAACAATGTACAACATTCCCCTAGTGCTAAGGGGCTATATCAGACAACATATATTAAGACGAACTACTCAGAACTAACAACATAAAAGTGCACATGTGCAACATTGTGTGCAAAAAAGGACAACATTAGACAAGAAGACAGTAAACATAGTGACTGTCAAATTAGTAGATACAGCAGGACCGTAGCACTGACTGGTACAGAAGGTTGTGCAAGTTGATTGTCTTGTTCATTCCAGCACTGCTGTGTATGATAAAAGTGCACTGTTGGCTTGCTCAAAGCATTTCCTTGCCATTAAAGAAACAGAAAGTTAAAATTTTAAACATATTTCGTTGAGAGAAAAGCTGATTCTGATTTCTGGTTCTTCAAGTGCTGATTTACATTACAGTATTATTTTTAAACAGACTAAAGAATACCCTTTACAGGCACAGAGGCACATTTGTTATCATTTAAGTTGTGAATTAAAAAAAAAAAAAACTGCATATGAGAAACCAAAATGTTTCTATTTTTCTGTGTCTGCATAGATGTAAAGGTGGGTGTCTTCTGTCTGATCCTCTTTCAGACTGGCCCACTGTTATTATTCCCCTCTCTGTTTTCTCATTGGAATGTCTGTTACATGCCCTTCTCCTGCTTCCTGTTTTTAGTTGATTAGAAACACATTTCCAAATGTCTATTTGCCAGTCTGCATAACCAAACAGAGCTCAGTGTTTGTCTTGCCTTTTCAACACCTGACCATTAAATCCATATGATTGTAATGAACACCCTATTATAAAACTGTGCATTATTATGGAGTTGGTCCCCCTTGTGCTGTTATTACAGCCATAGCGCTTCAGATTTTCCACTAGAGTTAAAGACTTGGCTGAGGGGATTTTTTGGGGGGGTGAATTCAGGCAAGAATTTCTGGCACAAATACAGAATTACAGTTTATTTACACTGTGCTCAATTTTGAAAACACAAATCTTGAAGTTACAAAGCATACAAAGACATTCTGGACATTGTGTGTTTTCAGCTTTGTAGCTGCAGTTAGGATTTTTGTATGTAATACTCACAAAGACCTGTACTTGTGAAGAAGTCATTTTAGCAAATACAGGACAATCTATATAGAACTAATAATACACAACAAGAAATGTTTCATTGCTCTGGCGCCCTCTTGTGGTCATTCCTCTACTTAACGCCAATTTCCACATAAGATCTCTGGAGCTCAAACATCAGAGTGACCATTAGGTCCTTGGCCACCACTTTTATCAAGACCCTTCTTCTGATTGCTCACTTTGGCTTAGATGAGTCCTGGTTGGTCCAACCTTACCCACATAAATGAATCCTATAAACCCATTCAAATATTATTTCAAACCACAAAAATAAAACATACTCTATGACATGGGGTAAAATGAGATGAGTGAAATTTCAGTTTCAGTTTACATTGTCTAATTTTATTTATTTATTTTTTATATAGAGAGTGGCAAACATTTTTAAATCCAGACTATGCAACAGATTTTTCCCTCAAGCCATCAGGCTCCTCAACACACAGAACTGAACTGGAACTGAAACTCACATGCACACACATATTCAACAGTGTGTTACTGAGCTTTTACAAATCATCCATGTCTTCAGCACCACCCATATTATATTATTATTTTATTATAACTACATAACAGTTTACATGCTGTTTTTTGCACATCCATTTGACTACTGCTATTGCTGTTTTGCACAACCTTTTGTGTTTACATTTTGTGTTTATTTACAAGTACCCTCCTGTATACAGTTCTGTTTTCCACACTGTACGTTATAATACACAGTAGGTTTACTGGCGGCACTGTTTTGTGTTTTGTGTATTTGTCCTACACTGTCTTGTGTTGTCTGTTTGCAATTTATGTGATGAAAACACTCACTGTAGTCCTTAGCTCTGTGTTCTGTAGCTCTATGTTGTATTATGATGTTTTATGTAGCACCAGGGTTCTGGAGGAACATTGTGTGTACTGCGTCAGCTATATATATGGTTGAAATGAAGAAAAAAAGTTTTAACTTGACTTGAACTTACATGTTATCTCAGTTATACATACTGAGTATTTTGAGGGTTAAGGGCCTTGCTCAATGGCCCAGCGGTTGCTGTTGGTGGTGCTGGGATTTGAAATTATGACCTTAAAATCAGAAGTCCAGTACAGTGGAACCCCGTTGTACGAGCAACCTATAGTACGAGCAAACAGAGATACGAGCAACCTCGCTCGCAAAATTTGTAAGTAAATATTTACAAGCTGCGTTTTGTGAATAAAGGGCGGGTCCGGGAGCAGATAGGCAGTGGATTGCCTCACCCGAAGGTAATGTGACCTAATGATTGTTCTCTCTTTTCCAGTGATCAGAGGGTGCATTTAAGGGGGAGAGCGTGTGTGTGTGTGTGTGTGTGTGTGTGTGTGTGTGTGTGTGTGTGTGTGTGTGTGTGTGTGTGTGTGCGCGCGTGTGCGCCAGAGACGTGCTGTGTGGGGCACTAAGCAGACCGACACAAAAAAAACAAATAAAAGTGGATGTGAAGCCTTTGCACCTGACCTGTTGTGGCGTTCCTTATTCCCGTATTCATACGCTCTCCCACAGTAACTTTTTTTTAATTTTTAATTTTTATTTCACTAGAAATCTTGAAAAATGTCTCCTAAGAAAATCAGTGATGGTGCTGTGAAAACGAAAGTAAATAGAATTACATGGAAACTGAGGAGGTGATGAGCGTGGTGCACGTCTCACACTCGCAATCAACCACTATCACATGAGTAAGTGTTAAATTATGTTTATATTACGGTCATTTGCTGTGTATTTTTTTTTAAAAATAGGCTACAAATACTTTTTAAGTGCAGAAATAAGCGATCGGATGAGATCTCGGAACGGATTAAATCACTTTTACATTCATTCCTACGGGGAAAATCAGTTCGAACATACGAGAAAATGGACACACGAGCAATTTTCAAGAACGAATTATGCTCGTACCACTACAAACTAAGGGTAAATAGGCCGTCTGGTAGAAAAGCTACTTGTGTTATTACTTTCCCAATAAGTCTACAGTAGACACAGTAAATCTCAGTCTATTCTATTTATGTTTTCCATCCCAATCAATGTTTTTTTTTATTTGTATAAATTCATTAATTTAATAACAATAATAATATAATAATAATAATAACAGAAAACCATGGTTCCCCGAGGGAACGACATGCTGCGTCAAAAGCACTTTGGGAATGCTTCCGCGTTGTCCATGCTCTAAATCAATTGTGTATAATCAATCCAGTGGAAAGTGCTGCATTACTGGCGGGGTGATGTCATGAGCAGGAAGCATAAAAGCACAAGGAGTAAAACCAGCGCTAGCTTCTGAAAAGGGAAGGCAGTGTGGCATACAGATGCAGCATATCGTTCGCTCAGAGAACCATAGTTACATACGTACAGTAGATGTAGGTGGAGATGTTGCCCTTCAGGATCTCAAAAAACGCTTTGGGAACGAGAGTCCAATCAAGCCAGACTGACCAATCCCTGCCTAGTGTGGACAGACACAGCTAGGGTGAAGGACAAAGGGGCCAGGAGTGGCACTGAGGTCGAGGCTATAAAACCTGAAATTGGGGTGGACCAGCCCGCAGCGTTGCAAATGTCCTGGAGGGAAACTCCAGAGGACAAGGCCTTAGAGGCAGCCACAGTTCGAGTGGAGTGCGCTCTGACTCTTAAAGGAAGGAAATCGTATCCAGAATCCATCTGCTGATCGTCTGATTATTCGCAGGGTGACATCTACTCGGAGGGACATAGCAAACGAACAGCTGCTCCGACTTCCTCCAGAGTTCTGTTCTGTGGACGTATATATGTCTGCACATAATGAACAGAGGGCATGACAGGCCACAATGGCGGACATGTAAAATTTTAGGGCGGAAAGAGCCAAACCTTTGGTGAACTGTTCTTGAAGGAATTCCAGCACTATACTGACTGGGCAGTTAACTGGGTTTAAGTGGTGGTGTTCACACCATGCAGTGAACAGGTGCCATCTTGCGGCATACAACGTCCTAGTGGAGGGAGCTCTGAATTGAATAATGATCTCTGCTACCTCAGTGGAGAGGTCGGTAGCTACTAGCTGTGCCCCCTCAGGGTCCTCGGCCATGCCTGTACCATTGCATCCAGCCCTAGAGGGGCTGGGGGTGTTAGGAAAAACTAGAGGGGGCAGTGCAATATCTTGAGTCGCAAACACCTGAGCTCTATGAAATGGTTACCAGATTTGCTCCACCACATCCGGGTGAAGTTGCCATTCCCTGGGCCTTGGCCCTTGCCTCAAAGGGGCAGTTGGTCCCTTGTTTAAGTGGCCTGAGATATATGCTGCTTTCAAGGAGAGCAGCTTCCCTCGGGCCCACAGGAGGATCTAACGTGTCAGCTTTTACAGGAGGCAAGCTCGCAGACCCACCTGGTGGTTAATATAGGAAACCACTAAAGTGTCGCTGAGGTCAGGAAGGACATGTCTCAGAGCTTGAAGCATGGCCAGCATCTCCTTGCAATTGATGTGCCACATTTGATGGGGCCTCCCCCAGAGACCTTGAGCAGAGCAGCCATTAATGACGTCTCCCCACCCTGTGAGAGACGCATCTGTTGTAAGCGTTATGCGATGCCCAGGAACTCCTAGCACAAGTCCCTGAGTCAGGAACCCAGGATGTCTCCACACATTCACACGAGTGGGGTGTCCAGGAGCACAGCCCTATCCCTGTCAGAAAGATCCGACAGGGTAAGTCAAATGTCTCTCTCAGTCGAGACAAGGGTGGCCATGAACCAGAACCAACCGATGGCTTTAGCGTTCTCTTTGGTAGCTCTCTTTATAGTGTTAGGCTACGTCCGTAGCACAGTGGAGCTCACAGACTTGCTGACCACCAAAAACATCTTTCACATCTAGCTCCTGCAGCAGATCGGCCTGATAGGCCTGCAGCACAGCCACGGTGTGCAGAGAGCCTGAGACTTGACCCCCTCAGTCCAACTATATTTGAATATAGTAAAACCCGAGGACTGAAGAGGTGGGAAGAATAAGGCCTAGCTAGCCCACGACCTGGACACCTCGATGTGCAGGTCTGGGGGGAAAGGCAAGCCCAGGTGCGGAGGCAGTGACGCGGGTTGCAAGAAGTGCTCATCAAGCTTATTAAGCAGTTGAGCCTCCTGCTGATCATCCAGCCAGTCAAACAAACTGAATATATCACAAGGATTTCTGAAATAAATAACAAAACAAGCTGAATAATATATTCACAGTCAAAAACTAAAGTGGCTTTTGCATCATAAAAGCTGTTGTATTGAGACTTTAAAAACGTTCTTTTCACAGCTTAAGTATGAAAACTATCAACAATGTACAACATAACACAAAACATTTTGAAATTAATAAATGAAAGCAGTCTGAATTATTCAGAATCAATTTGGTGAAACTCAACACCAAAAAACTGTTATTTACAATTATTTACAGCTATTATTGACAACCATAAATGATATGCATTAAAAAAACAAAATAAAAAAATATAAAAGCTGTTTTATATAAAAGCACCGGATTAGCTTCTAGCTTCGTCACGGCATGGAGTTTCTGGAGGTGCTTCGACAGATTGGGGTTGCTGTTTATCGCAATTGATAGGACCTTCGAACTAGAAAAACACAGCTTACATTTGACTAAAAGGTTTTTGTCTTTATGCTCAACTAAAGTGAAATAATGATCATATTTTCACTTTGAGAAACTCGTATAGCTCTCGCCTTGACTCGCCATTACTGCCGCACATACTTGAATAAACGGAAACACGCCCACAAGGCGTCTTCTTCGTGCTTACAGTGGTTCATCCACCAATCCTACAATGCGTCTCTACTGTAAGCAGGTTAGACTGTAGTCTACACTTCAGCAAAAATGAATTCATTTTAAAAAGTAACGGACAACGAACCATACAGTAACGGTAATTGAGTTACTTTATTTAGAAAGTAATGCGTTACAGTATTAGTTACTGTCAAAATTAACGCGTTATTGCCCAACACTGGTTACTACCCCTAGGAGCTCCTCAAAAAGGACTGCCTAAGGCATAGTCTCAGGCACTTCCCAAAGGGTGCTCTCCAGGAGCGTGGACAACGTGGCGTTTTTGACGGTGAACCAGTTTATGTTTGCTAAGGTATCTAATATGGACATGCATACCTAGGTAGAGGGTGGAAATAAAAGTAAAAAGAGTCCCTCACAAATAGAAAATGCATTAACGTCATTTAACAGTGCTTTGCAAGTACTATGCCACACTATGCAGATTTGAGCCCACTACTGAAATTGTTAGGATTTTTCAATTATAAGTTTGAGAGAAATATTACAATTTTTTTGGCAGAATTAAGCGTGTTTATATCTATTTATATCTATTTTGACTATAACATATTTTTTTTTTGTAACGTATTATAAGCAATGTTTCGTGCTGTTTCTTTAAGAAAACATTTGAAGAGATTCAAATAAAGTACACGCCCTGTGTGGAGGTTTAACTTTAGTTTAACCAAAAACGAAAGTGAAGCTTGAGCTGCACACACACTCCAATCCGAGCTGCAGTAACCAGTATTCCAAACAAACATATCCTCATAGAAATCATTTCTAACTGTGACATAGGAAGGGACACAGGCGTATTTTTTCGAGTACAAACAACAAGACTTTTAAAGAATAAAAGGTACAAGACGTTTTGTGGATCATGGACAAAAGGAGAGTTCGTTTTGGTGAGTTTTCACTGTTTATAGTTTTCTTTTGGAAATGTGTAGATAAATGAGGGGTAAAAAATCAGTGGGATTGAACAGTGTAGCCAATTTCTATTAGTGTCAAATTCACTCTTTAAATGTGTGACATAAATCTATAAGATAATCATTTGTTCTTATCGTATTTCAAAAATAATTACACTGTTTATTTTTCAGCAGCAACAAATATGAATCATTTCCAAAAGGGACAGATTCATCCTTACATGAAACGTGTGTACAAAAACCAGACCTTTACCAAAGCAGGTAACACATCATCTCCGAAAGACAACTAGGATCAACCTGCTGAAACCTGTTATCTTTCTTGTTTTTTTGTTTTGTTGTGTTTTTAAATAATGCTTCAATTGGCAATAAAAATATAATTGTGTGTATAGAAAAGGTTTGTCAAGTTCTGCGTTTGTCCATTTCAATTGCTCTCATGGAGAGGATCTTGCTCTAAAATGCATTTTTAGCTGATAGACCTTGTATAAATAGGTGTGTGTCACAGGTGGACTCTAGTCAACATGTACATACATCTGAAATATAATTCAGATAAATGTTTGCATATGTAAATTAGATATTCTAATTTAGTATATGGTTTAAAAAGTTCAACATAAATTTAGGGGTCGAAATACTTTCTGTGTGCACTGTATGCGTAATGTTTTGTGTCGATATAGTAATATAAAAATATTTTTAATATAATATAATTATTGTCTTTTTTACATATTATTTGGTACAAAATAATTGGCCTTGTGCCCATGTAAATATGTAATAATTGGCCTTGTGTGGACATTCTTTTAAACAGAAACTGAAATCTCCAGCAGACAATTCCATCATTCTGGTTGGAGAGAAACAGAACAGCACCACCTGCCATACAGGCCAGACACTGGGGTCATCAGGGGTCCTCAATATCCTGGTTCAGGAGACAAAAAAAGAGTAAAAGACATCCAGCTAAAAAAGCCAGAGTTTAAAGGTAAATACTCGTTAGTCATACAGGCACATTTTGGTGATAATATTTCAATGGTCGCATGGAAATTAATGCTGAGAATAAAGTCTTTTTTTATTCATAGTTTCATGTCTTAAAGGTTTTTTAAGATTTTTTGAAGTGTAAATGCCAAGATAAAGTAGCATTTTCATATAAACTTGCCTGTAAGCAGAATAAAAAATCTATAGACTGAGGAAAGAAAATATTAATTTAATTGCAATATGATCCAAACAACAAAGGCAATTTAACAATCGATAAATTAAAGGAGCTTATAGGCTGATATTCAATTAGAGGATGTCTTAATCCTAAACGGCCTGTTTTGAGATCCTTATTTAGATCTCGTGAATAAATAACTAGTTGTTTATCAGTAGGAGGTCACATGACCATAAGGTTGTTTATAAGTCACTAATAAATAAAAGGTCCTTTTAAACTCCATCTTTGTTTTATCGCTGTGTGTTTTGAACTTGGCCAGTGCTTGAGTTTAGTTTTAGTGAAAGACAATAGATGAGGTTTACTTGAGTGTCCAACTGAAGATTTTTTCTTTCTCATAATATATAATGGATATTTGTTAAAATGTTACATTAGGCTAATTTGACTATTTAAATATTCAGGAATTAAAAATAAAGAGTAAAATGAAATTTGAGAATATGGGGATAAAAATGTTACTAATTAAACACATTTACAATGTATGATATTATAAAATGAGCTCTGTGTTATTGATTGGAAGGTCCGTAGGTTCAAGCCTTGCATTGCCAAGCTGCCATTGTTGGGCCATTGCGTGACACTATTAACCCCCTTGGCTTTTAGGGGGCTGTATAATGGCTGACCTTGTGCTCTGGCCCCGGCTTCCTAACAAGCTGGTGTATGCATTAAAATAATTTCCATGAGCTGTAATGTATTTTTCTTTCTCTCTTGTATAATTTGCTTTTTTTGTTTCTGTAGGACACAATTTTGATTTGAAAACACACGTCCTGGAGATGATTGTTATGGATCTACAGACACCAAGTCTTGTAGAAGAAAAAGGATTCCACAGTTTTATTAGTGCTTTACACCCAAGCGTAGATGCTGCGCTAAGTGCCTCTGCAATTCGAAACGAACTTGTGAAGGTGTATGATTTCACAAAGAAAAGAGTGAAGAAAGCAGTAATTAATGCCAAAGACCCAGTGCTCTCTGCTGAAGTGTGGATCTCAAACAAAGTAGAGTCATATTTGACAGTAAAATGTCACTTCATTGATGAAAAGTGGGAAATGAAATCCTATACACTAGACACGGCACAGCTTCTGGGCGAAGACACTGCAGAAAATATTCATATTCAACTTTTGAGAATTTCAGCAGAGTGGGAGATCAGGGAAAAAATTCAGGTGGTGATTGTCAATCTTGGAATGAAAAAAGTTAATCAAAATTCAAACTGGACATACATACCTTGCTTCAGTCACACCCTCAACAAAGTTATCCAAGAGGTCTTTACAAACCCTGATTGGAGATATCTGCCGAAAAAGTGCCGTCGCATCGTTCAGTTTTTTCACCATGAGCATGAAGCATCATGGGGTCACCGGTTGGCCCAGTCTGATTGTCTTGACTGGCTTTCCACACTAAACATGGTGAAAAAGATCTGGGAACAATGGCCGAGCATTTCTCAAGTCTCCAATTACAGTCCTACAAGTAATATTTGGCTCAATGAAAAAGAAAGGAAGTTGCTGGAAAACATGGTGAAGGTGCTCACAGTTGTCAAAGATGTCATATGGACAATTGGGACATGCGGATATGTTTCGGTTTCCAACATCATACCTATTATTGACAAGCTGCAGTCAAGTCTGAGAGGGCTAATACGACAAGATAACAAGGTTGCATTGAGGATCAGTGACATATGTAATCATCACTTTGGAAGCATTCGACAGAATGCGTGGTTCACTTTAAGCACAGCACTGGATCCAAGATTTAAAAGCAGTATCCTGATTGATGATGAAGGAGAAAAAGTCCAAACAAAGATTAAAGACGAAATGTCCAAACATCCAAGTGAAGCAACGAGTAGCGAAGATTTAGTTCTGCAATATGCTTTCGAAGAAGGAGAGGAGAATCCACTTCAGTACTGGGCAGCCAAAAAAAAGTCTAAGAACTTGGCAATGGTTGCACACAAGTACCTTAGTGTGATCTCCACTGTTATTCCAGTGGAGCAGATGATGCATAAGGACCAATCACAAATCATTTCCAATAGGAAGAAATGCTTGGAGCTGGATGATATCAACATGATGTTGTTTCTGAATGGCAATTACAAAAAGATATGAATTGTAGTGGTATGGGAAAACCTTTTTTTTTACTGTATATAGTTTTTAAAACTACTGACTTACTTGTAACAGGACATTCACGGTGTGAGGAAATTACACTTAGACCGCAAACTAGGTGGTGGTACAACAATACACACTGGATGAGAAAACCTAAACATTGGAAAACATATGTCCATATCATACACTCTTACAACCAATAGGAGGCAAGGATTATAATTTAGAGTCTCTAAACCACCTACAAGTGTGTTTTTTAGAGGGTTTGTATGAGTGTGAGAGGAAACCATGAATCCCATAGGAATCCTACAAGAGCAGAAGGAGCTGTGAGGTGCCAACTCTACCTGCTGCACATTCCATTAATGATGTACATATTGAAAGATAAATGCTGTCAAAAATACTGTCTTTTATGCCTTTTACTATTTAGAATTTTACATTTTTATGTATTTAAAAAATTGTTTAGAGAGATGCAAATGTAACTGTATATTTTCATATTAAAACCAAGATATAATGTATATTGATAATTATGATTGTTTTAATCAGATCAGTGAAATGTCTAATCAGGTGACACTAATAAAATGCACCATATGGTTAAAGGTATGTAGACACATAACTATCACACCCAGTTGTGCTTGTTGAGTATCCTATTCCAGATATACAGTAGTTTCCTTCACTATGGTCTTCCACTACATTTTAGAGAGTGAGGAGTTTGAGGATTTGTGCAGGAAGCATGTAGTCAGAATTCCAGATTACCAAAGGATTTCATAGTTTTGAGGTGGGGATTCTGTTTAGGACATTCAAGTTTTTTATTCCCTTGTTGGAAAATCATGTCTTCATGGAGCTCACTGTATACACAGGGGTTTGTCAAACTGTGTTGTCACACTAGAAAATCTTTTTGCTAAAGAACACAAAGACAAGGTAGCTCAGTGTTAAAGATGTTGAACTTCTGATTGGATGGTCAGGAGTTTAAATCCCAGTACCACCAAATTGCCTGTGAGCAAGGCCTTTAACACTTAAGTGCTCAGTTGTATAAATAAAATAATTGTAAGCCATCTTCGATAAAGGCATTTGCAAAATCTCCTTATTGTAATTTTTTTAAATCTTATTCCACTATCAGTTCATTGGATAGTAAAATAAGCATGTATTAACATACAGTGAATTTGTTTAGATGTCCACATATTTTTAAACATATAGTGAACATTGTGGCAACTTGCCGTCGCGTCGGGGTTTAACACAGACACAGGAGAGTTAGGTCAGGTTTAAAGTGTTTTTATTGGGAACCAGAATGTGAGGTAAAAGAAATTGGAATAGTGCCACACCTCCTTGTTTGCTGCGCTGGGCTGCCGTCCTTCCGCACTCTGCTTATGGTTGAGTTCGGAGCGCTTGCCCCTTTTGGCACCTGAGGTGAAGGCCCGTCATCACAACATATAAACAAATTCACTGTATGTAAATACATGCTTATTTGACTTTAAGATGAACTGTTAATTTGTTTAAGATGATATTTAGATCAAATGTAGGTCTAATCAAATATGTGTCCTAATTGGTTTTTTTTTTTCGTGCATTTCTAAATCATTTTGTGCATAAATTATTACTTTGAGATTAACCACCACTTTTTGATATTAACTGTCATTTGGACAGATTCATGCATCAAGAATAAAAACATAAATGGGAGACTTTGTGAGGTCTAATCCACCAATTTGTTCCAATTTGCTGAAGATAGTTTTTCATGGCAATGGCTTTATGTCTGGGGTCGTTGTCGTTGCACGATAGAAAGAGACTTCACATCTCTGGTTAGGTTGTAGCTGCGGTGTGAGACAACCAAACAAACAACACTAGAAACAACACTAACGTGCTACAATATTTTGCAGTAAGAAACTTCCACATGATGGAGACATAACCACAAATATCAGACAGATACACTTATTGCCTCACACTAATCGGATCACAGTATTTGGATATTTGGGTTAAATCAAATATTTAATTTATTTTTTTAACTTGTATTACAGTTTTTTCTGATTGCTTAAGCACATTTTTTGTAACTATTGGCTATTTTTGCAAAACTCTACACACAAATAAGAAAACCTTTCATCCAATTATCAAAACATTGTAGTTCTCTTGCAAAAGCGAACACAGCTAGATTAACTCTTCACACCTTTGTAAAAATGGTGTTTTCGTATCAAACAATAAACACAAGCCATCATCTACTAAGCACACAATGTGCCAACTACACACTGATGGTATGAATACAAAACATATCTGGCTTTTGCTTTCTCTGTGTACAGATGTCAATTTGAGGTCATACTTTTGTCATAGTGTCATGTAAACATGCAAGTATCCAAACTTCAAGTATTGGTGTTTATTCACACTCATCAAAACCAAGACAAAGTCAGAACACAAAATAGTAATTTCACAAAAAAAAAAAAAAAAAAAAGACAGCCTACATCATGTCGTCTTTCTGGGTCCGGCCACAAAATTTCGTCCACATCGCATGCAATATCCTCCAGTCCAAGGCACCGGGGAAAATATCTCCTTGAATGCCGTATCCAGGCCTGACATGATGCCTGGTCAATATCTCCACATGCCTCCTCCATTGCCTGTAAAAGGGCTACCTGTTGATGAGGATGACGGTCGTACACTTTCCAGCGCCAGGCAGAGAAGAACTCCTCGATGGGATTTAAGAATGGAGAGTATGGAGGAAGGTTGAGTGCCATGAAGGATGGGTGGTCTGTAAACCAGTTGCGGACCAAAGCAGCCCTATGGAAACTAACAGTGTCCCATATGATGACATATCGGGTATGCTCTGGTCTGAACAGTTAGCATGTCATGTAAGGTGTCCAGGAATGCAATAATGTGTGCAGTGTTGTATGGGCCTATGGTTGCATGATGGTGAACAACACCATTTTGGCTTATAGCTGCACACATGGTTATGTTACCACCATGCTGTCCTGGGACATTGATGATGGCACGGTGTCCAGTAATGTTCCTGCCACGTCTCCTGGTTTTACTGAGGTTAAAACCGGCCTCATCTACAAAAAGTAGCTCATGTCCCATTGCATCTGCTTCTAGTTCCATCACTCTCTGGACAAGACAACACAAATGCAACACATCAGGCCCATGCACAGCACTACAGTATGCACTTCCAAATTTAGAACCAATGACACTATAGCTTACCTGCACATAGTCATATCGCAGTTGCTTTACACGTTCTGTGTTTCTCTCGAAAGGAACTCTGTAAATTTGCTTCATTCTTATTCTGTGGCGCGCAAGTACACGACTTAGTGCAGAAATGCTTACACTGTGTATATTTTGAAAGATGGTGTCATTATCAATTATGCGCTGCTGTATTTCATGCAGTCTTTTTGCATTATTGGCAATCACCATGTTCACTATATGGGTCTCTTGCTCTGGAGTGAACATTCTTCCTCTGCCCCCAACATCTGGACGTCTAGCAATTCTGTAAAGTAACAATTTCAGTATTTTTGCATGTATGGTACTGTTGTGTTTCTCATTAGAGTATGGCAGTGCTACAAAGTACTTACCGATTCTCATTTCGAAATGTCCTAATGATGCTTGCCACAGTGTAGCGGCTCAAATTAGGTTGAACCCGTTGGCCAGCTTCCCTCAGGGTCATCCCATGGTTGATGACATGGTCCACTATTGTAGCTCTGATTTCATCAGTTATTCTATTTCTTACTCTTCTTACCCTTCCTCTTTCCCCTCCTCGTCCTCTTCTTGCTCCTCCTTGTCCTCTTTCTCTAACTTCCTCTAACCCTCTCGCTTCTTCACCTCCACGTCCTCTCCCTCGGCCTCCTCGGCCTCTTCTTGCTCCTCCTTGTCCTCTTCCTCTAACTTCCTCTAACCCTCTCGCTTCTTCACCTCCACGTCCTCTTCCTCCAACTTCTTCACCTCCACGTCCTCTCCCTCGGCCTCCTCGGCCTCCTCTGATTCTCACTCTTCTCACTCTTACTGCTCCTTCCATTGTACTCCACACAGACAGCTTACCTGTGGCTTATTTATAGTGCTTAGGCTGATTGCAAAGTGAACTAATTATCTAAAACAGTTTTCACATGTGAAAGTGTGCCAGACAGTTGGCAAAATAGTGTTAATGATAGCCATACATGTGTATAATTTTGCTAGAAGTGTGTTGGAAATTTGGTAATTGAGTGTAAGCAGTGAGTTGTGTTTAAAGTTCTGCAAAAAGAGTGTTGTGCAGTGAATTGTGCCTACAGTTTTGCAAAGTGTGTGTTACAAAATTGCAAACTGAGTGCAAAGCAGTGTTTGTGCTTTTAGTTTTGCAAACTCAGTGAGTGGTTTTGCTATACGTATTAACAGTTTTAGAAATTGTGCTACAAGAATCACGATTAGCGCTTAAGCATTCAGAAAAAAACTGTCATACTCCTTAGGCAGCAATCAGGGTTTTTTTGTTTTGTTTTGTTTTTTTTCTTAAATGTCCATAGTGGCTAATCAACATCCAGGCTAATAGTGGCTAATCAACATCCAGGCTAATGGCAATAGGACATTAAGGACATAATGATTTACTTTATTGTTATTATTATTATTATTATTATTTCTTTTTTTTATCTTTTTTTTATCTTTTTTTTTTTAGTATTTTTTTTAAATGCATACTTTGGGTGACAGTTGTCAAAATATTACATTATTCCAAATAAACAAAATCCTGTTGAACATGTGACACAAATGTGTTCAGCCATTATAGACTGCAACACAGCATATGGCCGGGTCACATGACCTTATGATCATTCCTACCTTTTTTGTGTTACCTGTTGATTAGTGTCCCTTTTTGAGTTCTGTAGGTTGTTTCTTTGGTACGTCTCTGCTGTACCTTGTATATTTTGGGTCATTTTTTTATAAGTAATCTTGATTTGATTTGGTTAGTTTTGTTGGTCTTTTATTTGATTGAAAGCATGCATTTTATGCATCCACCCACATTGTTACATAAGGTAATGGAAGTGTGAATGCTGTGGAACTGAAAGTGTTCTCATTAGGGATGATTCTTGGAAATGTCATACAGATACACAAATTAATACAAAATTAACAAGCATGCTAAACTGTCGTCAAGTCAAGAAGCTTTTATTGTCATTTGAACCATATATAGCTGACACATTACACAGTAAAATGAAACAACATTCCTCCTGAACCCTGGTGCTACATACCACAACAATCACAGAAAACACAGAGCTAAGGACTAGTGTCCTTAACACATAAAGTGCATCGTGTGCAACCTGGTGCAAACAGTGCAAAGACAACACAAGACAGTGTAAGACAATACAGGACAGTGCAAGACAACACAAGACAGTGCAAGACAATACAAGACAGTGCAAGACAACACAAGAGAGTGTAAGACAAATACACAAAATACAAAATAGCGCCGCCAGTAAACCTTTTGTATAAAAGATGTAAAGTGAACATTGTAAGTAACATAAAATGTAAAAAAAAAAATGTTGTGCAAAAGAGCAAGAGCAGCAATCCAAAAAAAAAAAAAATGTGCTGAAACTGTTACACAGTCTGGATGTGACGGCCCGAATGCTTCAGAATCGCTTCCCTTTTGGCAGGAGGGTGAAGAGTGTGTGTGTGTGTGTGTGAGGGGTGTGTGTGTGTGTGTGTGTGTGTGTGAGGGGTGTGTGGTGTAAATGTCCATGATAGAGAGGAGAGAGACTCCGATGATCTTCTCAGCCGTCCTTACGATCTTCTGTAGGGTCTTGCGATCTGAGACGGTGAAGTTCCCAAACCAGGCAGTGATGCAGCTGCTCAAGATGCTTTCGATGGTCCTTCTGTCATCGCCAAACTTGATGATGTGATTCGAGCTGTGCATTGCTACACATTCTTGAGTCAGCAGAGTGAACAACAGTGGACTGAGCACACAGCCCTGAGGTGCCCCAGTGCTCAGTGTGGCGGTGCTGGAGATGCTGTTTCTGATCCGGACTGATTGTCATTGTAGATGTAAAGTGTTGGGACAAACAGAAAACTTTTTTCTAACTGCAGCAGATATTGGAGCTTGCATTAGAGCAGAGATGCCCAAACCAGGGCCTGCAGGCCAAAGAAGAAACAATTTAAATGAAAAAGATTTTAATTTCTAACTTAACATTTAACAAAAAATTTCTTTATTGATTTAACTGTTGGTTTTTCATTTATTTTTAAGCTACACAAATGTATATTGAAATTAAATGTAGAGAATATAAGTGGCTTAACCCAATTTGGAAAATTAGGTATAAATAAATAAATACATAAATAAATAAATAAATAAATAAATAAATAAATAAATAAATAACATACATCTATCTAAAGGAATCATAAATAAAGGAAACCATGGCAAATTAATTTTTTATATAATACAGTTTAATATAATGCAACATTTTCTTTTTTTTTCTTGCCCTTAATAGTAAATGTTTTGGGCACCTCTGCATTAGTTTCAGGCAATATATTTGCTGTATGCAGTCATAGTGCCTGAATTTCAAATGTCTTTCAACTTTACATCTATATTTATAAAAGTAATATTAGTAAGAAAATGCACTTGTACAGATTTCCTGGTATTGACCCTTCTAGTACATTATTGTAAAAATGTACAAAAGATGTAATGTATTCTTTAATATATATTTTCCCTTCTTTTACTACTAGAATTATAATCTAGGGTTGGGGGTTAGGATTGGGTTGTAATTTTCTGTTTATATTATTCACATTTTTAAACAGGGCCCCAAAACCATTTGATACCATAACAAAATACCTTTACCTGACATTAAATTAAAAATCCAGTTCTAGCTTGCTAAAAATTTTGTAGAAGTATGAAGATGTTAGCAAGAGCATCTTTGGCTGAAGAGCTAGTCAGCAATAAAATTTACTTGCAGTGACCAAATTGTCCCCTGTGTATAGATTGCTAATGTATATGTTTTTTACAGACCATTTTTCAGTTAAGAGTAAAATTACTTTAAATTCAAGCATAAGACATTTAACACAGAGGTGTGGACAGTTGTCTCTGGGAAAAATGTATTTATATTTAATCTTTTATTTGTTTCCTAGATGCTACAGTATACTAGTGTGATGTAATATGCTGCTATTTCATCACATAGATTTCCGATGACACAACACTTTTTCTACTGTAGAAATGTATTATCAGGTGTATAAATGCAGCATGGGCTAACAGCATAGTATATTACCTGAAAAGTAAAAAAAAAAAAAAAAAAAAGGAAACAAGAAAAGTTCCTCTTTTCGTTAGCTTAGTTGACTGATGCAAATTTAAGTTGGATCTGGCCCAGGATTGAGACACTGGAACAAAAAGAATGATGCAAGTGTGTATATTAGGATTAATTCAGGAATGATCCTTGGAGCAACATGCAGCAGAGCCAAAAATGCTTTTTTAACCAAAGAAGTAACACGATTCCAAAAAATTTTGTTTAAAGCCCGATCCATTTAAAGTGATCAAAATAATTAGCAGTAAACTGACATTGAAATGCAACATTTATTTGCCAGATTTTTTATTTCATTTATTTTAATTAAAAACAGTCAGAAATGTACAGCATTAAAATACAGTATCATAGCTTTATACAAATACTGTAATAGTTAAAAAAAAAAAAAAGTTTTGTATATATCACACACACTTTGACACTTTCACCACGTTAACGGCAAAATAACCACGTCAAGTATGTGACAAAGCTTTGGTCTACTCACAGTGACTATATTATACAACAATATATTACCAAATATCTAAAGTGTGCCCATATACAGGTATATTACAAGTATTGAATTGATGATGCTTTTTTTCATTTTTCTCCTTAATGTTAAATACCTTATATATGATGGTAAGTCAATTTTACCATTACAAGAAAATAAGAGTTTATATATACACACATACACACATATACAAAGTTTTGGCAGAACATATTTGTGGATCACAGTATATAAAATGGCCTCTTTGGGAAAATTAGTGAGAAAATACACATTTAACTTGATTTTCTATCTCAGTATTTTTTTTTTTTTTGCCAAATATACATAAGATAAAGGTTCAAAGTCGAAGTCCACTCGCAATAACCTTTTATCATAGATTTTGACATATTTAACACGAAAAATCTATGAATGTCAGAATTAGTAGATATACAAGTATTAATTGTGATTAGAGTTAATTATGTCTATTCCATATCTGATTAAAATAAATCTACATAAATGACTATTAATTATTGGTGTAACCCAGCATTCAGCTTCATGCCACAATTATGTTCGGTACTCTTTAATCGTCCTTGTTCCCTGGTGGTCTAGTGGTTAGGATGCGGCGCTCTCACTGCTGCAGCCCGGGTTTGATCCCCGGTCAGGGAACCAACCCCAGCCACTCTTAGTGCCGGTCCCAAGCACTGATAAATGTGAAGGGTTGCGTTAGGAAGGGCATCCAGCGTAAAAACGTGCCAAATCAAACATGCGGATGAGCCGCTGTGGCGACCCCTAATGGGAGAAGCCGAAAGAAAGTTTTACTGTTAAATTGTCCTTCATCATTACCAAACCATATGCTTATTTTTTGGTGTGGTGGCCTGGAGAAAAATCATCTTTGTATTATGCTACGGTTGAACCAAAAGCAATATATACATCATAAAAATATTTCAGAAAAATTGCATTATGCTGTTTTTATATGTAAATTAACCTTGCATGTGCTGCCTAACACCTCGCTAGCCAAATTGGATTTCATCACATGATTAATACCTTGATTTCATCAAGCTGTCAATGCTATTTTTTGCACTATAGTAAATCAGACATAAGTCTAACCTGTACGGCTTATAATTAGGTATGTGCTGTCAAAATGTCTAAGACGCTCCTGTGCCACAGTAAGATAGGAATCTTAAAATATATTTTTTCCCATTTTTTTATTTTTAGAACTAACCAGAGTGAAACTATTTCAGGATAGTATTTAGTTTTCATTGCAGATCACTTTACATGGGATAAGAATTTAGTCTTTAAGAGGTGAACTTAACATCGTACATATATAATATATGGACATACATCAAAATTCCACCATGGAATGGATTTCCCAGGCCACCACAAATTTAGAAGAGATATGTGTTTCTATTTACTTTATTGCTAATATTATTATTAATTTGCATTACACTACACTAATTAAACATAAATCAACATGAAAACCGATCTAATATTGACATCATTTGCTTATTACTTTTTGACCATACCAAATGTATGCATATTTTGTTAGTGTTAATTATGTCTACCTCTCAATATCTCAAATAACATCCAATAGTAATTCTTTTCAAAGAAAAATAAATAAATAAATAAATAAAATTTACTTCTCCATGTGTTATGTATGAATGCTTTCCTTTATTGGGCCATGTTCCTGAATAAAGTTATTTCATCCAATACTGTATCAGGTTTTGTCCGGTTCTCCTGCCACTCCTGAGCCAGATGCAAATTTTATGCAGAAAACACTCTTTGGCTTTCAGACAGAAAAGCTTTTGGGTAGTTTTAGGTTTAAGGTTTTAGAATGAAGCATTTTGTTTATTCAAGCTATTAGAAATTGACATACTGTATGTGCAGTATATGCATATATCGTTTGAAGGAATTACTTGTTGGTTCATTGTTTTCAAGCAGAGTGAGATTTTACTCAATTTTTATTACCTGAAGTGAAACATCATATCCTCCTGGAATATTTGAGTCAGGTTCTACTTGAAGTAATAACATTGACTGCACAATGTCTACGTGGGTAATTTCTGTTAGTGGACTCAGACTTTTGGACCATATTATACCCATATAATTTATATTTTATTTACCAAACTGTTAGACAAAATGTTTCATCTAGAATCCTAAAAACAGGAATAGACATATCTTAAAATCACTGATTTATGATTCGGTTGCTTGGAAACACCACTTGTACTTACTCATACTGGAACTTAGGACAACCAGTTCTATCTATAAATAATAATCTTAAAACCTATTTATTCTCCCAGTATTACCAGTCATTAGTGTGTTTGTTCCATGTACTGTTTTTGTGTTTCTTATATTGCTTATGCTTTCTAAGCTATCTATACAATGTTCTGTGTTATTTGTTATGGATTTAATGGCTTTCACAATTTGATAGAACTGTTACATGCAACTGCATTGGCTTTTGTTCTGGTCTAGGCAAATGTCCATGTCCATAGGATTGGCTATTGGTGGCCATATATTCTTATTCTTTATTGTGATGCTTTCTTGAGCTTGGGAAAGGCGCTGTATAAATTAAACATATTAAAACTTACAAAAATATTAGCTAGCATTAAGAAGTTGTGGGCATTAGGAAGAATTTTTACTTTGTCATGGTACTTAAGTACATTTCTAAAGTGTCTGTAATTTATCACTCTATTTCCATTTTAGGAAACTTGCTTCACTAATTTTTACTGTGTAGTATCACCAGTACATATAAAAAAAAACCTATGCCATTCCCCCTAATTTTGCAGTGAATATATATAAACTATTAAATTCAAAGCTGATGCGAGACCACAGAAGTAACCCCACAGTTCTGGTTAGTGTGTGTAGAGGTACCTTTACTGTGTATATAGAGTTCTTTCTTTGTAATAAGGCATGATGTGGCAACTAAGTTAAATTAAATAAAGCATGTAATCAAGTACGTTTTGGAATTGACTAGAAAGTCAGCAAATCATTAGCCAATGTTTTACACCTAAACATAAAATCTACTATTCAAATCCGAATTGTGTCTCTCCCATAAAATCTAAAATGTGAACTGATTGCATTTGATGGTTTTTGTTTAGAGTAAGACGATCAAGACTACGCTGTTTTAGTTTTAATTCCAACCGACTTGTCTACCAGGACATCAAAAGTTCTTGTCCTAGGTCACTGATTTGTCCACCCCTGCTAAATAGTTTTTCAATTTGTCCCTGTGAGAAAAAGCTGAAAAGGAGAACCCAACTAAGTATTTCCAAACAGAGCCAGATGAAACATTTTTATGAATAAAAAAAAATCCTCAATTATGTAAAGAATACATGAGTACCTGTTTTTTTTAAGGTACTGTACATCTTTTGTTTGGGAATGCTAAGCTTTACTTTTTTCTTTAAATTTAGCTGCTTTTTGCTATGTCGTCGATGAAGATCTCAGCTGATACTGTGGAATAAACACTAGCATCACATTCTCTCTTCACACACCCAAAGTGCACTTAAGTGACTCTTGCATTAACTATAAAACATTCGAAGGTCAAACAAAGCAGTTGTACATTGCTGAAGTGATGTCTCCTGAGACACCATTCCACAATTACGTATTAAATTGGCATAAATTTGAGTTTCACAGCCTACAAACTCTATACGAGGATGACCTTATTAAGCATGAAAACAGACGTGGTGAGTACAACTAGTCTCATGACAGCATGTGAAAGCAGATAGAAGGTAGAAATATGAGATGGAAAACTTTGAACTTTTCCCTTTGTGCCCAAGATTTCGAGATGATTTAGCGTACACTATTATAGTCACATTATATGTGACATATTTATGACCTAAAAATATAAAATACAAACCTTTAATGACCTCTTCAGTGTCCTGTATATGTGAATGGATGTTCAGTATGATAGTGTAGCACTGGAAAGGCAGATTGCTTTAGGTCAAAATAACCTATTTTAAACTTTAATATTCTATTTAACACAATAAATATGGTCACAAATATTTAGTATTAGATTGCAGAGATACTTCCCAGGTCATTGTGTTGATTAGATTAAAAGGGTTAAAATGATTTAATTACACATATCTAAAGAGAAGATGATTTTAGTTAATGTCATGGGATCTGGGAAGGCCTGGGAAATCCTTAAATATCGATAATACCTAAGAATAGGCAATGGGTGAGCTTGTAGACCATTTGATGAACTTATTGGTGTTCCTGGGTTTCGTTCCGGATCCACCGAGACCCTGACTAGAAAAAGGAACTTTAAATTTTAATTGTATAATCAGGAAGTCATTTGTGAATGACTTTAGATATAAAAGCAAAAACTGACTTTGAGAAGCAATGGAGAAGCATTACCTCTCCCTAACCAATATTCTGAGGGATCTCTCATAATGGATATTTCTACATTTGTCTAGTCAATCCTTGGGCCAAAGGTGAGATTTGTCAAAATACAGGTAAAAGAAAAAAATATTACTATTCTTCATCCAAATCTTCTTTTAAGTTTATTGAGTCCTGTGCATGTGTTTTTAACCAGTGAGGAAATAAAGCTGTATTTGGCTATGAAAATAAAAGGTATGACCAACTCGAATTCGTTCTATTGTGTTATATCTCGGTTGCAGCAACATCGTCAAAGGTGACCTCATTGCCGCTGCTCTCGTCGTCCTGTTCTCGTTTCTCCAACTCGAGACTAAGCTCACGTAGGGCTGCCTCCAGCTCACGATTGCGGCGGTACATCTGAACATAGTTTTGCTGCAGCTGCTTCTGATAACGAATAACTTTGTCCTTCTCTTCCTCCCAGCAGTGGCGCTCGTTCTCAAATGCCGCCGCCTGATCTTCGACCAACTGCCTCTGGCGAGCCAGCTCACCTTTCATCCTTTCCACCTGATGCCTGGAACCCTCACGCTGACCTTTGACCTCCTCCCCATCACTTGCCAACCTTTGCTCCTCAATACTTGCACCACCCCCAGCTCCTCCCCCTCCTCCTCTGTAGCCTGGTTCCTGCATGAGGGGCGGAGCCTCAGCATACTCGTTCAAAGCCTGTCGGAGTCGAAGTAACTCATCTTCCAGACGGCTCATTTTCTCTCGCAGCAGCTCGTTCTCGCTTTTGCGCCGTTGCAGCTCGTTCTCACACACCTCCAGCTCGAGGGCACGGGTGCGTGTGTGTGTATGTGCCTCCTGTAGTTGGCTCTGGCAGTTCTGAAGCTCAGTCCGCACTTCACGCAACTGTCCTCGTAGTGTCACCACCTCTCCTACTCGCTGAGACAGGTCTGTCTGCAAGTCCTTCAGCTGCTGCTTTAGCAAAGAGATCTCGCCTGTCTTCTGACACACCTGTGGAGAAGAAGGGATGAGTAAGACGTGAAAGAAAAAGCTGTGTAACTTATGAGGTATACCAATAGCAAAGCTTATTATCAGGGTAAAGGTGCCCATACTTTTTTAACAATGGTAGGAATTGGAATAGGGTTTTGTTAGAAATGAGGGGTTGCAAAGGGTCCTAAGTAGACAGGGAACAGCTAAAAATATCTGGGGCACAGGCCCAGTCTGGTATGGTGTCCCTTTTGGATTCCCCTTTCAAAGGAAAAACATTTACAACTTGTAGATTTTAAACCACATTTAAATTAGCTTGGACCATACATCAACAGAAATGTATATAACAGGGCAAAATTGTGATTGCTAGAAGACTGGGTATCTCCAAAACTGCAGTTCTTGTGGGCTGTTCCCAGTCTGCAGAGGTCAGTATCTATCAAAAGTGGTCCAAGGAAGAAACAGTGGTGAACTGGCAGCAGGGTCATGGGTGGCTGAGGCTCACTGATGCACGTGGGGAGCGAAAGGTGGACGTGTGGTCAGATCTAATAGACGAGCTCATGTAGCTCAAATTGTTGAAGATGTTAATGCCATTAATGTTTGATGGGGCAGGACTGTTTTGTGGCAAAAGGGGGACCGACACAATATTAGACAGGTGGTCATAAAGTTATGCCTGATCGGTGTCCAAACAGTTATGCTTGGTCGGTGTATCATCTCTGCAAATATTTGTCTGTCTAGTTATAAGACATCTAGGATAAAGTGATCAATAGGCTTTTGTATCTTTCTCAGACCATCAACGCCAACGTTGATTGACTCACTATAGCCTATGTCAATCAAACAATCAAACAATTTGCCACCTTTGAGGGTCACCTTTCTGGGTAAAATTGGTTCAGAATCCCTTCCAAAATCAAAAACTATTAACCAGATAAAGAACACCGCAGTTTCCCATCCCAAACCTCCAAGATTGCTCACAGTCACAGTTTGTTCCTGATCACTGGCTTTGCTGCCCTTGCCTGCTGTTTCTCCGTCCCAGTTTAGATGGCCTCAGGTCCCAGTGAAGCCCAATAAAGATCTGGAATAGTCTATTTTCTCTTTATCTGTGCTGAAAGTCCAGCTGTGACTCTAGGTTCTGTTTCCAGTGTTCTGTTCATTCCTGACCTTGTGGCTCTGGTCTCCAGTTAGTCTGGTTTCCAGTAAAAAAAAAAAAAATTAAGCTAGATAATGAAGAGGCAACACTTTCCAGCCCATTACACCACACTGGCCATGTCCTGGTTCACCCTGGTGTCTGTAGCATGATTTACCTTTGTCTTGTTATCTTATCTTTGTTTATGACCTAGTCCATCATGCTTGCTTCTTGTTTAATGTTTGTAATGTATGTGCACAATATTAGTAATTAAATAGAATCAAGAGGTGCACCTGCTTTTAACTGGCCTGAAATAGTGTCTCACTTATCTCACCTCCCATTTGGTCTCTTCCAGTCTGGGTCCCAGTTGTGTGTGTTCCCGTTCAAAGGAAGCACAGCGTTCCTCAAACCTCTCCCGTTCCTGCAAGACTTGTGTAAAGTCATCGTGTAGCTTCTTTTTCTCCTGCTGAAGCTGGAAGACCTGGAACTGAAGGAGTTGCTGTGCCCGCTGGGCCTTCTGTGATGCCTTCTGCATTTTAGTGGCACAGCTCTGTCGCAATTCTTCCATCTCCAGCTCACTGCGCTTCTGCTTCTCTTCGTACACCTGCCAACAGGGATAAATGTTTTTTGTTTCTTATGTTTCTTATGGTACAGAAATGTTGTTAGTGGTTTAAGATGATATGTGCTTTTAGTGGTATCTTGATACCACCACTGCTTTCATCAATGCTCTATCAAGTATATTTCCAATCAGATATTTGAAGCTGAAAAGGCTTGGGTACATTCCTTGAACATGGTTGAAATACTTTTCACTTACCTGACAAATAGCTACCTCATTCTCATCCAGGTTTTCTCGTAAGTGCTGCAACTCCAGCTCTCTCTCTCTTAATTTTTCCTCCAAGTCTCTCACAATGGCCTCATAAGCCTCTATTGGTGGAGGAGAGGGTCCACCTGATCCCAAGTCTGATATACCTGGTTGACTGCGACATCCAAGAGATCCCGTGCTTTTGCTAGAAGATGAACGTCCACTGTCTGAATTAGAGTGCCCATGGCTAAGCACAGGCTTGCTAGCTTCTGTTTGGTTTGAACTATAAACTGGGCCATTGTATGCATTCAGGTTAGTTAATGAGTTCCGGCCTGAGTCTGTCATGGTAAAGGACTGGCTGAACAAACCATTTCGAGCCCCACTGTAGGAGCTGCGTCGTTCTGTGGTTACCGGGTTGACGTCTTGTTCTGGAGAGAGTACGCTGAGATTGCCCTGGCTCCCTGATAAGCCTTCTAGCTGTGGCGAGAGATACTGCATAGCATTTCTACTCTTTGGCACCACAGGCTTGAATGCTGTTGGTCGGATGATGGCCTGCTGTACATTCTGGAAAGTTAAAACGGTTATAATTATTCGCTCCACTTTGTCAATATTTGATGTAACTGTTTTTATTTGAACATTATGTTGGTTTTCTTACACAGTGGACTATTTATGTTGTCATAGCACCTATCACAATTAAGGAAAATTTGGCTCCAAGTTGTAACAGTTTAGTGTGGGCACTCAGTCCATAGAAGTTCTTGGTAACCAAGAGTCCACATAATTTTGTTATTTATATTCAGTCATTATTTATATTCAGTCAGTATTTTTTTTTTAGACAAAAAGCATTATTTCCAACTATTAAAAACATCATTTTTTACTTTTCAATTTTCATTTGCATATCGTTTTAGACTCTATTAGTACTTACCCTCTCTAACTGTCCAGAAACAGGTACCAATTTAGGAGGCCCATCCACGCCCATCTCCCCTCCATTCTGGCTTAAATGCAACCAGTTATCATTCCAGTCAGTGATCAAATCCTCATGTGAATAGGATCGTCCGCCAATTCCTTTACCTCGAGCTGCAATGGCCTTCCTCTTGCTTGATGGTGTTTGACTTACATAGATTCCTTCACGAGAGGACTCGGAGTGGAGCCGTCCCGAGCCTGCTACTCCTCGGCGAATCTGAGCCGTGACCTCCAAGTTGTTCCGACCGTGGTATGCGGTGTGGCTGGGGATCATACTGCTTACGGAACCCATGCCCCCTAGAGAGGGTGGTGAAACAGGAGACGAACGTTGTCTTCGACTCTCCAGTCCTGGAGGTTGGTGGTCAGTAGTCACTGGAAGGGACTGGACCAATGCCATGCCTGTGGCTTACTGCACCCACTTAATCTATGTACAAAACAAATAAAGAACATTTTGGTCAGATCATTTAGTAGCTTCCGTTTGTGAACTACATATGATGGTTACGGTGTTTTTTTTTATGAAAAGGCTTCATCTATCATGTTCAAGAATTCGGTGGGAACCTTTAAATGGTCTATGTAGTACCCTATTTCAATTAAACAAATCTTGCAAATCAACCACCAAGGGATCCCCAAGATCCTCAATAATTGATTTTATTTTGAACTACCTCAGCGGGGAAAACAGAATTTTATCAGAACAGCTCTGAGGAATGACAGTGGGTGAGACACCTATTTCACATGTGAGCCAAACAACAGTAAAAAGACAGTGAGGTAAAAAATCTGGTGATACTACTATGTATTACTAAGCAAAATGTTTTAAAAAAAAGCGAAGACACCACAGTCCTACCTAAATATTTCCTTTTGGCTAGTTAAAAGCTTGTAAATTCACAGGTCACTATTTATCTACCTAAAGAATATATGAAGCAAATGTACCTGCTACTAGAAACCAATATGTATTTTTCACATTTTTTCTATTTAAAAGGTCCCAACCTAGAGAAACCCAGAGGCCAAAGACTATTCAGAAGGTCATATGATAGAAGGAACAAATGAAAATGCAATTTATCTATTTATGTACATATTTACTACTACACAGGCAGAAATATAAATCTGGAAGAAAATGCTTTAGTTGTTTAAAATGTACACACAAAAAAAGGCTCAAGGCAGCAGGTTCTAACTTGGACCACCACCACACACTGCGCAGGATCGTACTCAGTACTGTGCATCTCCTACCCCAGTTCAAAAATAACTTAAGCTTTTGTGTAGACTAATTATCAGGCCATAATAGTGATGCTACATTTTTATTCAGCCCAGGTAGCGGTAATCATGTGGGATTGTATATATTAATACAGGTTTAATTTGCTTAGGCATTTTAAAACTTAGTGCTGAAGCTAATTAAAGCTATATGCCCTAATTACTGGGGCAGTACTTTGATGTGATGAAACTATGGTGAAATGGCTCAATAGACAGGAGCTTCTGATTGCATTATATATACACAATGGTGGATTTTTGTCAAGAAAATAAATATTCTAAAATAGTATTTGAACCATGAAATGAGTTCTGACAGCCCTTGCAGTCAGTCCTGTGGTGCTGAATTAAAAATGGCATGCAACCATTTTTAGTTTCCGCTAGTCTCAGGTCTCTTTAGGCTTTACTTCTGTAAGGAAGATGCAAGCCTAGTTTATTTGAATCAAAGCCCTGAAATACACTTTTATTTCAGAACTATCCTGTTGCAAGGTAAGGGTGTTATGATGTAAGGTATTAAGTTTATCTCACAGGTCATGTCTGTGCTCCAACGATTTCACAGATGGGACAGTAAGCTTTAGAAGATTAGCAGCCTCTTATGTTGAGAGCAACTGTTTACAGATGCAAATGGATAATGTAAAATCAATTCTAGATGCTTTATTCGCTCTCCCGTTACGAATTAATGATGCAACAAGAAACAGATGTCCCATTAACGACTAAGTAGACATTTGTCCATTTGCCTCTTTAAACAAGATGCCTTTTTAAACAAGAGAAGTATACAATGGAAAATCTCATATGGTTCACTCAAGATAGATATAAAAGCTTTAAAATTAAAGCTTACAATTGACATTTTTTTTAGTCCTAGTCATTGTTTCAAATGTCAAATTCCTATAGTTAGACATGGGAATCAGAACATCGGGTTTATTATTTCCAGTCCTACTTCTGCTACATTAGTAGTCCTAAAAAAAGGTTCCAACATTTGCTAAATAAGCCCTTTATCACCTTCTGAGGCAGGTATTGTGTTATATTGTTAGCTAACAGTGAAGTGAAGCAATGTAAGGCACTTTAATGCTAGTTAGCATGATCACTGCAAAGTGTATCTTCATGCTGTTTTTCATTCATCAGTAGCCAGATTACCATACTTGGCTGAAGTTTTCTTTTATGTCTCTTGCTGTCAATCAAAGCAAACAAGCACACACACACACACACACACACACACACACACACACACACACACACTCACACAGGATGGGTCAACAGCACAGACGGAGCTGGTGGGTGTTGGTGACTGTGTTCCTGGGAAAGTTCAGCTGACACAAGGACTGTCTCTCCCACAACAACAAGAAAAATGTGCAGACATGGCACCTAATGAGTGTTTTTTCTCTCGCCGTCTGTAAAGGTGGGTCACAGTGTTCATCTAATTACTGGTTATTGGTGCTGGTATCAGTGGAAGCCATTTTTGACACAAAACCTGATTCAGGATTTACTTCAAACTTTGCAAAAGACATGTTTTAGCCAAATCAAACATGTCTTTGTTATTGGTTAGATGATTCTACATAATGAATTTGTTTTTATTTTAGGTCAGACTTGGCCTGCAAGTTTGGACTTGAATTTACAGAAATGCATAATCCCACAAAAAAAGAGCATTGATCCTGGATTTAATAAGTCTGTAAATATGCTTACGTGGTCACGTTTTACAACAACATTATGGTATTTTTAATCAGATTATAGCCATTAGTATGTCAATCCAAATAAAATCCACAGGACATCTGGATTTGAAGCCAGTAAACAGGTTAGTCAGCAACTTTAGACCATTCATGAGCATTAAGAAAATGGTTTGTCTCTGCCTTTGAATACAATTAGATCCAATCAATTGTACAAAAGATTTAATATTTATAGTTAAATGACATTGCATGTACTAAATAAAATAAATTATTATTTTAAATAAGTAAATACCTTCATACGTGTGCTAACATAGTATGTAACTCTGTGTATATGTGCATTAAGTGGTGTCAACACACACACACACAAACCCTCACACCGAGTAGGTGCTGTGACTGGACTGGCAGGAACGCTCAGTGTAAACAGGATGGTGTAGGAAGGCAAAGCAGCTCCCAGTGACGCACTTCGACACACAGATCTAACACTAAATCTGCCTTTCTAAAGTAATACAGTACATGCACAGTACTGCTGCTAGCTATAAATATTAACTTGTACACCCATTCACACCCACTTTTATGCTCATACGCAATTCAGTTTACAGGGCTTGTGAAGGAGGGCACTGTTTCACATACAAACACACACACAAATGTACACACCATGCATACTCACAGTCAAGGAATATTTGAGCAGGAACCTGTCTCATTTTCTGTCTTTCTTTTAATTGTCTCATTATGTTCTCATGTCATTATATTCATATCATATTTACAATAACCACACTGGGATTCATTTCAATTTTATTTGTATATCGATTGTCCCAAAGCAGTTATAGGTTAGAAATATACATTTTTAATGTATAAGTCTCTATAGATCTGCCAGTTGTGACAACGACAAGAACAAACTCCCTGAGATAGTAGGAAGAAGAAACCTTAAGAGGAACCAGACTCAAAAAGAAACCCATTCTCATCTAAGTGGCACCAAATGTCCATTCATTATAATTTTTTAGGTGAACTGTTCAATGAACTTTTCACTTAAATGCAGTAATGTTCTTGCCAGGATTTGCCAGTCCTAAGCCATTGTAGTAGACAATCCAAATCGATCTCCATAGTTCTCGAGTTGGTCAGTAACTTCATGGATCTATAGGCTGTACATTTGGAACCTCCTCAGATGAAGACATCACTTTACTCACTCTAATGCTGTTCGAGAAAATGAATCTGAATGCTGTTAGAGAAAATGAACCTGGCTTTTCATCACTTCTGACCATTTACATCAAGATTGCAAGCTCTGGAGAAGAATTTGGATTTACATTTAACAAACACCCTTATCCATTATACAACTGAGCTATGCGGTTAGGGGCCTTGTTTAGGGGCCCAGAAGTGGCATCATGGTGTGGCTAGTATTTAAACTCACAAAAAAAAATCTTCGACCTCAAAAATAATTTAATTATTATTGAATTTAAGACTTAAAAGAAAATACAAATGTCTTTGCCACCCTTATAAAGAAATGCATCTATGAACATGAATGCAAATTGATAAGTACTTAATGTCCTTGTGACAGCCATCATAATGCCATGCCTTCTGGAAAATTATATTATGCATAAAATATGTGTGTGTTTTCAAATGCTTAATCGTTTCTATGCCAACTAATTGTACCATTTCTGTCTTCTGTCATTATCTTCAAATAGTACACATTATTATAAGGTAACTGTTTGCGTAAGTAAATGTTCCCTGACAAACAGTCACATGACTATGCAGTACAGCAAAAATGCTAATTCTTCTATTAATTTTCACTGCATACATTATATCCAGTGCTATAAAGACCATCATAAAGGCCACATTTTATGTTTTTCAGCAATATATCTAATTCAGATTAGCTTAATTTAAAGTGTTTCTCACAAATTCCATATAAAATCACATAAACAGCTCGCTCTCTCTCTCTCTCTCTCTCTCTCTCTCTCTCTCTCTCTCACACACTCTCTCGCTCTCTCTCCCAAAGTACATACACACAGACACAGCAAAGTTTCAGAGCTGACATACCCCAGGTTTGAGTCTGGCATTGTTGCTTCCTCTCCTAAATGAAAGTTTCAAAAAAATCTCTTTAGCTCTTTTGTATAATTCTCCACAAAGAACATACTTCCATCTTTCACTGCCTGGGCCGTCTTCACACACTTTCCTCTTTCGCTTCCTCCTTCTCGTTGCTCTCTTTCTCTCTCACCGCTCTCTCCATCCTCTCTCCTCCCTCAGGAAATGCTATTTCTCCGCCACACGTGTTCTATATAGCGCAGCCCAGCTGTAAATGGAGGCCTCATCCTTCCTTTTTCCCCATTCACTCTTTCTTTCTCTCTGGTTTTCACTGTGTTTCCTCAGCACAGGTTTTTTCCTCTTTAGCCGACTCTTCAGCAGGAGGCAGATGTTTCTGGGATTTGAGCAGCAGTGTGTGTGTGTGTGTGTGTGTGTGTGTGTGTGTGTGTGTGTGTGTGTGTGTGTGTGTGTGCATGTATTTGGAACATGAAACGTGCTGGGCCGAAACTGGCCACAACAAGGAAATGACACACAGGTCTGGAATGTGTCATGCACCTTTATTCACAGACACACTCCTCTGTAACACTCCTATGTAATCACCTTATTATTCTTAATGCGGTGTGTTTTCAGGAATGTCATAAAGATTCATAAAAGAAAACACGCACATACACACAAACACTCACACCGAAACATCTGACTGTTTATACACAGTGTTCATTGCGTTTAGTCATAGGCTCATGGAGGCAGGGCTTAAATTACATTTGCTCAGCGAATCACAACCTTATCCACAAGCCTTACCACACCATATAACATTCCTACCTCCAGTCCATCACCTTTTCTTTTCGCTTCTTATACAGTTTTTATTTATCGGCTAATTATATGTCTGCAGCAAAAGTTAATAAGTAGCTGGGTATATTCACTGGCATCTAGCTTCATAGCTAACCTCGGTTACAGCATTGTGTAATGGTTGTGTTCACATGATGTTGAAATTTCATCCTTTCAGAGATCACAGCAAGAAGCCTCTATTCAGATAGGCTTGTCTCTTTGATCTGAGATGTTTTCTGAGACTTCTGACTGAAAAACAAACACCATTGTCTCACAAAAAAAGCTACACTATTATTTATAAATTGGTGTATGCTGGAATAGGTTTGGGTCTCCTAGTTCAAGTGAAGGGAAAATTTCCTATACATCCTATACTATTGTGTGCCTCCAACTTTGTGGTAACAGTTTGCGGGAAAACCTCGTATAGCTGAAAACTTTTGTCCATAAAGTCTATATAATTGTGTAATTATACAAGTATATGAATAAATCATCATCTTTATGAATAAAGCTGGGAGCACGCTAACTATAAAAATAAGGAATAACATAGAATGTATTAGAAAAAATACATTGTTGCTGTTATGTTCTTTTTTCCAAAGAGTCTGTAAGACAAATATTACATAGTAGATGTTTTCTCCAGAATGATCACTAACACTTTAGGTATACTATTGTTCTGACTGACCAAAATAAATTAGCTTGTAGCTAGTTCACTTGTGTGCTACCCAGGTCTACCTATGTGCCCACAAACCTGAAAAAAAGGGCTAAAGACTGGTAGCTAACCTAATGAAATACCATGTAGCCAGATTATTAGCTGGTAAGGTGATAAACACAGCCTGAGAGAAGCAAACGGATATACATGAAAATGTTAATGTGGTACGTTGTTTTTATGATTGACACAAAAGATGTAAATTGTGTTTACTGGTGTTCTGTCCAGTAACAATTTTTTTAATTGGCTTGCAGATTTATTAATAATATTACCTTATTATAACCATGAAGAGAAGGAATTTATTAGCGGTTTCTCGCTAATGTTTCGCCGAATTTCTAGCACTGCTGTCTCCTCAGTGTTTTCACCCCAGCTACATTGCGACATATAAAGTTCACTGAAATTGCAACAACTCAAATTAGTGAAGGCTTTTGCTTTTTATAAACAAATGATGAAAACCAGGGACACTTTCCACCCTAAACCCATACACTTCTGTATACTGTACGTGTGTGCAAGGATATGAATGTGCATGCGGGTCAGTATAAGTGCATAAATGTGTGTGTGTGTCTGTGTGTGTGTGTGCGCGCGTGTGTGTGTGTGTGTGCGGGCGTACGCACGCTGGGGTAAGTAGGGTAGAGTAAGTAGGCTACAGCGCTATTCCACAGGTTCCTTTCAGGTCCTGCTGTAAATGGGTCACTCTAGCCAGTGTTAATTTGGTCCCGCAGGCGAAACGGGGCTAAAGAGCCGACCTCTGTGGAACAGCCCAGAAAAACCCAGAACAGCAGAGACATGGGAGGGAAGACGCTTTCCCATGATACTGTGAGCTATTATTAAAACCAGGTCCGAGCATGACTATGACAAAGCCTCAGACAGCGAGGCCACACATACACACTGAAACTCACAATAGGCACTTCCCAAACAAAAAAAAGCTGTTCAGGGTTGATGTCATTTCCATTTGTTGTGTAAACAGCATAAACCTATAGATAATCGCTTTTTGAAACTGGTGTAATGTTACAGGTCAAGATTCCTATTCCTGTAAGTGTTTCTAATAAATAAGTAAGTCCCGTCTTGGCAGTTTTTACATGAAAGGCATGGAGGTACTTATTTTTTTCTTTCATGCCCTGCGTCCTTTGACCTTCACCAGACTTAGGTTTTACTCATATTGAGTCTGACTGCATTAGAACCTAGAGAGAATAAAAAGTTTAAATGTAAACATTGGGAATGTTGGGATGGTGGAATATATGTTATCTTATCTATATGTTATGTATATATTTAGTTGTATATCCCAGCAATGTTAAGAAGCTGGGGTCAGAGCACAGGGTCAGCCATCTAACAGCACCCCTGGATCACAGAGAATTAGGGGCCGTGTTCAAGGGCCCCAAGAGTGGCAGCTTGAGAATACTGGGGTTTAAAGCCTGACCCTTCAAACAGTAACACAGTGCCATAACTACTGAGCTATCATAATTGTGAGATCATATCCCAGGACCACCAAGCTACCTCTCCTGAGCCCCTGAGCAATGTCCTTAACCCTCAAGTGCTCATTTCTGCTCATTTGCCATTTTCAGGTGTATCAAAACATTCAGATTTTTTATATTTAAATAGGTTTAACTGGAGTGGTTTAAAAAAAAAGGATTCACATACTAGCCATGATTGTAGTCCTTTCGGCTTCTCCCATTAGGGGTCGCCACAGCGGATCCTTCGCATGTTTGATTTGGCACATGTTTTTACGCCTGATGCCCTTCCTAACGCAACCCTTCCCATTTATCCGGGCTTGGGACCGGCACTAAGAGTGGCTTGGGTTGGTTCCCTGACCGGGGATCGAACCAAGGCCGCAGCGGTGAGAGCGCGCATCCTAACCACTAGACCACCAGGGGACCTACTGGGCTATATGAATACAGTGGAACCTCGGGTTACGAACGCCCCGGCATACGTATAATTCGGGTTACGAATCGCAGTTCATCAAAATTTTTGCCCCTGGTTACGAACAATATATCGGGATACGAACGTCGCTCACCAAAAAATCGCAGGCAAGTTGGTTGTTTTTGCTCTATCCACACAGCTCGTCACATCAGTTAGCGTCCTGTGTCCCTAGCGAGAGCATCGTGTTACTTATCCGCTTGAACTTTTCCCGGCGGCAGCGTAACAACTCGTTAGTTGATGCTCGTGGAATGATGAGATGGACAACATTAGCCGATGCATAACCACTTGACTTGTTTTTATGAAGATAGATTAGCAGGGTTACAGTCTTTTCCAAAGTACAATACCCATAATGAATTTCACTCTGGACTTCAATACCAACTGATAGTAGCCTTAAAGAAACAGCTCTCATTTTCCCTCTAATGCAACAATTGTCTCAGCGTTCGTGTTAAAAACACTGTCTTTAATATTCTATAATATAATATATAATAATATATAAATAATATCATATAATAAGATTCTCCTTCCAAACAATAACTCTCCCTCCTCCCCCTTCTAGGAACGTCGTCTCCTGCAGCGAGTCTTCTCAAAGGGAAAGTACCCGCTAAAGATCTTTTCCTCTTTTGTATGTTTTTATGTGGTATGATTTTAATATAACATGTTAAAAGTAAATAATATTAGTGAATATTGGCTTTATTTTTATTTAAGTAATATTTTTGGTTGTCCAGAACGAATTACCGAAGTTTCTGTTCATTATTATGGGGAAATTTGTATCGGGATACGAACTTTTCAGGTTACGAATAAAGTACCGGAACGAATTAAATTCGTAACCCGAGGTTCCACTGTATATATATATATTTTTAAAGGCACTGCAAAACACTGCCATCTATAGACTTTCAGCACATAATACAGCACCATCACCCCAAGACTTAGCCAATATAGAGATATTTAAAATTCACATAAATCTTATTATCATGGACTACATCAGCTGGTTTATTTTAACATATGTCTGGAGGTCACATGCAAACCTAATAAACATATCCCAAAAACTACACACTGTATCCCAGCCTCGCTTAAAAATTATATTTATAATGTGGGAGTCTCGGAGAGAAGAGCAGAGGGAGTATTGACCCACACTTAAGACCCAGAGGTCTTTAATCCTTCTGGTACTGGTTTTATATGTGGCTGTAGTTCAGCTCAGTTTGATGGGAAATGGGAGCACAGGAAGACCCCCTGCTGTAAACTGAGAGATGATCTACCATTCACAAGCTTGAGCTGAGAACGAAGGGATTGTGTAAAGGATTTATTATCCAATTCAAGACTTGTGAAACTAAAGGCCAATAAAATAACCACAGGAATGACATAAGAACTATTCTTTCCTGCACCGCAGAGAGCAAAAGACCAAATACACCAAAAAGGGACTGTTTATTTCTATTTCATAAGTTATCAGGCACATATTTTTGCAAGAGTACAAGAAAAGTGCATTAGCCAGAAACCAAAACTAGTCAGAATTGTTTTTATTATTTAGGAAAGAGGAACATTCCTCAAAGGAAACTAAACCTTGTTTCTTCTTCATCCACTTCTTTTTATTAATTAATTTATTAATACAAATTCTCGGTTATCCTCTGAAAAACACTGCATAACAATGAAATAACAAGAAATGATTGGCTTATCTCAGCTGTTTGTTTTGCCCAAATTCCTCCTGGAGGTCAATCAACCAGCACAGTTTTGTTGTCTAAACATCGCTTTTTCAGTTTAGTACAGTACCGGAGCGTTCACTCTTCACTTTCCAGCTTTATATTTATTTTACATACATAAGTCCTGAATTTAACATTGCACGCTTAGTGTGTATGATTTATTACCCTCGTTTCAGGGAAACTGCAGTAAATTGGAAGAAAGATGAAGGCAAATATCATGCATGTCTTCCAAATTACAGAGATTAATCTCGAACCACATGAAGAAGCCAGCATTTAATTGAAGCTACTGAGAAACCAGTTTATAGTTCAGAAGGCCCCCCAGAGTATAACAGAGTAAAATGTATTTAATGTGACAATTCACAAATAATTATTTTTCTAGTAAGATTTTGGCTGAATGAACAGAGCTAGAAGAAAAAGTCCTGTCATTCTTGAGCAATATAAAATATTAGGCTTATATGTAGGGGTAGCCATTGCTAACCAAATGTCCTTTTATTTTTTAAATTGCTCATCTAACTTTTATCCCATTTTATACACAGCACTTAAGGGTTGCTCAGGTGTCCAGTAGTGGCAGCTTGGTGGTACCGGGATTTGAACTCACAACCTCCCTAACGAAGTCCAACATCTTAACCACTGCCCATGCACATTTCAGAAGGATTAAACTATTTCTATCCACACCGGCCTCTCAGGTGCTTGTTCATCCCTTGTTGTTTCCAGACTGGCTTCTGTAAGGTCTGCCTGTGAGCACCATTTTACTACAACTGATCTAGAATGCAGCTGCACAGGTTTTCTTCAACCTTCAAGTTCTCCCACACCACCCCCATTGCTCCACTGGCTTCCTGTAGTTGCCCATATCAGATTTAAAACACTGCTGCTCGCCTACAAAGCCAAAAATGGACCAGCACTTATTTACTTCAACACACTTATCACTATCACACCCCGCACTGCACCACATACACTCTAGCAGTGCTCAACCATCACTCAGGGTCGGATGCAGGCATGCATCAAGACTCTTCTTGTCTAGGTGATGGATAGAACTCCTACAGTTGATGTTTGAACACATGAATCATTGGGGGTCCACAAAACAATGTAGAAACAACCGTAAAAATTCCTGAAATATTTACAAGAAATGTGAAAACAGCTTTACTTTCTTGTTCCCTAATAGATTTTTTTGGCCTGACCGTATTTTTAATCTGTAGCCTAGTAAAAAGGAATCAGGAAGTAATCAAAGCACTTCTGTAAGTTGCTCTTAATAAGTGCCTCTGCCGAATGGCATAAATGTAAATATATATGCAGACTTAAACAATGACCTTATTACAAAGTCAGCCGTTGCTCAAACCACCAGCTTCTAAGGATCTCACAGCCACATTTCTTTGCAAGATTCAACCTGTAGATATAATGGTTATTTGAGTTTCTAGCTACTGATTAACTCTAAAATGTTGGACAGAGTCTCCACTCTGGCCTCAAAATTCCTTGATTTTTTTCCACATTAGCATGGCTTGCACTTTATCTGATGCAGGTAAGTACTTAATTATTAACATAAATATATTTTATTATTAAAAAAAAACTAATTGACTTTAGGAATTGCTGCTTTTAATGTAGGCTGATGTAAATACATAACCAAGGCTAAACCGAGCATAAACAAACTATAAGCCATGACCTTAAAAAAGGAGTTGAATGACAGTGAATTTTACCGATACCAATAGCTAGGTTGGATCGTACAATACTGGATCTTACAGCCGATAACCAAATAATCAACCAATAGTTTTTTTAATTACTGGACAAAAAAATTAATAAAAAATCATAACACTCCATGTAAAATATTACTGAACTAAATGTGCTAAATGAAAAAATATCAATTATAATAATTATATTACTAAATACTAGGGTAAATTTAAGACAATGCATTTAAACTCAAACAACAAGTAACACTCCAATAAATAAAAACAGTTACATCCTAAACGAATAAAATAAACACTTCAAATAAACAGCATGTGTTTCACCTCTAGAGGCCGCTCTCGTACTGTATCATGCAACCTGGAAAAACTATCGGTATGTATTTTTGCAGATCAAGTCAAGAGAGTTAAGAAGCTTTTATTGTAATTTCCACCATATATAGCTGACACAGTACACAGTGAAAATGAGACAACGTTCCTCCAGATTCCTGGTGCTAGATTAAACAACAAAATATATATCGGATAGTTCCAGCTATTGCTATCTGTGCAGAGTTATTGACAAAACCGATGAATCAGTGGACCTCTACTTAAAACCTTTTTTCATTTCACTTCTACTAATTTTGTAAAAGGTTGCATAGACAGATAGGCCAGATCCTCCACACCATTAAGCTTCATTCAAGAGTTATGAGCACAAGCTAATCCATTATTCACAGTGTCATAGTTTGTGGTACTGCTATTTCTTTAGATTTAATTCAATTATATTTTATTTGTACAGTGCCATATTATGACATCAGGTAAACAAAGTGTTTGTGTCTAATTTTGACTCATTATGGGTCAAACAGGACACACTCATTATAGCGGGCACACCCTTGACTTGGAGTAACAGTTCTATTCTGAACCCTTATTTGTACACTCAGTACCGACTACTCTTCAGAAATCTACTGTATGTTGTGTGGCCATCTACGCCCCTGTGTCCTGTTTGGCAGACAGTCCTGAAATACACACACACACACATATTCTTTTGCGGGAACCTTGAAGCTGAAACTCACCCCTGAGATCTTCAGTATAAATGTCAACAACAAGGTGGGGCACAGGAAATTAGCTAATGAAACATCGGGAACTTTAGTTGGAGCATGAAGGTAAACATGCAGACATGCAGACACACACACACACACACACACACACACACACACACTCTGAGTAATGCTCACAAGTCAATGAGTAAAGCGCTGAATTTGTTTATGGAAAAGACTGAAGCAGGAGGGGATGTGGGGGATAAATGGCAGTTACCCACAATCTGCATAAGGCTGACATTATTTTGGTCCTTTAGTGGCACTACTTATATTTTTGAACTGGGTGTGAAATATCATTTCATATGAATCAAATAAATATACTTAGAAATATACATTCATAAGCAACCTTCTCGCTCATTAGGGATAAAAGTATAGGTACTAACATATACATTTAATGTTTACAACCTGCTTATCTCTGTGAAGCTATTTTGGATCAATGTCCATTGTTGAAAATGCTATACAAAGAAAATTCTACTGTAATTGAGTTGAATGGGTATAAATGTGGCACACAAGAGTTTGATACTGTGGTGTCCATAAACTTTTAGCCATACAATGTAAATGACATTTGATAAAAAAATAAAATTGTGTAAGAAAAATATTGAGCTACATCCATTTAATTCAGTCATTTCTCAAAGCTCTTTTATTGCTGTTTAAAAATAATTGATCTTTGAGTATCAGTAAGTTTGGTGATGTTTCTTAAAACTTTAGCAACAACCCGGATTTGTTCAAGTCCTTGGTCGAGCAGCAATCGTGTGTCATTTCAACTCACACTGCTGCTGTGCACTAACAGTCTAATGGGTTTAATTAAAGAGGTGAATATCGCCAACGGGCTCTCGAGTGAAATTAGTCTGCCTGACTCCAGCACAAACACAGTTCACGGTTTAGTGAAAGCAGGCCGATAAGTACAGTTTCTCCCACATCGGTGCGGCTGATTAGCTTGAAACACACCCTTTACTGGGAAAAACCCTCCTACTACTAAAACCCTGATGCGAACATTTAACCACCCTTTACCAGCATTTATGCGGGCTAATTAGTGGATCCACAGCTATGGCTGGACTGTGTCTACAAATCCACCACCCAGATTCACCTACATATAAACTTCAGTGTGATAATTATATATTGTGTCGTTTCACATGGATATATATAAACATTTCAGAATGACTTCGCAGGAAAAAACAGCCCTATCATGATGTTTTATTCCAAATAAAAAAAAAAAACGTAGGTTAGCAAAGACACCAATAGTGCTAATGAAATTCCTAGCAAGCACAAAGAAAAAATCATTATTTTATGATACAAAAAAAACAGCGACACAAAAAACTAAAAAAATATTTACATTTTTGCGTGGCAGTATAATTTCCGTACGAAAACTTAGGATTCTGCCGGGATGTACTCATCTCTTACTCTCACCAGCGGCCGACAGAGTTTAGTTGTCTAGGTCTTACAATAAATTTTTTTCTGTGTTTTTGGTGTTTTAAAGCCCAATTTTAGCTGTTGGTTCTCTCCTTTTTCAACAGCATCGCTAGACACTGAAGCCGATTGCGTCTGGCTCTGCCCTCTACTGCCACATACATAAACACTGTAAAGTTTATGCATTACAGGACTGTAATTTGCTCTGTTTTGCTTAATGTATTACTGTAATGTGTTAAATTGTTAACAAATTACAGTATACTACCACATACTGATCACCATTCTTTAAGATTCCTGGGTAGGCTAGGCCATATCTCGACTTACACTTTTATAAATAACCGAATTACAACTTGTCTGGCTAAAGAGAAACACGAAACAGCTAAAAACATATGCAATAATGATCAAAATGTATATAATACTGAAAGAAAACAGCAGATTTCATTTAGCCAATAACTCCATACTATATATATGCGTGGACAACATGGTTGCAGTTACTCTTATAAGGAGGCCTGGTTAAGAAGACCCATCAGAGTCTAACCCACCTTAGATGCTTAAGAGACTTTATACTGCCCTACAAAGTGCTCAGGAACATTTAAACCTGCACTATTGAGAACATCCTGACAGGAAACATCAGCCTGGTTTGAGAACAACACAGAGCAGGACAGGCGAGCTCTCCAAAGAGTGGTGTAGTCAGCTAAGCATACAATCTACACTGAGCTCCCTGACCTGCAGTCTATCTACTGCTGGACCAAGGCCAGAAATGATAGTGAAGGACCTCAGCCATCTAAATAACAGTTGAACTGTTCTATCAATTATGGTCAGGGAAATGCTTCTACTCCCTGAAGACCAACACAGAGGACAAGGAGGAAGCAGGAAGTTTGTGCTTTCAACTAGGAGAACACCAAAGACTAATGTCTGGACTTATAAGCACAACACCCATTACTTCATCCTACTTTTTCTGAACACAGACACATAAATATCAAAAATTGTACATCTTGCACATCTGCACTTTATTATGTAAACTCATAATATCAAATACAGGTGGTCCCCGACTTACCATGGAGATAAGTTCAGCTCAGATGACCGCATCATACAGTAACTTTAAAATATCGTAAGTCGAGACCGGGGCTGCAGCTATCAATTATTCCAGAAACGAGTATTCTCCCGATTAGTCCATGGATTAATCAAGTAATTGAATTAGAGATAGACAGATGTCCAAAAATCAACAAAACATTTTTATTGCTGAAATTGCAATCTGTGAAAACTAAACCCATTTAGTGCATTTAATTGCAATATTACATCAAATTGGAAATACAAATATATCAATAAAAATGTTAACATTAATTTTAAATGACCTTAAAAAAAGATTGTTTTATTGTGTGTATGTTTAATCTTAAAATAATATCAAAGTTTCTGCAGCATCTTCTGTGTATACCTGTCCAGGGATCTCATTTATATCCTGACGGAAGAAAAAGTGCGCACCTGTAAGTAAACTCTGAGCCCTGCGTATGCACAACGTGGAAACACAGAAGGCGAGAAGGGGAGTTGGCAACACAGAGAGCATGCACAACCAGAGATTAGTGGGTGGTGGGTCAGTAATAATGGTCCGTGGGGAAACACAGTGTTCCGTGTGTAGTTAAATGGCCTAAACAAAGGAAATAATTTGCTGCGTTTTTGTATCCTAATTACTCAATTTACTCGCGAATTCGTTTCAGCCCTAGTGGAAACATGCCCTAGCCTACCCAATAGTCTTAATCATTGATCAGTATGGGGTAGTATACTGTAATTTGTTAATAATTTAACAAAACAAACAATTTAAGTACCACACTGTATAAACTATACAGTATACAATATGTGGCACTGGGCATGTGCACGAGCAACAGTTAGAGAATGGAGGGATGAGCATGCGCCACTAAGTTTCCCTGCCGCAAGAAGCTTCAAATATTTTTACACTTTTGTCGTTCTGCTAACGGCATCATAAGAACGATTTGATTATTTGCTTATTGTAAACTCTTTTTTCTTTTTAGCATTGCAATTAAATATATTATTATGTGTGTGAATGAGAGGGAGGGCAGTGGAGTTGTGCGGTTGCAGGGAGAAGAGGTGGAGAAGGTGGAGGAGTTCAGGTACCTGGGGTCAACAGGGCAAAGTAATGGAGAGTGTGTTAGAGAAGTAAAGAAAAGAGTGCAGGCAGGGTGGAGTGGGTGGAGAAGAGTGATAGCAGGAGTGATTTGTGATAGAAGAGTATCTGTGAGAGTGAAAGGGAAAGTTTATAAGACTGTAGTGAGACATGGGATGTTGTATGGCTTAGAGACAGTGGCATTGAATAAAAG
>JBCEWE010000430.1:9407500-9490000 GCA_039877035.1 Silurus lanzhouensis | reverse complement strand
CACACACACACACACACACACACACACACACACACACACAGCCAGATTCCTCAAGCTTACTCCCGTCTCTTTTTTACTGCTCTATTTCACCAACACAATACCATTCCTTTATAATGGGAGGCCAAAACCATAAGGCCAATCACTTTGTACAGAAAAAAAAATTGTAAACATATCCTACAAATCGTCTCAGTTCCTGGGAAAAAAGAAACATGATGAATACCAGACATGGAATATAAATGAAAACCAAAAAGCTCCTCCTGCTATAAGAGTGTGTGCAATGCAGCAGCAGAAGAAAATGTAGATACTATTTCATTCCTGTTTCTATAAACATTTCAATTTTCATGCTGCTTTGATCAGTTTATGACATTTCTTTACTATGTAACAAAGAGATGCATTGAGATGACAGAGCAGAACTATGCACACTTCCTCCAACTTCTAACACACACTTCAAGGACTATTCATCCATTTGAGTAACAAATTAGACAAAAAGTTTCCAAGGTTTGTCTATGACTTTCATGTGCCTTTCATGTGTGTGTGTGTGTGTGTGTGTGTGTGTGTGTAATCCGATCATGCTGTATGCATTAAATAATCCCACTGAACTCACCATCAATATCCAGAAAAGTGAATCCCCAGCTTCAGTTCGATCACATCTCACACACACACACACACACACACACACACACACACACACACACTTACAGAGAGAGAGAGAGAGAGAGAGAGAGAGAGAGAGAGAGAGAGAGAGAGAGAGAGAGAGAGAGAGAGAGAGAGCGATTTGCTCTGAGTCTGATCTCAAAAGCTCGGAGGGAAGTTTACAGTTCGACATAGGAAATCTGCCTCCTGCACGGGTTGCCAGATTGGAGTACCTGGATCCAATTTCATTTTCTCACCAGGTGTGGAAGAACATGAGAAAAAAGAAGACCAAAACTATAATTTTCATAATATTCAGAGTATTTTATTAATCCCTAAATGAAATTAGTCATTTTCACACATATATCCCAGGTTGTCAGGAGGCTGGGATAGGGTCAGAGCCCAGGGTGATTCATGGTATAGCAGAAATGCCACTAGAGCAGATATGTTATGCATTTTTGTTTACATTTATTGCATTTGGCAGACGCTCTAATCCAGATCAATTTACATTTATCTCATGTATACAACTTGAGCTACTTCCCCAAGGGGAAGCTTGGTGTAGATGGGACTTGAACTCATGACCTTCAGATCCAAAGTCCAATGTCTTAACAAATAAGTTACCACTTTACAGGATTAAGGTTCTTCCTCAAGTGCACAAAAGTGGCAGCCTGCCAGTGCTGGGGCTTGAACCTCCAAACTTGTGATCCCAGAGCCTTAATCGCTGAGTCAACACTTTGATGTGAAATATACTGTCCATGTAGTACAACTCAAATATTGACATTACAATTCCATATACAGTATTTTAAATGGACACTCCTGGCCCCAAAATGACTAAATATTATGCTTTTAAGTCTTAAAAACAAATCATTGCTCAGAATCTAGGAAAAATTTGCAAAAATTAAACAAATGTACTTCTTAAGGGAACTATTTGCTCATTTATTTTGCAATCATTGAGAAGCAGGAAACTTACTTATGTAGTTTATGAAGTCTTATTATAGAGTAAGGTGAACTCTTAATGATTCAAATGTAAAATACAAGACGTCTGAGTTCCTGTTCATCAACTGATCTTCAACACTGGATGGTACAACATTGACTCTTCTTTCTCTTTTACTTTTTTAATTTTTATATATTTTTTTATTGTATTATTTTATTTCAATTATGAAAATGAATCATGTACATATAATAGCAGAGGGAAATGTTGCTGCTTTAAAGCTCAAGGGTCTCTGGCTTTGATCCTCACCTGGTATTAACGTCTATGTGTTTTTCTTATATCCCTTGTATCCCCCTTTTTTCCTCTGGGTTCTCTGGTTTTCTCCCCTCTAAAAAACATGTATATACAACCCGAATTCAGGAAATGTGGGACGTTTTTTTAAATATCAATAAAATGAAAACTAAAAGACTTTTAAATCACATGAGCCAATATTTTATTCACAGTAGAACATAGAGAACATACATCTTTGAACAATCATTTTATGCCCCCGTTCTCATAGACTCTGCCTCTCTAATATCCCTTTAATAGCTAATCATGTTACAGACCTGATGTCTATTAATGTCAACTAACTGATGGTTGGTTGCTAGATGTTCTTCCAGCTAAATATTTAAAAAAATTCTGGCTTTTTCAGCCCTTTGTTGCCCCCAAGACCTGTAGCTGGCATTCAATTTAAAATGAGCTCATTTTGTGCATAAAAGTGTACAAATGTTTCTCTCAGTTGAAACATTTGTTATATAATAACATTTCTGGAATTCAGGGTGTAGGTAGCTATGCTGAATAAGGTCTATCTGTGTGTGTGTGTGTGTGTGTGTGTGTGTGTGTGTGTGTGTGTGTGTGTGTGTGTGTGTGTGTGTGTGTGTGTGTGTGTGTGAGTGTCATGCAGAATCTTGCACCCAAGGTTCCTTGAACAGGATCCACTACAATCCTGACCAAGATGAAGTAGTTACTCATTGTAAATAAATGAATTATATGAAGGAAATTGTACACCAATTTTTAGCAAATTTTTTAATTTAGTCTAATAGTTTTGGGTTTAAAAAATTTTTAAATGTAGACACTTTTATTTGACAGAATATATTTCTTAATTGTGCATTTATAGATTTAAAGATAGAACTTACCACCTTAAACTATGAAAAGAAACAAAAATCATTAAAATATTATAACAGGTGGTTCACAGCGATCTGGCAACCCTTGTAGTAGGCGGGGTAATCCTGGTTATTAACGCCATGCGCACATGGCCTTTCCCCTGCAAAGCCGCTGTTTCTCAGACTGTTCCCGGACCTGCCACGGCTTTTTTACTGAACACAAACAATACCACGAAACTGATCTGAGAACAGCGAGCAGGTCTGAAGAGCTCACAGTCCGTGTACAGACGGGGAAAGCAGCTCTGCACACTTCTCAATAACAGTAATTAATAAAAAATAAAAACAAACAAACAAAAAAATAAAGCAACAATAATAATAATAGAATCATAGATTTATGGACTGTCAAAGTGTCCAAAAAGTTATATTATATATATATATATACAGTACAGACCAAAAGTTTGGACACACCTTCTCATTTAAAGAGTTTCCTTTATTTTCATGACTATGAAAATTGTAGAGTCACACTGAAGGCATCAAGGGCTATTTGACCAAGAAGGAGAGTGATGGGGTGCTGCGCCAGATGACCTGGCCTCCACAGTCACCGGACCTGAACCCAATCGAGATGGTTTAGGGGTGAGCTGGACCGCAGAGTGAAGGCAAAAGGGCCAACAAGTGCCAAGCATCTCTCGGGGAACTCCTTCAAGACTGTTGGAAGACCATTTCAGGTGACTACCTCTTGAAGCTCATCAAGAGAATGCCAAGAGTGTGCAAATCAGTAATCAAAGCAAAAGGTGGCTACTTTGAAGAACCTAGAATATGACATTTTTCAGTTGTTTCACACTTTTTTGTTATGTATATAATTCCATATATAAATGTGTTAATTCATAGTTTTGATGCCTTCAGGGTGAATCTACAATTTTCATAGTCATGAAAATAAAGAAAACTCTTTGAATGAGAAGGTGTGTCCAAACTTTTGGTCTGTACTGTATATAAATACACATTTATTTTAAAATACCTTTTATATACATATTGCATTTACAATTTATATAGATATTTATTTTATACATTTATTATATGTATGCGCACAACACACACACACACACACACACACACACACACACACACACACACACACACACACACACACACACACAGACACAATTTATACTACTTCTACTACTACTATTACAACTACTGCTAATAATAATAATAATAATAATAATAATTATAATAATAATAATAATTATTATTATTATTATTATTATTATTATTATTATTATTAATAATATCTGTAACTCTCTATACGTCTTGACACTTGAGTCAACTAATTAAATATTCATTTTAATGTTTCAGTTGTTTCTTTTATTTTAATTCCACTATTTTGAATTCTATTTGCTAATTTATTAATTTTTATTGCAGTATGACCTGTTCATATTCAATTCAGTTGTATTTGTATAACATTTATAACACTGGACAATGTCCCAATGCAGCTTTACAGAATAATATAAAATGGCATAAATAAATAAAGATAACACTTTTTGCAGTACAGTTCAATTTAATTCATTAAAATTTTATAACATTTTATTTGTATATAAATTTTAACAATGGAAATTGTCCCAAAGCACCTTTACAGAGTAAAATAGATTTTTTATATGACTTTTAAAGTCATAAATCAGCAATTATTAGTTTATCCTTAATGCGTGAGCCAGTGGTAACAGTGGAGAAACTCAGGTTTGACTAAGGTAGATCTGAAAATAAGAAAGCTACAGGGATACTGGTCACTAGAACCTCACGTTAAACTGGACTTAGAGTAAAACTGATATACTGAATCTGAATAAACTGCAGTTTACCTTGGAAATTTATTTCCTACATTTTTCATGGTAATAAACATCATAAATCGTAAAATAAGCGGTGTTAATCATCTCAAAACACTTAATGATCAACATCCTCTCTTCATTAATCGATGCAACACCAAAATTGGTTTAGTGTGAATAATTTGAAAAATGGATCTCAAATCCATTTTTCTTTAACAAGTACACCCTACTGTATGCATATATAGTGAAATAGGGGACATCAAAATTCCTGCTGAAAATACCTCAGAGTAGTTGTAAAATATAAATTACAGTAACTTGGGCTCATTATTTTTCCGATGTGGTTGCAATCATAATTAAACTTTGTAATATGATACGAAGTGTGATGCATGGAACATTTATTTATTACCCTTATCTTCCAAATGATCTTACACGAATGATGATGCCATCCTCGGTATCTGGTTGTACAACACAGTAGAGCTGTGTGTGTGTGTGTGTTTGTGTGTGTGTGTGTGTGTGTGTGTGTGTGTGTGTGTGTGTGTGTGTGTGTGTGTGTGTGTGTGTTATTTTAACCTTTATAGTATTATGTGATAATGTGAATCACTGGCATTGTTCCAAAATCCTAACCTGAGCCACAGTGAGGGGAGTTTGGGATGTCTGGGCGAATATGATGCTACATTTAGCTCTTTCTCTTTTGTGAAATGAGGTTTGCCTTGGGTTAAGACAGGACACCAACCTGTGACCCAGAATAAAATAAATAAAAGTCTGAATTACAGGTAAAAAAAAAAAAGGCATTAGTCAGTTTCCCAATAGCCTCATAGTGGTTAGATTATTTTAGAAAGAGAGAGACAGAGAGAGAGAAAGAGACAGACATGCAGACATAGTCCTGTGTGAAACATAAAGGTGCCCAATGTGATTCACTATGGTTTCATGAAAATTATAAAACCACAAATCATGGGTTTTAATTAAGCATTTCTGATTGTCACACATGCTGTAAAATCATTTTAGAAGAACTATTTACTACCCCTGAACTGGAAAAAACCTTTGTAGGGAGACCTCCCTCACAATCAATGGATAATCAACATTGAAATAGGTATCAGTACACCTATAATGACTAATCAGTATCAAACAACAAATCAAGAATAAAACACATGACTATGAAGAACAAGTAAGTCCATGACACAGTGTTGATCATGAGTAAGAGTACATCATGAGTAACACTACATTCTTGGGAACAAACTCTTCTCTTGAATGTCGAATATTCAAAAGAAAGACATGTCGAGAACGAGAGGTTTAAATTAAAATGGCCAAACCGAATCTAGATTCGTGCCTTCCTTTTCATTGAGGGATTACCATATGCCTCCTGCAGTACTTCAGGAATGTGTTTTTATTACATATGCAATGGACTCCAGCGGTTTGATCGTTCGCCGAACAAGTCTTACAGGATCTCAGGGTAAATTTGTTGAGTTTACGCAGAGATGCCTGTCATGCCTGAAGTATCACGTGCAAAGCTAAAATAACTTAATGACCTAGCAGTCACGTGTCTGTACTGATCCTGTCTATTTTTTCTTCCCAAACTTGCATGATTTACCCGAACTCTCAACTTCTGGGTGGAGTTCTTTTCAATTGGAGACCACTTGCTGCTGGTGAAAATGTATACCTAGAAACAGCCAAAAGATACATGATGTTACTGTTTTACAGTTGCGGGCCATTTCACAACTCAAGTCTCCTTTCACTGCAGCCACAGCTGCACCACCTGCATATAACAAACATCAATATTAACCTAAAAAAATGACCACAGGTCAAATTAAGGCAAATTATGCGTTTTTGTGCAAATTCAATAGTTCAAAAAAGCCTAGGTATAAACAGTTCCTGAAAAAACGTAACAACTGTTTTGAAATGTTTGGCTGACTTTTTCTCACAATGCCAAACTTTTCTACTTTAATATCCGCTAAATCCATCTTATCAATGTCCTGGTAAGTATATCTGTGTTCAAATCAATTTCTTCTCCGCTGGCATCCATTTTGAAATGAAATACAGATATTAAATCCACACGAATATATAATTGCAGCAGATGTGGATTGCAATCAAATCTGATTGATTACAGTAACAGCTTCAAGCTACATAGAGTTTATGATTAAAAAAGCCTGCATGTGCTGATCCTGAAGACGTCAGATAACTTTGACCGCAGCAACAAGTAATGGCTGAAATCCGATTGGATAGAAACTTCCAAAGTATACAGACACTTGATGGCACTGCTTCTTGCAGCAATGCACATGAGAGAAACTTTATGAAATAAGGAAAATGAAATGGGAATAATTCAATACACATTCATGGACAGAAATCTATTAAAGTCAGTGATTCTGATGGGCCCTGATGGCCCTGATGGCCCACCACTTAAACTTGAGAACCATAAGGATGGATTTAAAAAAATTATAATGATTATAAAGTCTGTTACAATGGAATAAAGTCAAAACTACAATTACCAACAGCTGCATTTAAGTGTCCATCACTGAACAGTACACCTTAACAATGATAAAATATAATGAAGGACACCCAGATGAGGATAGGCTCCATTTTAAGTCTGGCTTCTCTCATCATCACAAGGAGGTTTTCCTTGCCACTGTGACTCCTAGCTTGCTCTTTGGGGATATAGACTGTTTTATGTATAACTTGTATGTAAATAAAGATATATTACTGTTTTATGACTTTTAAAGTTATATTCATAATCTATTAAATTCTGTAAAGCTGCGTCGTGAAATTGTCTATTGTTTAAAAGTGCTGTACCAATAAAATGGTACTGCAAATAAAAATGTTTTATGTCGATTATGTATATATTAAAATTGATCTTATATTTATTATTATTACATGACAACAAAACCAAATATAAGACTATTTAACCTATTTCTGTACATAAAACGAATGAATTCAACAAATAACTGCTTAAAATAAGCAAAAGACCACTTAATATATATATTTAATAACCTATTTGGTTAACTGAAATGTTATAATAGAAAAAATAAACACTATATTGAAAATATTTTTTGCTTTCTCTGAGATATATTTCTTAGCAGTATGTGGTTTTTGGTTCAGTACCCAGAGGGAAAAAGTAGGCCAGCGTGACCGTCTCAGAGGCGATAAAAAAAGTTGTTCATTTCTTGTTTCATCATTCACAACATTGTGGTATTGTGTTCCCAAGACCTGTGTGAGTCTGCAGTTAAATCTGGAAACTGACAAAGTACATTGAGCTTTTCTTATTCCCCAGAGACAAGGCAAGACAGCAGCATTTTAGATCTCGAAGAAAGGGAAATAATTGAACTTTAGGGCCATGCAATATATATATATATATACAGTGAGGAAAATAAGTATTTGAACACCCTGCTATTTTGCAAGTTCTCCCACTTAGAAATCATGGAGGGGTCTGTAAGAGACATAATCTAAAAAAAATAATCCAGAAATCACAATATATGATTTTTAAACTATTTATTTGTATGAGACAGCTGCAAATAAGTATTTGAACACCTGTCTATCAGCTTGAATTCTGACCCTCAAAGACCTGTTAGTCTGCCTTTAAAATGTCCACCTCCACTACATTTATTATCCTAAATTAGATGCACCTGTTTGAGGTCGTTAGCTGCATAAAGACACCTGTCCACCCCATACAATCAGTAAGAATCCAATTACTAACATGGCCAAGACCAAAGAGCTGTCCAAAGACACTAGAGACAAAATTGTACACCTCCACAAGGCTGGAAAGGGCTACGGGAAAATTGCCAAGCAGCTTGGTGAAAAAAGGTCCACTGTTGGAGCAATCATTAGAAAATGGAAGAAGCTAAACATGACTGTCAATCTCCCTCAGACTGGGGCTCCATCCAAGATCTCATCTCGTGGGGTCTCTATGATCCTAAGGAAGGTAATCAGCCCAGAACTACATGGGAGGAGCTGGTCAATGACCTGAAAAGAGCTGAGACCACCGTTTTCAAGGTTACTGTTGGTGATACACTAAGACGTCATGGTTTGAAATCATGCATGGCACGGAAGGTTCCCCAGCACATGTCCAGGCACGTCTTAAGTTTGCTAATGACCATTTGGATGATACAGAGGAGTCATTGGAGAAAGTCATGTGGTCAGATGAGACCAAAATAGAACTTTTGGGTCATAATTCCACTAAACGTGTTTGGAGGAAGGAGAATGATGAGTACCATCCCAATAACACCATCCCAATCCCTACTGTGAAGCATGGGGTGGTAGCATCATGCTTTGGGGGTGTTTTTCTGCACATGGGACAGGGCGACTGCACTGTATTAAGGAAAGGATGACCGGGGCCATGTATTGCGAGATTTTGGGAAACAACCTCCTTCCCTCATTTAGAGCATTGAAGATGGGTCGAGGCTGGGTCTTCCAACATGACAATGACCCGAAGCACACAGCCAGGATAACCAAGGAGTGGCTCTGTAAGAAGCATATCAAGGTTCTGGCGTGGCCTAGCCAGTCTCCAGACCTAAACCCAATAGAGAATCTTCGGAGGGAGCTCAAACTCCATGTTTCTCAGCAACAGGCCAGAAACCTGAATGATCTAGAGAAGATCTGTGTGGAGAAGTGGGCCAAAATCCCTTCTGCAGTGTGTGCAAACCTGGTGAAAAACTATGGGAAACCTGTAATTGCAAACAAAGGCTACTGTACCAAATATTAACATTGACTTTCTCAGGTATTCAAATACTTATTTGCAGCTGTATCATACAAATAAATAGTTAAAAAATCATACATTGTAATTTCTGGATATTTTTTTTCAGATTATGTCTCTCACAGTGGACATGCACCAACGATTACAATTTCAGACCCCTCCATGATTTCTAAGTGGGAGAACTTGCAAAATAGCAAGGTGTTCAAATACTTATTTTCCTCACTGTATATACTGTATATAATATATATATATATATATATATATATATATACATGTGTGTGTGTGTGTGTGTGTGTGTGTGTGTGTGTGGAAATATGACTATATAACCTAATATAATATAGCAGGCAGTCAAAATCTCTCTCTCTCTCTCTCTCTCTCTCTCTCTCTCACATTTGCTTGGACACATATACATACATACACAGAGTTGTTTATCCCACTCATGATCAATGTGTCTTTGTGCTGAATCTTTTCCTAGTACACCATGGCCTTCTTTTGTTATTCTTTGTCATTCTTAAGGCCTTCTAAGGAAAAAATATAATACAAACTAAGCATGAAAGAGAGAAACAGAGAGATATTTGTCTTTAGAATTTTCTTCTAAACGTCTCTAGGTTCCGTATGTAACCCTAGTTCCCTAAGGGGAATGAGACGCTGCATCACAACGCTTTGGGAACGCCTCACGTTGTCCACGCTCTGAAACACGTGAAATCCGGCCAGTTGGCAAGTCATGACATCATCGGCGGACGATGTTGTAAAACCAGGAAGCTACAAAATAGGTGAGCAATGGAGCGACATTAGCTACTGGAAAAAGAAAAGGTAAGTGCCGCAGTGATGCAGGGAGTATGGCCTGTTGACACAGCGTCTCGTTCCCTCAGGGAACTAGGGTTACATACATAACCTAGAGATGTTCCCCTTCGGGAACTCGAGCTGCGTCACAGCGCTTTGAGAACAAGTGCCCAATCACACTATACTGACCAGTTCCTGCCTAGTATGTCTGAGCACAACCAGAATGCAGGACAGAGGTGCCGGCAGTGGCTCTGATGTCGAGGTCATAAAACCTGACAAAGGTCAAAGGGGTGGACCAGCCCACAGCGTTGCATATGTCCTGGATAGAAACTCCAGCGGACCAGGCCATAGAGGCCGCCATACTCCGGGTGAAATTAGCCTTGACTCTGAAAGGAGTGGGAAGACCAGAGGACTCATAAGATGCGGAAATGGCATCCACAATCCATCTGCTAAGAGTCTGCATATTGGCCAGTTAAACACTGGTCTGCTTATAGCTTCCATAACTCCAGACAGGGGTAAACACAGGTTCCCCCTGCCTGAAAGAGAAGATCCAAAGGAGGTCCCTCGAGGAGGGACAGCAGGTCTGTAAACCAAGGTTTGCCCAGCCAACGAGGTGCCACCAGGAGGAGACGGGCTCCTTTCTGTAAAACTCTCTCCAGAACTCCACGAGATATGTCTGGCAGGCCTTACCAAGCTGCCTCCATAGAGGTGGCGGGTCTTCTTCTCCCACAGCGATACTTAGTGTGGAGATGGAGGAAGGCTGCGCCCCAAAGCACATCTTTTGGCAGGGCAAACAGCCTGGCCTCCAGGAAGTCTGTTTGGGGAACCAGCCTCTCGAGGTTTCTGACCCTTTCAAAACGGCTGGAGCAATGCCCAGGGCCGCTGCACCACTGCCAATTTGTTTGAAGAAAGGACCACCCTCAGGTTGGCCAGCTCCTTCGATCTGGGCTTGCTTTTGGGCTTTCACCATGCCCAGCCATACCGACCACGGCGTAAGCCTTGCCTAGTAACGCCAAAGTGGCTTTTAACAGCCTAGTAGGCAATACTGGGGCCTTCAGTAATGCAGCACCTGGGGAGAAATAGCCAACTAGTGTCTCTTCAACCAAGGCATCTCCCAATAGCCACACTCCTTAAACCCTACTACATTTGCGTACAGCGAGGTTTGCATGGAAAAGGCACGGGCCTCATATGGGGTCTCCCAGGACCTGGACACCTCGGTGTGTAGGTCGGGGAAAAATGGTAGGCCCCGGCATGGAGGCTGTGATGTCAGGGTGCAGGAAATGCTCATCCAGCTTACTAGGAGTGCATTGTTTCCATTTCTCATCCGGCCAAGCTATCTCTAGCTCCAGGAACTTCTCGTACAGCGCAGGCGTCCGTGGGCTCCCTAGCTTCCAAAAATTGTTCCTCCTCGGAGGAAGAAATATGGAGCTCTGTTTTGCACGCACCCGGGAGAAGAAACCGCTGAAGGGCATGCTTCCCGCAGGGAACGGGTGGTCGGCCCTGCAGGGGAGGCTGGAGGAGACTCATTCATCTCTATGTCTCCTGCTAGGTTGGCTTGCGAGCCCCACGACCTTCGGTGCCACATCGCCTCGGCAAAAGCAGGACCTGTGCCGTGAGGGAGAGCACTCTCCTTGAAGATCGCTCTCCAGGAGCGGAGCGTGCGGATAGCCATGCGGCCACAGGGCAAACAATCGTCTCCCTCGAGAGCCGACTAAGCATGCTTCACTCCCAAACAAACAATGCATAGCTTATGTGTGTTTTCCCCCGTAATAACACAGGGGCAAGGAGGGACACACATTCAAAAAGTTTTGTTTGTTTTTTAGCCATTTCTTGCACAGATTCACACTCAAAGTGCTTACCTGAACAAACAGAAGCTAATGTCGCTCCATCACACCTATTTTGTAGCTTCCTGGTTTTTGCAACATTGCCCGCCGATGATGTCACGACTTGCCGATTGGCTGGATTTCACACGTGATTTAGAGCATGGACAACGTGAGGCATTCCCAAAGCGTTGTGATGCAGCTCGAGTTCCCATAGGGGAAAATTAAATATGGAAGAAGTCTCCAGTGTCAATTCTTGGGAGAATCTTCCAAGCAGTTTTTTTTTGGAAACATGAAAAGTACATTTATATCCTATTATCCTATCCCAGTAAAGAGAGCAAAGTGAGGTTATGATATGGAAATGAGGTCAAGATCGTTTCTACCTGCTATCACTTGTTTGGCAAAAGGTAACACAACTTTAATTGTAAGTATACATTGTTAAATAGTATGATTTATTGTTCTTTATTCAATATAAATTATTTGAGGTTGTATATGTGGAACAAACACACATCGGGCTATGCTAATATTATAAATGAATCCACTTCAGGTGGAAACAATAAGTTCATATTATAATAATGCACTCATACTAATACAATTAGAATTCTGATTACACAGCCACTGTGTACATGTGTAAATGTTGATATGGTAAAGCTTTCAGTATGGAGATAATCACTTTTGTAAGGAGTCTCACTCATTTATTTTTTTGGGTCCAAGCTAAAGTTCTACCCCAAGTTTGGTGACTGAAGCTAAATTGATTGCACTAAGAAAATAATAACCCAGATTGTCAAAGATAGCTGCTTAAAGTCTGTAAAGCTAAAGGGTAGATATTAAGTCAAATGATTTTGGGTCTCATACACTATATAGACAAACATTTGTGGAAACCTGACTACAAGATCCCTATGTCCTTTTTGAACATCCTATTCAGCATGTTACCACATTTATATTTTTATTATATTAAACTTCACTGTTTTTTGAAGATGTTCCACTCTATTTTGTTTGTGAAGATTTGTGCTCATTTAACCAAAAGTGTGCTAGTAAAATCAGTCAGCATTCCAATTAATCACAGGGGTGTTCAGTAGTGTTGGTCAGAGATTTATAGCAGAAGATCTTCATCTAGTACACCAACTGAGATCTTCAACCCATGTAATCCATATCTTCATGGAGCTGGAACAGGTTTGGGTATCCTAGTTGAAGAGAATAGAAAATTGAATGCTACCATATCCAAAGACCTCCTTTCGAACTTTGTGGTAACAGTATTTTTGTTCAAAAAGAAATGTCCATGTTTTAACATTAGGATTAAGAGAGTTAGGGTAGTAATTTTTATTTGTACTATAATAATATATAATATATATATATATATTATATTATTATATTTATTATTATTATTTATTATTATTTTATTGATTCAATTCCTAGAACATTTGTGGATATTATATTGCCATAAAAATTATTCCTAGGTGCTGAATGTTCTAATTTCTTCTACAACATCTGTTGACTGTATTTTTACACTGTTTAATAAACTATTAATATTTTTTAATCCTAGCACAGCAGCAGCTCTCTTTAATGGAATATCTGGAACCCTACAGTAGAAGCAAATACCATGATAATAAATAGTGAAATACTGTGTATATGTTTACATTTATATATCTTTATTTTCACATGAAACTCTAATGACCCTTCTTTTCTTGCATCGTTTTGTTCTGTTTATCAGTAAACAGGAGGCACACAGTGTGACTGAGGGAGGAATGTTGGCACGTGGGTGTCTAAGTACTGTTGTCCATTGTTTTCGTCTTCACAATCCTTTCTTTCAGCTCAGAAGTTTTCCTGTCATGTCTGAAGTGATGCTATCACCCAGTATAACAACAGAATAAATGATAGAAGGAGTGATATTCTGCATTTACAATATACATAGTGGACTGAGTAGGACATGTGTTAGGTAGATATATGATTGATTACTATATAGGGTGTGTCAGACGTTTTCCGGGTCCGTTCTGTGTTTAGTTTCTGTCAATTCTGCTTCTTGTCTTACTGTTCTGCATAAACAGGATTCCAGCAGTCACTAAGCATTCAGCACACATTCAGTCTCACTGTTATGAATTTGATCAGATTCTGCCTTGTGTCTATTATTATAATTTTTTCTTTCTTTCTTTCTTTCTTTCTTTCTTTCTTTCTTTCTTTCTTTCTTTCTTTCTTTTTTTTACTTTAACTCCAGAGTTTGTCTTTTTTTTTTACGTTGACAGTATATAGAGTTTCCTGAGAATGACTGATTCAAAAATATTATCATGAATGATGAACATGACTTTACCAACAAATATATTAAAAAGGAAAATGGTACAGAAAAATATTTGTAGGTGAGTAAAGAAAGTGACATTTACTTAATAGGCTCCTTTTTTTAATGAAGGTTGCCATTATACTCAAAAAAAGTCTATGAAAGTTGGAGAATATGGAAAATAAAATCTTTTTTTGAGCATATTTTTACTTTACACTACTACTTTACACACACCTTTGTACAATTACACATTATAGGCAAAAGTAGTGGGACTTTCACAGACATATCTGTTTTTTCTCCATAATATTACCCCAAAGTTGAAGTTGCACGATTGTACAGATTATAGGATGTTTATAGATGCTTATAGTTCACATGAACTAGGAGACCCAAACCTGAAAAACACTGACCAGGGATAGCATTATGACCACCTGTCAAATATTGTGTTGGTCCCCCTTTTTCTTCGAAAACAGTTGTGACTTGTCAAGCATCTAAGCATTAACTTCTTCAGCAATTTGAGCTACAGGAGGTCGTCTGTTTTATTGAAACACACGTACCAGCATTTGCTCCCCACATGCAACAATAAACCTCAGCCCATGACCATGTCACCAGTTCACCACTGTTCCTTCCTTGGACCACTTTTGATAGATACTGACCACTGCAGACGGGACCATGTCACCGGTTCACCACTGTTCCTTCCTTGGACCACTTTTGATAGATACTGACCACTGCAGACAGGAAAAACAGCCCACAAGAGCTGCAGTTTTACATTTTCTCTAAACCAAGTTGTCTAGACATCCCAATCTGGCCCTGGTCAAACTCGCTCAAATCCTTACTCTAGCTTATTTTTTGAACACATCAAGTTTAGGAGAACATTTTCACTCGCTGCCTAATATATTCCACAGGGGCACAACACCTGACATTTCATTTATATGCACCGGTGCTTGTTAAACCAAAACACTCAAACTGGTCCAGCATGAACCTGAAATTTGAATAGGAAAATAAACACCATCTGACCCTGTTCAATATTCTCCTTTAGCAAAAGCACACTTTTTATGTTATAGTTGTTTTATAAAGATCTGATAAGGATTCAGGAATGTGCATAGTGCTATAATTAAGGGAATGTTTCGCTTTTAATGTGACATATGCTCAATGTTTAGGGAGAAGATACCACCTGAAAAATGTTAACACATTGTATGTGCCATTCAGACAAATACTTTAAAGAAAATGATCCCTGTCATTCTGCAGTATGAGGCTTATTACCTTAATTATATCTGATCTAATCCTAATTGATTAGAACCATGTTTACCCAAAGAATTATGTATTTCTAGAATAACTTTGAATAAATAAGTTTAAATAAAAAAAAAAAAAAACGGTTTTTACACAAAATTTCCATTACAGGAAAACAAACAACAGAGGGGTGTAACTCAAAGACAGTAATTCTACCTGTATTCATTTAGTGCTCCAAATATCTGTTTCTGTACTAGAATTTAAACCTCAATTGGGCGTGGTCTGTTTTTTCTCTTACTCACACCCACAGGAAAGCAAAAACCTTCTCCTGAACTTTCCTAATAATTCATATAAACAGCTATTATTAATAATTATCTGCTGATATGTGTTTTGTAATCCGAATTGGTATTATATATCCTTATAAAGTTACATCCCTATACTGGTTCTACATTGTATCTGTAAAGCTCCCAGAAGAACAAGCTGTTATTGTTCTTATTTCATTCCTATAACAATGTTGATCTGTAATAAATCATGAATAAATAATTAATGAAGTGGTCTCAGAGCCTGCTTATATACTATAGTTTATTATTTGATCACTCTCTATTATTTCTTCATTGTTTGGATCTTTAAAGTACCTCAGAGACTTTGCCAATGCAATAAAACTGTTGAACAGGTTAGTCGATAAACACAGGATTGTGTGAATTCATTATCTCCTATTACATTGCCATGCTTCAATTTCAATGTAGTTCACACTGTAGCTTTCCATGTGTATGTGAATACGGATAAGCTTTCATAAAGCAGTGTTGAGCTGGAGGATAAACACTGCAGCACCTCCTCAGTAAAATATGCCATATTTGACTTGAGGGTGCAACTTGTTATTCCTAACCTCCGAACAGGAAAAAAGAAAAGAAAAAAACACACACACAAGGAAATGGCGCCTAAACTAGACATTCCTACTCATCAACTTAGGGTTGTTTACAATGTGCTAAAAAAAATCTCTAAAATCATCTCAGTTAGGTTGTTGCTATGGGAAAATTACCATGTGGTGCTCATGTTTTTTTCCCCACGTTTTCAATTTGCTGAGGTTGAAAATGACGTTATTTCCAATTCTTACTTCACCAATTGTCAAAGACTTGTACAAAATAGGATGCCACCGTCAACTAAATAGAAGGCAAAGACTCCACTTTATTTGAGGAGTAAAATAAATCGCATACACATATACAGGGTGGTGAAGGGAAACGGGAAGTTTTGGAACTAGGAGTTGGCAAACCTGGGCATCGGCAATTGTTTGGAACCAGTGCAACCTCATTTAGAACCCCTTGCCATTAGTAATAATAGAGCGGTGCGCACTTAGCGTTCACTTAAAAACCTTTTATAAAAATGTTGATAGTGTGAGTGCTGCGCAAAAGGAATTTAGCGTCATTAGCAGCTAAGACGACATGATCGTGTCCCATCTGCTCATGCTATTACAACATGGGTGCGTCATTTCAAATAAACAATTTAACACAGCGATGATACGTGTTGTTGAACAGAGCAGCGAGGGCTTCTCATGATGTCAGCTCGACCAGCCTCAATATTCTCTGGTCTGCAGGTCGTTTAAACAACATATGAACTTGTTTCTTTGAAATTAGAAATTAGACAGGATGCAATCTAATATTCCCATCTAAATTCCCTTTGCACAGCACGCACACTATCAGTAGACTTTTAAAGTGAAGACTGGTTGCAAACAATTGCTGACGTCCCAGGGTCGCCAACTCCTAGTAAGATGTTGAGGTTTTCATTGGGAGTGACGAGGATGGACAGGGTTAGAAACAAGTTCATTAGAGGGACAGCACATGTAGGACGTTTTGGAGACAAACCGAGGAAGGCGAGATTGAGATGGTTTGGACATGTTCAGAGGAGGGACATGGGGTATATCAGTAGGAGAATGCTGTGGATGGAGCCCCCAGGAAGGAGGAAAAGAGGAAGACCAAAGAGGAGGTTTATGGATGTGGTGAGGGAAGACATGCAGGTAGTTGGGTTGAAAGAGGCAGATGTAGAGGACAGGGGGGTATGAAGACGGATGATCCGCTCTGGCGACCCCTAATGGGAGAAGCCGGAAGAAGGAGAAGAAGATATATATATATATATAGACTAGTATTTATTCCAGTAGCTAGCATAATTGGCTAGGTAGCAAATCAAATTCTAGCTAAAGGTTTGCCAAAGTTGTATTGGAAGAACCCTGAATTCAACCACTAAAACACTTTTGGGCTGAACTGGAATGCCAACTACATATCAGGCTTCCTTGCCTGACCTCAGTAATGTTTTTGTGGCTGAATGAACAAATCACCGCAGCCACACTGTAAAAAAATCTACGGAAAGTCTCCCTGAAGTGTGACGGTTATAACCTCAGGGCAAAGACGAGTCTACAGTGGAATCTATAATGGGATCATTTTTACTTATATTTGCATTTGTTTGGCTGGATACCGCCACTATTACTTGTTTAACACATTCAAACACATGATCAATACTTTTACTTACTGTAAGTAACATTTCTAAGTACTTTGTCCACCTTTGATTAGACTGTTGTGGGGGAAAAAACACTGAGCCATTTGTGCAGTATAGATATGAATAGGAATATGGTCTACTTTAGCAAAGGATCAAATCTCATCTATTTTATTTGTATTTACGCAGCATGTGTTTCTTTTTGTGCAGATTCTTTGGCATAAATCTGTGAATATCTGCGGTTCGAGAAAAGCAACACAACATTAAAAACCCAAAGACAATGGACCTCTGTGAAACTCCTCGCAAAATATTACCATTGTGGTTTGGAGACATGAAAGGACCTTAATTCTGAAGTTTCTTTGAGAGCTCACTGGTTATTCAGTTTCTTTCATTCGCAGAGAGCACAAAAACTGTAAGAATTCACCCAGCAATGAGTTGTTGTTTTTTTTTGTTTTTTTATGCCAGTGCAAAGATATAATCAGACTGGATTCCGGCTTCTTCTTGCTTTTTAACTTCCTACTAAAACACCTATCCATCTTTGTCACTTAGCTTTGTTCTTCATGCTCTATTTGTTTAATCTGTACAGGCCCAGGCCTTGATAGAGTCTCTTTGTCTGATTGCAGTGAATTCTGGGGCTCCAAATTACCTCCAGATTTCTCCAGAGCAAATGAGCCAGGAAAGAATGAGAGCAATGTCAGACTGAGTGGATGAGTGCATGCGTCAACGGCAGCACAGTGTGCTCTTACTCAACGCTATCATCTGTAATGCTAGTGAGCTCCAAAGGAATAAATATTTGGCGGAAAGATATGTTGCATTTTTCGTACCGCATTTCAGCAGGGTTTAGCGGAGTCATTGGTCTTTTTCTTGCTTGATGGTAACGATTTTGTGTGACACATTTGAGAAATTGGAGAGCAACAAAATGGTCGGAAAGCAAGTGTTGTGTTGAGAGAAAATCACAGCTATACAGTTTGATATAGCAGCATATTTACATTTTTATACAATTTCTTGCCATCAGTATACATGGATTTGAACCTTTTCTATGAATTTGAGCTTTTGACTTTATTGTAGTACAAACCATCAGTGACTACAAAATACTGTACATAATTACAGATAATACTTATTACATAGATTTGCATATAACTACCTAAACAAACATTTGATAAAACATCAGCAATATAAGCAAACAAGGAAGAGTGCACTCCGAGCAAGACATGATTAGAGGACCTGAGAGTTCGGCCATGAGTGCGCAGATTAACAAGTTCTTTTAAATAGGTTGCCATAGTAACAGGGAACTATAATTTTACATTTCTTGCTGCTAAAATTAATATTCTGTTAGTGAAATATTTATAAATATTAATATATTGTTTATGCAAAAGTACATATATGCATCATGTGGTATAAAATAGAGATATAAAGAAAAAGATGTGGTGGTTTTCCATCACTGGACTGGCACCTGCTTTTCGTTACAGATCACGTGCTGTCTACTGCCTTCTACCGTCTGCTAACTTCATTTGCATAAAGTTCAACATTTTTTAACTTTCCCACAACGCTGTTGCGCATGTCTTAGAAAGTTGCTGGCTCTCACTAAAAACAAAATGTTCTCCTGTGAGTCACTGTGAGCTTAAGTCTTTATCCCAAACCGTATCTTACTGTAAACAGTACAACTTTACTACAGCCGCTCATAACGAGCCAACAGAGTTGGTGTGGCAGCTTGACCTGCTATGTAATGCAATCATAATGAGGCAAAATGTGATTTAGGATAGATGGAACTGACAAAGACCTGATGTTTTCAAATAAGCTCCATTTACAGCAGGTTTGTGTGTAATGATAGGAATTAAGTAAAAGTGGGAATGTTTTATGTAAATAATTATGGAGCAAAATAATGCAAAATAAAAAAGAAATCAGGGTAAAACACAGAAAATGTAGAAAGATATCTTAAGCATCTTAATGGAGAAACGTTATAGAAACTCGCTGATCAATTATACAAACTGTTTATCTATATAAAGCTACTTTGCGAAAATGTGCATTGTTAAAAAAAAATTCAAAAAAATTTAACTGAAGTGAATTGAATTGAATGTAATTTTGCTCTTTGTAATTGTTGAATTCTCACTTTTTAACTTTTCAGGACATGAATAGACTAAAATAACAAAATATTAATTTTTATTGACAACAATATCAGTTCAATTTTCCAGAAAAAATATATAAATGTACAGATGTTAAACTTTTATTATTATTTTTAAAATAATCTCCCTTAGTATAAATAACAGCTTTATACAATTTTGGCATCCGGGCAGTTAATTTCTCCAATCATTGAGCTGAAATACTTTGCCATGCCTTTTGTAAAACTTGGCAACGATGTTTTTCACAGTTCATCTCAGAACAGTTGAATAGGATTTAGATGCGGTGACTGAGCAGAGCTTACAGAGCTTGGACAAATGCTTTAGCTCATTGTCTTGTTGTATGGTAAAATTGGTTCCAATGAGCCTGAGTCCACATGAAATTGCATGGTGTTAAAGTATTAAATGGTTGCCATGTTGGTTAAGTATTCCTTTTACTTGGAATAGATCTTCAACCTTCCCTGCTCCAAAACAACCCCAAACTATTAATCTTTCACCTCCATGTTTGACTGTGTCTCAAGTCTAAATCTTGTTATGATTGTATTCTCACTATCTCACTCACGATTAGGCTAAAATAAAAATTACTATGTTTATTTTAAACTAATAATGTATTAAAAGCGAAAGAAACATACAATTGTCCACCCATCCTCCTTATCTTCACACCTAAGGAGAAGAATATATAAGAATACATCATATTACTCTTAACCACATTATAGCAAAAAATAGAAAAAAAATCAAATTAAACTACTACATCAATGTCAAGTCAAGTTTATTTCTATTGCACTTTTCACAACAGACATTGTCTCAGAGCAGCTTTACAGAATGTAACAGTTGAGGTGAATGGTGTGTATTTATCCCTGATGTGCAGCCATGGAGACTGTGGCAAGGAAAAACTCCCTTAGATGTTATGAGGAAGAAACCTTGAGAGGAACCAGACTCAAAAGCCATCCTCATTTGGGTGATATCAAGAGTGTGATTATAAATCTTTAAACAAAACAGAACACTGGAGAGTGGAATAAATAGGGTCTGGACAGGTGGAACTGCTGGAAAAGCACTCTAGCTCGATCCTCTTTAGCATCTTATGCAATTAACTCTCACTGCAAGCAAGAAATAAATAACCAAGCATCTGGTCTCAAGGAGCATTAATACACAGAAAACCTTTTGTCTGTTTATCCTCCTCTGAAAAAAAGGCACACAGACTTTGTGACAAGAAAAAAAAACAGTTGCTTGAAAGCATTGTGCATGAATGAGATTTTTTTATGCCTGCTTTTTCTTTCTTATTTTAACTTTTCTTTGCAAATCATTTGTTTAATAATCAAATCATATTGCTGATTTTATTATAAAAAATGTTGACTTTTTTTTGTTCGTTTTTTTAATATACACTGCAATAGTTCACCGAATATGCTTTTATAGTTAAATCCGTGCTGAATTAGGCAACAAAATCCTTTTTGACCCTTCTGGCTTTCCATGTTTAACATGCACCTGTTCCTGATTTGCTTATTTTCAGTATTTAAGCCTGTAGTTTTCCCACCTTGCTGTTTGGAAATTCTTCCATGCTCCGTGGCTGAAATCGTATCCGAGCCCATCCTTTCTATTCCACCTTACTGCAGTTTATTCTGTGTGTATTATATGGGCTTTAAATCCCCCCTATAGAAATCCTACTGTATATACAACAAAACAGTGAAACATCTCTAGTAAATAGGGTGTGGTTTCAGTCATATAGTTGGATTCCTGTTAGCCTTTAGTAGACATTTTTCTGATTTCTTTTTTGTCTTGAGTTATTTATAGATCTTCGTCTATCATTTTTTATGACTTGCTACATCTGTGCATTTTGTTTACTTTGGGAATTTGCCATTTAACTCTGCTTGAGTTCACATTCCTGAGTGTGTGTGTGTGTGTGTGTGTGTGTGTGTGTGTGTGTGTGTGTGTGTGTTACATAAGCTGCTGAGTTGGTGCAGAGGCATGTCGAATCTTTGGAAAATGACAGGGGAAAAATTGTGGTTCCTGCTTGAAATTATTTCCAGTAATACAAGTGCTACTATTTTCAGAAGAAATGAGCCCAAATTTCCACTTAATTCAAAAGTCATCAGTAGACTTGAGTATGTCTGATGAGCTTTTTTAGTTTTGTGCTCGATCTCCCACACTAATTAAGCTAAGACTTCACAGGGATTATCAGTATCCCAGCAATGTTTATGTGCTTTCTGATATTTTGACACTATTATGAACCAAAGGATTTGATAAAGCTAAAAGTGAGATGAATTCAGTGATGAACCTGAAGGTGACACACTCTTGGAATATGGACAGTTTGTTTCTTCAAACGTTCAGCTTTAATAGTTCACCATGCCTCTTGTAAAACTTGCCAAAGGTGTTCTTCTCTAGTTGGAGATTTCTTTCTGATCCAGTTTAACCTTGAGCAGTACAATACGATTCAGGTGTGGACGTTCCATGATGGATATCACCCCAGCTGACTCTTTGATCTCTTAATAATGCTTATAGAGCTTGGACATATACTTTGGGTCATTGTATTGTTGTCTGGTGAAGTCGGTTCCAATTAGCTGCAGTCGGACTTTTCAAAATTGCATGGTGCTGAAGTATGGCATGGTAGTCATGTTGGCTCAGGAATCCTTTCCCCCAGAATAAGTCTCCAACATTCCCTGCTCCAAAACAACACTAAACTATTAAGCTTCCACCTCCATCTTTAACTGTAGGTGTTAGGCAGTCTAATCTAATCTCCTTTTTTCCTGTCTCACATAAGTTCTTCTGTTCAGCCAAAAATGTCCAATTAGGACTCCTCTGTCCACAGAACTTTGTTCCAATCATTCATTGTCCAATTTCTGTGTTTTTTTTTGTGCATTTTGCCTTTTTTTCCCATGTTTTTTTTATTTTTATTTTTATTGTTTTGCATCATGCATCTCAAGCAATTGTCTCAAACAAAAAAAAGACTAGGTGTTTCTAAACCTTTCACAGGCACCTTAATAATTATGAGATATACAGTAGGATAATCTTAAAGTTGTAAAATAAAATGTTTGAAACATATGTAAAGCGATTACCACGCCACACGTGTAAATTCTACACAGGAGTCATGTAAATAATTGCACATGATTTTTTTCACATGATTTCACCCGTACATTTCATCTGCCTTTTCTGTAAGGGAGAAAATATTTACTTATTTATGACTTTTTAAATTAAGCTAAGCAAAAAAGATTTTAAGCTGAATTCAAAGAAAATAGAAAGTGTATTGAATTGAATGTAGAAATGGTTTGGCACCATCTAGTGGTCACTTTTGGTTATTGAGAAATTAGTGTATGAAATGCATGTTCTATAAGATTATTCAAATGTTTAGAATGCATATCAGAAATAAGGGCTGTCTTAATTATTCTTATTATTTTAATTATTATATACTTATTATTTATAAAACAGATTTAGAATAAGAGGGAAAGGAGAGGCTAGTTACTTTTTTTTTTTTTCCACAAATCATATACAGTAACAAAGTATATGTACATCATTACTTCTCTCCTCTGTCCTGCTCCAAAATGAAGTTAATAGTTTATAAGCTCATATAACTTTCATATAACTAGCTCTTTTTACGTATTCTCTTGCTCTATTTAAGCACAAATAAAATAAACAAATCTTCACTTTTGAATTTTAGCAGTTTTTTCAGTCTGAAAATTTTTCTTGATCATCAAAAGCTTCTAAAATTCTTTATGTCATGAACAAACTCGGAAAAACTCTTCTATGGACACTTTTCTTCTTTTTGCCACTTGGTGGTTCTTAAAAACTTTAGCACTACTTTTAGCAGTTTAAACCACGTTTAAATGTTCCTCGTGAGATTCTGAGTTGAACTCTGAATGACGTTGCATCTTCACTGTGTGATCTTCATGTTTCACACGATATCTTCCTTGTCAGCTGCGCAGGGCTTTTCCCGGACTGGTTTGTCCTAGCATGGCTTCTCCTGGTTTGTTTCAGAGGAGCAGGGTTTTTCTGGGGCGCATGTTCCACTAGTGGACTTCTGGGCTACAGTCTGAGCTTGGAGCCCACCCCATCATACTGTAGGCCTTGGTGCAGCAGTTTCGGAGCCTTCAGCAGCCGGCCAAGCTGTAGTCGCAGGAGGAACGGCCATAGCAGGCTCAGCTGTGTCTTATTTTGGGTGCTTGGATCCCAAAAGCTCTGGCCACCTTAATGCTCTTTGCTGTCTTAATGTGTGCAAATGCATTATTTTCACTATAGCGTAGTATAATGCCTTCCTTGGATGCCATCTTAAAGTCTTCTAATTTCGGGCTCTTGAAGGATAAAATACTAACTAGTGTCTTCTTCCTGATCCTAGTTGATAGCTGGAGTGATCATGATTTTAGGGAAGTCTTGCTCGTCTCCTTCATCTTGTTGAAATCCTCTTGCAGTGACATTCCAGTAGCCGCTTGGTAACACTGCAAAAATCTCCACCCTCAACTCCGAGATGAGGCGTGTTGACCGCAAGCCTGTTGCCTCTTTGAGGGCCTCCTCAGATCTCCATCCGCTTGAGTCTAGAAGATGCCCAAGTTTTGTGATGTCATTCTGTATAAGACATGCTCTCAAACTTGCTGAGGACAGCAGCCTGGGTTGAGTAACTGGATATAAAAAAAGGGGTTCTTTATAAGCCCTTACTCATTCACAGTCCTTTCTACTTCAAATCATCCTCAGAGTTTGTAACACTGACTTATAGAATGGTGTAATATATTGTATTATATATATATATATATATCTTCATCCCCTTTCAGAAGAAAAAGGTGTTTGTTGAAGCAGAGATTGTCTGCTCTTTGCAGAATCAGACATGCAGTCTGTGTCCACGCCAGATGTTTATTGTACAATGGTCTCTGAGCAGCTTGCAGTCTAAAGACTCGAATGCGCCTCTTGATGTCCACAAAACCTGGACTTCCTTCATCAATAGGTAAAGAATGTACTGGAGCCCTTATCCAGTGTTGCCTGCTCCAAAAGAGGGGAAGAGAGTAAGAGAGAAAGAAAGGATAGATAAATATAAAGAGGGGGAGGAAGAAAGAAAGAAAGAAAGAAAGAAAGAAAGAAAGAAAGAAAGAAAGAAAGAAAGAAAGGGAGAGAGAAAGAAAGGATAGATAAATATATAGAGGGGGAGAGAGAAAGAAAGAAAGAAAAGATAGATATATAGAAAGGGAGAGATAAATAAATGATAGATATATAGAGGGGGAGGAAGAAAGAAAGAAAGAAAGAAAGAAAGAAAGAAAGAAAGAAAGAAAGAAAGAAAGAAAGAAAGAAAGAAAGGATTGATATATAGAGGGGGAGAGAAGATAGATAGATAGATAGATAGATAGATAGATAGATAGATAGATAGATAGATAGATAGATAGATAGATAGATAGATAGATAGATAGATAGATAGGGGGAGAGAGAAAGAGAGATAGACACACAGAGAGGGGGGGTGCAGTGTGATGACGTTGAGCGTTACGTCACGAATGCTCAGTGGGATATTGAGAGAGAGAGAGAGAGAGAGAGAGAGAGAGAGAGAGAGAGAGAGCGCGGTGACGTCCACGTAGGCGGGGAAGGAGCGCGCGCTGGACCGCGCCTCTCGGCTTTCGCGTTGTGAGCATCCCACAGATCAGACCCACGATGGAACCGGAGACAAGACGCGAACCGGAGGCGAGAGACGAGCCGGGGGCTGAAGATGATCAAAGCTGCACCGTGTATGGCCTTTATGACCAGGATTTAACACACAAGGTAACATCATCCTCACTCAATCAAAAGGTACAGCACAGGTACACGCTGTTCCTCAAGGTGGAGAGAATGAGTCAGTTATGCATCTCAATTATTCCCCTGTGCTATTATTATTACTATTATTATTATTATTATTATTATTATTATTATTATTATTATTATTATTTCTTTACTGCAGCTCAGCCTGTGTCATTGTTATAGAGTGTATTGAGATGTTTCCACTGTTATATAAGATCATAGCTTTGTTCTATTCCCTTGACTCAGACTTGCATCTGTCACCTGTGAGTGATCCACTTATGTTCGTGTACTTTTCATTGTATGCACCTAGAAAAAGTGCCTCGTGTTCTTCTAAAAGCCACTTACAGCATCTGGCAGACACCTTTATCCAGAGTGACTTACAAAGATCTCTTCCATACAACTGAGCAGTTAAAGGTTAAGGGCCTTGTTTAAGGGCCCAACAGTGGCAGATTACTTAAGTGGTGGTGAGATTTGAACTCATGACCTTCTGATCAGAAGGCTAACATCTCAACCACTACCTCTTTCCTTACTTACCGCCATTTAAAGTCTCACTTTATTCACAATTGAATGTTAGATATTAAATGTACAAAGCATAAAAATGCCAAACCTGTGAAAAGCAAGGTTTAGTGTTTCTTTCCCTCAGAGTCCAATCTATAGTTTGACAATTTGATCTAATCAGTTTAACTCCAATCATCAATCAGCTTTTAATGGCTGCATTCGAGCATGAAAACACATTTGGATCAGAAAAACCAGTGCTGCAATTTTGACCATGTGATCCAGAATATATATATATATATATATATATATATATGTCCTGCTTGTATTTTCAGGCTCAGTTCAAATCCTTCAAATCAGTCATAAATCATTTTGCTTTTACTTCTAGAAGGAACAGTCAGCAAACAAGCCCTAACATTTAGTTCACCCTCAAAATATAGAGTTACATGTTCATCTATAAATAAAACAATTTGCATTTGTGTGTAATGTGTTAATCTATCTGAAATGCAGTACATCTCAGGTGTCAAGTTTTTTATGAATGAAATCGTTGCTTGGTATCAGTACACAGAATGAATAGAATGCTATATGATAAGCCTGAGGTTTATCATTATACTGTAGCATGGACTTATTTATCAACGTGTGGTGCATTACTGGAGGTTAAAAATTGTTGTAGCGTAAGTCGTGGTCTGTTCAGAGTTGGACACAAAAGAGAGATGTGGTCATTCATGACACTTTGTTTTGAGGTTCTGAGGTTTTGTGTGTCCATTAGCTATCGGTCTTACTGAGGAGGACTGAGGTTGGGGTCAGAAGGTCCTGTGGACTTTAATCATTCCCTTATGATGTTCCCCGAGAAAATTGTTTTGTCAGGTCCATCATTACTTCCCCAGTGTTTTCTGACAGCCAAGCAAACAGTTCATACAGCTACAGGACAGAGCTTGCATAATGCATTTGCTTTACACTGACAATTTTCAGAGCATCTGTGCTGATTCCGCCTAATTACTTCCTGTCAAGAGGAGAAGGGGGGGGAGGACCACGCTCGCATGAGACTTGCCGTTGTCACGGCAACCGCATCTTCAGTCTCCGGCATGGTGTTGGTTGACGTGGCGCTGTCAGGTTCAGCATGTGTGAACATTAATGCGAGTGGAGGAGTGAGAACTCTCAAGGCTGGAGGATGGATTTATAAAAAGATTTCTGACTGTGTGAAAGAAAACAGAGTGAAGGTCAGACTTGTTCGTGGGTTGATTCATTCAGCTGCCTTAAAGGCATTTTCAGAAATATAACAAACAAAAACCCGTTGAGTTTGTTTGGCTCTGAGCACGAATTTCTTTACATTATTTGTTATAGTCTGGTTCAAACTGTGTTCTAATTTTAAAGCCTTTCCCACTGCACTCTAGAAGCTTCGACTTGGGTTTTTAAAACCTCCACAGTGGCTGGATACTGAATTTAGTTCTCTAATTATTATTTAAATCCCAAGAAAACTGATGGAGCGCATTAACTTGTAGGTTTTACTAACACCTCCTGTGGCTAAATGAGTACAGATCTCTATAATACGAATGTTATGAGCAGGTGTCCACAAACATTTGTCAATATAATGTATATTTTGGTTTTCACTAGCCACATCTTATTAGTTGCCGTCCCAGGCTTTATTGAATTTTGAGTACGGTCCCACTGAAAGTTTCTTCCTCGTGTTATATTTCAGAAGGTTTATTTCTTCTCTATTGTTGAAAAACAAAAACTTGTTCGTTACAGATCTGAAATAACATTAGGATTCTGTAAACTTGCTTTGTGACAATGCTGTGGTACATTGCCTGCATGATCCATCCATCCATCCGTCCATCCATCCATCCATCCATCCATCCATCCATCCATCCGTCTGTCCGTCCATCCATCCGTCCATCCATCCATCCATCCGTCTGTCCGTCCATCCATCCATCCATCCATCCATCCATCCATTCATCAATCCATCCATCCTTCCATCCGTCTGTCCGTCCATCCATCCATCCATCCATCCATCTATGCATCCATCCGTCTATCCATCCGTTCATCTATCCATCCATCCATCCATCCATCCGTCCATCCATCCATCCATTCATCTATCCATCCATCCATCCATCCATCCATCCGTCCATCCATCCATCCGTCCATCCATCAATCTGTTCATCTATCCATCCATCCATCCATCCATCCATCCGTCCATCCATCCATCCGTCCATCCATCAATCTGTTCATCTATCTATCCATCCATCCATCCATCCATTCGTCCATCCGTCCATCTATCCATCTATCCATCCATCCATCCATCCATCCATCCATTCATCAATCCATCCATTCATCCATTCATCCATCCATCTATGTGCCCACCTGTCATCGGTTCTTCAAATAAGCCAAATTTACCTTCAGCTATCAAGTTATCTATCTACACATCATTTTATTATCAGATTAAATCATATTTCCATCCATCCATCCATCCATCCATCCATCCATCAATCCATCCATCCATCCATACATCCAGTGATAATCAATGTCTAAATCAAATTTTCATCTTCATTGCAGCAAACTATCCTGTTTTATTTAGACATATTTGACCTCTGACCTATAATCATTTATAAATAAATTTTAAAAAAGCCTGGAAAATTGCACAGCATAAATAACAATATAGACATAAAAGCCTCTTTTTTCATTTGTATTTTTTTCACAAAAGCTTGTTGGGTACAGCGACAGAAGCTGTTTCAATGGCATTTCCACCTCTTCACAGTTTGTCATGGAGAGTTACACACTCTGCTCAGCAGGGTTTCCTTCGCACGGTTAGGTATAAGGCTCATTGCACGCAGAAGTGTCCTCTGACTTGTTTTTTATGCTTACGTCATGCTGGTGGTGCCACCTGGTGTTTTTTTTATTCCGTCTTCAAATGAACTCTGTCAGCATAGCTCAGAGAAAATGCCTGACGTGGGGAGAAGTTGAAGGAGGATGGAAACGACCACGTTTGTCACATCCGCAGAACTTAACCGATTATTGTGTTACGATTTCGTCTATCGTGTCTATTAACCGTTAGCTAGGTCTCCTTTATGCCATGACTGCTACTGTTATACATGCTTCCTCAAAAACACAAAGCCATTCATTACACTATTCATTTATTCATTCATTCACTTTTTATTTTTTGTAAGCATCTTTGTGGATCCTGAGCCTATTTCTCTCTGGGTGCAAGAATTCACCCAATATAAGTTGCTAGACCAGTATAGGGGCAAGTGTGCACCCATTAGGGCAATTTCTCATAACCTACTGCTTAATGTTTTAGAGAAATGGGAAGAAACTAAAGAATATGATGGAAATCCACTGAGAACGTTTGCGTGCTAAACAGCGTCGAAGCCAGGACCTGCATTAAGCCATGAACTGAAACAAAATCCCATATAAAAAATGGACAATAAAAGCTAGAATTGCTTTGATTCACCATTCAGAATATCATAATTCCTTCCTAAGAACAAGGCCAGCTATTTGTTACTCCTAGTTACAGATTGCTGTAGCGTCGTTAAGCTTAAAGCTAAGAATTTTTCAGCGATTTGAGCAAATCATTTACCAAATATAAAATTCTCAATGCGTGTACAGTCAGAGTTGCCTGTTCCTTATACAGGAGGAGTCCTGTCTCAGCAGAGACGGGATTTTACACCATATGCACCATTAGTGCGTTGCTTATCTCTTCAGCCACTCACATTAAAACCCCTAGCACTTGTTCAATTAAAATGCGGTGGCGTCTATAAAGATAACGCTTGTTTTCCAGTTCTGCCAGCTTTAGCAGCACATTGCTAAATTGTACTTCCATTTAATTCCTCACAAAAGTCTTTCTAATCCTAATTATGCTTCGCTCTTGCAAGAGTCTGTGTGTTTATACTCTGCTTGTGCTCCCGGCTTTACTTTGCCTGTCTGATTGCTTTCAGTTATTCAGAAAAGTGTCAATAAATCATTGTAATTCCATGTGATCTTTTTTGTGCCACTATGCATTAAACCCATGACCATATCAACCCATGATCGTGCGGATGCCACATGGATGCCACTTCAATAAGCTGCTGCTATCAGTTTGGAAAAAACAAAACAATTATAGCTCAGATCTTTTACAGCACAGTGTTTTATAACTATTATTTACTTTTTTCGACCCCATATTTATCCTCCTTATCCTTTTTTTATAGCTTTATATACAATAAACTATTTGAACAGCATTTCCACAGTACTATTTCTAATTGTGTGTGTGTGTGTGTGTGTGTGTGTGTGTGTGTGTGTGTGTGTGTGTGTGTGTGTGTGTGTGTGTTTAGTCATGGTTTGGTACAATTTCGGTACAGTTACAGTTCAATTGCTTTGAAGTTTTTTTTATTATTATTAACATTTGTAAACATCAAAAGTTTACTTTTTTTTTTAAATTTTAAATAAAATGTGTGCTTGGTTAAATGATATATAATTATATATTTTATAATATTTTATAAAAAATAAAATAGAATAAATGAAATTAACGGAATATTTTTTTATTATGTTAATTAAATAGAGTAACCAATTAAATTGGCACAAATTAATTAAATAAAAAGAAATAAATGTAAACATTTCATTAAAAAGTTGACATTTGTTAGACCTTATTAGGGTAATGCAGATACAGTGTGTGTGTGTGTGTGTGTGTGTGTGTGTGTGTGTGTGTGTGTGTGTGTGTGTGTGTGTGTTAGAACTCCTGTTTAACCATTTCTGCTTTTGGTTCTACCTTCATTCTTACTTTTTTCACCTCGTGTCTTCTTATTTTTCACATTTCCTTTGTAGACCATCCTGGTGGGAGACAGTGGTGTGGGGAAAACATCCCTGCTGGTGCAGTTTGATCAGGGAAAGTTTATCCCAGGCTCTTTCTCTGCTACTGTGGGCATTGGCTTTACGGTGACTTGAACATTCACTCTCACTCTCTTACACAATTTCTCTGTATATTTTTCTCTCTGTATCTCTCTCTATCCATCTGTCTTTCTCTCTCATTCTCTACCTCTTTCGCAAATACACAATCACAATGTAGAATTTTAGCGGTTTCATTCACAAAAAAAAAAAAAAATAGCATTTTGTATAAGAGCTCTCGACACATCGCAGTGACAAACTGACAGGAGACGATTTATTAATTTATTTATTAAGTATTTTTAAATGAGAGCTGGAGACTACCAGAGACATGAGCAACAGCAGTTATTGGCTACTAGCTGGCGTTTACAGTGAGGAGACAAAATTGAGAAAAGATTGCATTTATGCAAATATGGATTGATTTGGTGCAACGACGTCCAGTAGGAAAGAAGAGAATCAAAAGTAAAGGCTAATTTTGTGGTTATTGTGGCAAGCAGTATTGAACACCTACTGGCCATTTAGTACAGAAATTGTAGATGTGAGGAATGTAGTTTTGATGGTGGCTGTTTTGTTTGTTTGGTTGGTCTCCTAGTATTATATCAGTGTTTTTCAGTCTTTCTCTTCTTTTTCTTCTTCCTCTTTTTCTTCTTCTGATTCTTCTTTTTCTTCTCCTTCTTCTTCTTCTTATTATTATTATGTAGCAGTAGTTCTGTAGCTTTATTAGTAAAAAGTTTAATTTCTATGATATAATATTTTTGTAAAATGTTGGTAAATTTTTGTTAAATTATTAATTTGCTATATTAATAAATATGCACACACACACACACACACACACACACACACACACACACACACACACACGCACAAATATACATGTTCTCTAATCATACCACAGAGTCATTGGTCATACTCTATATATGACTCCTTATATGAGTTCTGAGTTCTGTTATATAGTTATAAAGTCATATGAGTCAGGAGTCATATACAGGAGTCAAGTCAATCCTCTGTGAACAATGACACGCACTTTCTCCAGAGGTTTATCTCGAGCCCATGTTGTTATTAAAAAAAAAAAAAACACTACCACTAACCATGTGAACTAAATCTGTGTATTATACTATCATACTGTACATTATGCTGCTTTACACATTTTCTTTTCTTCATCAGAATAAAGTTGTTACTGTCGGAGAGGTGACAGTTAAATTACAGGTGAGTGCATAAGCAATATTACAATTCATTATTATTTATTAAACACCTTTGAAATTCAGTAGGCTGCATAATTGTCAAATTTTTTGAATTTATTAATATTTTTATTTGTCAATGTGGCTATTTACAAAGTTTTATTTAATGTAGTTTTCTCACTTATTCATTAAATATACAGTATTTATAAAATATACAGTCATTACCTTGCTGCAGTTACATGATTATATTATGAATATTTTTCAGAATTCTAACATGACTACGAGTATCATTATCTCATCTTAGATCCAGTAATTAAAAATACATAGAAGAGCTGCTATAGACTAAATGGATTTAAAAAAAGAGAGCCATTCTGTGCAATATGGCACAAAACAAAATATCCTATTAATAAATACCTAAAAGCAAACAACACCAAGAAAGATGATTAAAAAAAAGTGTTTGACATGTTTGATGGGTTGCGTATTTTAAGATAAATGCGTTAAGTTAGTGAAAATATATTATAATAATTATTATTGTTATTATTATAATTCATGCAAACACAGTGTCACTACTATGATTGTTGATGTGACTGCATGTATATACTGTATGTATGTATGTATGTATGTATGTAATATACCGCTTTACCGCGGTTCGAATCTCGTGGAATTGCATTTGCCTCATAACTAATTTGTTAGTTTGTCTCGCAGATAGCACGATAGACCAAAAAACTTAAAGGAAATTGTTTTTATGGAGTTTTATGTTAAAATAATTTAATATATTCATAAACATAAAACTATTAATCATAAAATGATATTTTTATATAGATAAAATTGCATTTTTGGGATGGCTTAACCACCGCAATAAACAACAGGATTGAAAATGAGTTTATTAGAGGGACCGCGCATGTAGGACGTTTTGTGGACAAGGTGAGGGAGGTGAGATTGAGATGGTTTGGACATGTGCAGAGGAGGGACATGAGTTATATCGGTAGGAGAATGCTGAGGATGGAGCCGCAGCAAGGAGGAAAAGAGGAAGACCAAGGAGGAGGTTTATGGATGTTGTGAAGGAAGAGATGCAGGTAGTTGGTTTGAAAGAGGCAGATGTAGAGAACAGAGTAGTATGGAGAGAGATGATCCGCTGTGGCGACCCCTAGTGGGAGCAGTCGAAAGGAGAAGAAGAAGCTTTATGTTGAGTTTGGTTTCACTAATAATAAACATACATTTGCATAACTCATCCATATTTGTCCATGCCCATGTTGATTAGAGTATTAAATACTTGAAAAGTTTTCATTTAAGGTACATTTTAAACAGATAATGAGCAATAAATCGAGTTAACTCATAGCAATCATGTGATTAATCGCAATTAATCACGACAATCATATGATTATTTGCGATTAAATATTTTATAATTATAATATTGACAGCCCTATAAATAAATATATATTTATAAGGTGTATGAATCTGAATGTTGAAGAGTGCTTCCAGCTGAATAAGGATATAAGTGAATGTACAGTACAGTTTAACAGTTTCAATGTTTCGGTGCTGAACCCTATTTTCTCTCTTCTTTCTGGTTCAGATTTGGGACACAGCGGGGCAGGAGAGATTTCGCAGCGTCACTCATGCTTACTACAGAGATGCCCACGGTGAGAGAATCTGCCTTCATACACCACATACGCACATCTCTCTGTCTCTCAGTCTCAGGTTTACTGAATTAATTAATTTATTAATTTCCTCATTGTCTATAATTGGATTGAGATTCCATCCTGGGAACAGAAGGCACAAGGCTAAAATAAGCCCTGGATGAAATGCGAGGCCATCACAGTGCTCGGTTTGAGGCAACTTAATTTTAATTGATTCCAATTCATTCAGTTTATTTTACCAATAATTAAATCCTGTCAAACTCAACACTGGTTTATTTTAAATCAGATCTGTTCAATACATATTAATTCAGTTCTATTCCATTTCTTCTTATTCAGGACCAATATAATTTCCTTTGAATGAAATCCAATCAATCAATTACATGTTCTCTGGCATGACAGTGGGTGTGATGATACGTGTGAAAATAAATAACAATACTTATATTGTAAATTAAGCCAATAACATTTTTAACATCCTTATCATCTTTAATTTAGTAAGTGTAATACACATACTTTGTAAACCTTTGGTGCACTTGTTTTTTATTTTGTATTTACCCTACCCAGCTCTGCTCCTGCTGTATGACATCACCAACAAATCATCATTTGACAACATCAGGGTAAGCACTGTTATTCTTTTGACAGTAATAAGTACATACTTAAAATAACTTTTCCAGACATAAAAAATTCCCCCAATTTCTCCTCATAGGCGTGGCTTACAGAGATCCATGAGTATGCACAGAGTGATGCAGTCATCATGCTGCTGGGGAACAAGGTAGAACAAACTTGAACATTTTATAGACACAAACAAACAAACACACACACACACACACACACACACACACACACACACACATATATATATATATATATATATATATATATATATATATATATATATATATAATATATATATATATATATATATTCTTCTCTTCTTCTTCTTCTTCTTCTTCTTCTTTCTGCTTCTCCCATTAGGGGTCACCACAGCCGTCTCCATACCCCTCTGTCCTCTACATCTGTCCTTTTTCAAACCAACTTACCTGCATGTCTTCCCTCACCACATCCATAAACCTCCTCCATGGTCTTCCTCTTTTCCTCCTTCCTGGTGGCTCCATCCTCAGCATTCTCCTACCGAAATATCCCATGTCCCTCCTCTGCACATCCTCTGTCTCAATCTCGCCTCACCTTGTCTTCAAAACGTTCTACATGGGCTGTCCCTCTAATGAACAAATTTTTAATTCTGTCCATCATCGTCACTCCCTGTACTCACTGTACGGTATGTTATGTATACACTACTGTACTGTTACATTTTACTTCATTTTATAATTATTAATTATATTTTTTATTAATACATTTCATTATTTTACCATAAAACTCTATAAAAACAATCCTCTATAAGTTTTTCGGTCTTTGGTGCTATCCACAAGAGATCGGGAAAATCAGACAAACAAATAAGCTATGTGACAAATGCAATTCCGCGATAAACCGGGGGCGCCAGATACGAACCGCGCTAAAGCGGGGGATTACTGTCTATATAATCCATCTTGTAATTCCGGAGTAGAACGGGTGCTTTGAGGACGGATTGGACTATAGTTGGTGTCGGCGGTCTGCTGCACTGACTCGGGAGTGCAGTTTGCTTCTGATCATCATCACTGCACCCTGCAACTTTGTATATATGCTTCAAATGGACATTTGGTGCAACCCAGATGAGGATGGGTTCCCTCTTGAGTCTGGTTCCTCTCAAGGTTTCTTCCTTATGCCATCTCGGGGAGTTTTTCCTTGCCACAGTTGCTCATCAGGGACAAACATACTTACAAAGAACATATTTACATTTAATCACCACATTATCTGTGTAAAGCTGCTTTGAGACAATGTTCATTGTTAAAAGCGCTATACAAATAAAAATGAATTGAATTGAATTGAATTGTTTGTTTTCCATCTTGTTTGTTTGTAGGCCGATATGTGCAGTGGAAGAGTCATCAAACGGGAAGATGGAGAGAGACTAGCCAGGGTACACTACAGTACAAAACATTATACATTTTTCCTTTGCAAAATAGCAAACATTATTTCAAAAATGTTTTTTTTACAATAATAAGCTTTATTTCCAAATGGAAATAAATAATATTCAATGACATAAAATGGAAACTGAAATGTGGTGTTTATAAGCTTTTGTCCAGTCATTTGAGATTATTTATTTAAGGTGACCACTTTTACATTTCTGAAAACTTTTAAACCTTAAAACCAAACAATACCACTGAATTTCTGTCATTTCTGAAGATTCTTCTGTGTTTTTATTACCAGTTTATGGATCTACATTTTGATTTATTTGACAGGAATATGGTGTCATATTTATGGAGACGAGTGCTAAAACTGGTGTCAATGTAGATCTGGCCTTCATGACTGCAGCAAAGTGAGTACTTCATATTTTTAATTGGATAAACTAGAAACAAGCAGCACTATTCTGGTAAAATATGGTGATTTGACTACCTTTTAGGAGTAGATTTTATTTGTCATTTTTTTATGTTGTGAAATAAGGTGGAGTGCATGAGGGCCATAAGGAAGCCCTCCTTTTATACAAGCCCAAATGTTCACATCACATGCACCCTATTGCCATGATTACATCCAGGATGGTGTAAAAATCCCCTACAATTTTAAGTTTAGTTAATTTTCATTTGTATACTGCTATTAACAATGAATACAAAGTATAAGGATATAAAGTTGTATCAAAGAATATATAAGTTTAGTGACTATAAGTTTGTTCATTATAATTCTAAGTTTATCGCTAATGAGTGAGCCAGTGGTGACTGTGGCATGAGGAAGAAATCTTTAGAGGAACCAGATTCAAAAAGGAACCCGTCCTCAACTGGGTGGCACCAAATGTCCAATCATTACAGTTCCATCATTGTTGAGGTGTACTGTTCAGTCATAAGCACTTAAATGCAGACTGCAGTCTAAACTCATTATAGTAGACTGTTGATATTAATTACAGTCCAAATCCATCCTCATAGTTCTTTAGTTGGTTTCTTCATGAATCTTTATTCTGTTGATGTGGTTTCCAATTGAAGAGAACTCCTTCCAGAGGTTGTCTTATCCATGGCACAGTTTGTGCAGTCAGAGAAACGAATACCCCCCTAAAAGGATTTGTTTTTGAGATGTTCCAAAGCATCCTCCCTGATGCTCAAGAAGTACAAAAGTTAAATTTTGAAGTAGATGTTTATCCCAAATGCCTTGTAAAAAATCTAAGTAAAGCTGATTATTTTACATGTATGCACTGCTGATATAATTCCTGGTGTATTTGTTACTCATTTCCACCTCTTTGTCTTACAGGGAGTTGATCGGTCGATGTCTCGAGCTGCCCAAAGAGCCCAAGTTCCAAATAAATGATATCATCGAGCAAAAACCACAGCAATCAGGCTGCTGTGGATTTACATAAGATCTTACGAGACACAAGAAGGAATGTTAGAAGATAAAGAATGGAGATGCAGTGAGAAAAGAATAAGGAGACCGATCAGAGATTTTTCAGGCCTAATGCAGTTCTTAAATGTTAAGTAAAGACCAGGATGTACAGTAGGAATACTGAAGGAATGTGATTGTCCTGGGCAGATCAAAAGCACTCCAGTCCCAGAAAGCCACTTCTGATTGGTCACTTTGCTTCTCTGGAACACTACTATGCAGGAGTTTGCTCTGCTTCCCCAAAACATTGTAGCACAAATGTCAATGTTATAATAGGTGGGTGTAATGATGCGCTAATATGAGGTCATCTGAAATAGCTGTTTAGTTCAATAATGGGTTACGGCAGTCTATATATCATTGGGGGACATATTCCCAGGTTCATGGGGTTCCAGAAGAGTTTCTGAAATCAAATGATGATGATGCAGTAGTGGCACATGACACATACTAGAAATTTGGCACAAGGTTTGTTCATTTTTTCAGGAAATGTAAAAGAGTAAATAATTCAGAGCAGGAACATTAGTCCAGAAACCCTAAATAAAAAAAAAAAAGGAAGAGTTCCCCATCTATTTCCATTAAAGTTCCCCCATTGCTAATATTAAAAACCAGTGTGTGGAAATTAATTAATAAGAAATATAAATTTGAACCTAGCACTAGATCTTGCACTGTTAATTGGACCAGTGTATTTATTTATGCACAAAGTATTTTTCATTTTGATGCTACAAAGTTTTAGGGGAAACTAGGCTTCATTTTCATAAACCATATTTTCGATCAATAGCCATAAATATTTTTGATTTCATATCCAAAATGTAATGGAGTTTCAGTTATTAAATATGACAGGGACACATTCCTTATGTATGCAAGCATAGATCACAGTTTCTCTGCCCATCCTGTTTAAATCCACTAGAGGGAGCAACAGTACAAGTGATTTGAGAAGGTTTATTGAATTTAAAAACAAATTCAGGTATAAACAGAGTCCACTACCAGCAGCTGTCTTCATTCCACAATCACTAAAAAAACAGTTGCGTTATTATTAGGTTAATCCTGTTTGAGATATATATATATATATATATATATATATATATATATATATATATATAAAACTATTTTCTAAAAGACTGAAATCATAAATTTGGAGGACACATGGAGGACTGCACTCATTTATAATAATTACTTTTTACTATCAAGTGTTGATATAGTATATGGTATAATAATTAATTAATTCAGTATCCCCAGAACTACTAAACATGTGCTAGAAACTACACATTTAGCAAAAAAAGATAAATAAATATAGGAGGCATGGCCGCGTTGCCTCTCGGTGTCAATGAGAGTTTATTTCTTCTTACGTGTCAATGAAGGTGCTGTGGCCACTTTTCCAGTCTTCATCATAGAAGGCCAGGCACCTTTTGCCCAATAGTTTCATTGTGGCCTTGTTACCTGTCTATCATTGAAGGAGATGAAGCCATTTTCCTTTTTTTTGGTATCAATAATGGGAGTGATTGTGTTGTTTCCTGTAACTGTCAATAAAAAATGCAAGGCCTCTTTGCCTCCCTGTTGTCAGTGAAAGTGCTGTGGCCACTTTTCTGTCTATCATAGTAGAAGACCTGGGACCTTTTGTCTGACTGTCAATGATGAAGGTGTGGGCTTGTTGCCTGTCAGTATTTTTGAAGGAGCTGTAGCCAAGTTGCCTGTTGGTATCAGTGAAGGAGGTGTAGCCACTATGTATCATTAATGGGAGTCATTGCCTTGTTTCCTGTGTCAAGTAAGGAGACGAGGCCTCTTTGCCTTTTAGTGCCTATGAAAGAGCTGTGGCTACTTTCTCTGTAGGTGTCACTGAAGAAGGTGTGGCAATTCAATTCAATTACATTTTTAATGATTGAGGTGTAGCCCCTTTGCTTGTCAGTGTACTGAAGGTAAAGGAAGCATAGTCTCCCAGCCATTAATGATATCCCTTTCTTAAAATAAAAATATGAAAAGACATCATCTTACACTTTTGTCAACTTCGTTAATTGTATATGTTGCAGATCAGGTGTTGGGGTCCAGAAAATCATATCAAATCGAATGCAATATTGCATTAATTTATATATAGCAACAGTTCCTCCATTTTTAGCTGAAACGATTTGATATTTAAATTCCATTTGCTCAAAATTCATTCAATATTTGTGATTCATGTAAGTTGGTAGTGGACTCGACTTACATGTGGAGTGAATCGGTCTTCATTTCTCCAAGTGGTAAAATAGTATTATATCATGATTAGTATTATATATAATGTCTGCCTTATGTCAATTTTAAAACCTTAAATTGTATAAGAGTTTTATTTATTTCTTTTGTGTTACTGTTCATGGAGAAATGTAAAGGGCAGAGGGATTTCCAGTTACAGTGTGCCAGTTTTGCATCATTAATTTATTCCCATACTCTAAAATTACGCTGCACTATTTATCCTTGTATGCTGCAGAGCAGGTTTCAGTATGATGTTTTGAATATGTTTCTGAAGGTTTAAGTGGAGAATTCTAGTGTCTCAGGGTTTTTTTTTTAATTGTATTTTTGCTCAGATGCATGGAGATGCAGATGCATGAAGCGAGTAATTTTATTTTTTGTGAACTTAAGGCTTGATTTTAAAACTGTGAGATTGACATTTAAAAAAGAAAATGTTGTATGTACATGTTTTACGTCAGAATTTAAAATATGGTTTGGAGATCGTTTTCTTCTTCTACTCGCCTTTATATATGTTTTCTACTATTGAACGACCAGTGACATTAGATTATTACCATTTTTGATGTAGTCTTCAAACTCCAAACCCACATATGGCTCAATAATCAGCTGAAATAGCTGTGTCAGAAGAAGTCACAATCTTTGTACCTAACCTCACTGGATAATGATTTTATCTGCCACCAATCTCATCCATTAGTCATTATGACCTTTATGCCTATGTAAATAAAGTTAGCATAAAACTAAAATGAACAAAATGAAAGAGATTCTTACACATCTATTAATTATTTTCCTGAAAATACATTATTTGGCCCAAAATGTAACTTCTAAGGTCATAAATGTTTTGTCTAACTGACTGTTTGGATTATGTGGAATGTTGTCTACACATTGGCTATTGGCTGAACTCCTGTTACTGTAATAAAGTTCATGACCACTGTTTGGCGCTGGCATGTGTAGCAGTTCTAATCAGACAAGCAGACTCGGATCGGCTTGTTTAAGTGTGAAAGAGGTCATCGTGATGAAGTCTTCCAGTAAAGTGACTGCAAACAGGATGTGAAGGAAAATGGAAGACTGTCGTTTGTGCTGAGTCACCGAACATGAATTTGTCAGTAGAGAAGTAAACAGATGACACTGTTTTAAAATAATTTTAATAATGCACTCTTATTGAGGCAAAGATCTTCCACGGTCAATTAATAGTACACAATATGACACTATGTTCCTAAAATCTATCTTGGAAAACACTCCTCTGCTCCAGGTGTGAGCCCTCTTCCCTCTGGGCCTCAGAATTATTTGATGTTGCCAGTCCAAAGTGCCATCAAATCTTCATTGGTCTCTCCGGCCGTGAGTCTAAACAATGGGGTTTCCTCATTGCTGAGGTGAAAAACAAGAAGCGGCTAATGGTTGCTCCCATCTGTAGCGGATATGTGTGTCTGAAGCGCGGGAACAGCGGCCCCGGGACGCCATTGTGCGTGCAGGCCTTTCTGCTGACTTTCCTCCCTGAGCTAATTTATCTGACGGAAGCAGTGTTGTCCTAACACTGTTGCAGTAGATGACAAAAAGGACTGGCCAGATAATGAAGCGCTGCTGGAATCGTGATGAGGCCCATCGGGGTACTTGAACTCGGTCATAGTGCACCATTATCTCCTCAGAGTGAGCTTCCTGATCACGCTCAACTGTTTCCTGTGCCTCAGCAATCCGGCCACCTTAAAACTCTGGTTGCATTCCAAATAGTTCCCTACTTCCTTTGCGAGTGCACTACACAAAATTTAATGACTTCTACACCTTAGCTAGTGCACTATATGTACAGTATTGTGCAAAAGGTACACATTTTTTATTAGATATGTTACATGGATTCTGGCTTATTAAGAAATATATTTCATATTTTAAATATTACTTTGGTTGGGAAATATTAATGTTGCAGAAACATAATCGTATTTTTTTCTGTTACTGTTCTCCAAGAACAGTAAAACTGCAGAAATTGTATCCTAAGAAAAGTAAAGGATCCTTACACAGGTGCACCTTGTGGCATTTTAAAGATGTATTCAATTAATTTCTGTAATCATCTTTTCCTTTGAGATTCTCCTTTGCATAGGCTAATGCCTTTTGCATAGCACTTCCTGTGGTGGTGCAGTACATCGGCAAAAAATCGTTGCCTTGTACATCCAAGGTCTTACACCACTCTTTGAACAGAAAGTAAACTGAGATGATGTAAGTACAATACAAACAGCGGTTTCTACACCCCAGGTAGAACGCTAAATATACAAAGGAAGCAGTTACTTCCTATGCAAGTAAACTGCTTGGAAAATGTAATATTAGCAGATGATGTCCTACTGAGAGTTATTATAGAAATGCACTCCACAAAACATGACACAATTGCTTCTACTGCTGCTGATTATATACAACACCAGTATTTATGTTTTTAAGCAAGTTTATTCCCTTACTCATGGTTTATACTCACTATGTAGCGCACTAGGGTTATATATCTATGCCTGTGCAATATGCATTTCAAAAAGTGCACAAATTAAAGGATTTATATTAATATTTGTATATAAATTCACGGGGCATAAGCAAGTGTTCAAACAATGTCTGGATGATTTTCTGTTATATATATGGTTGTGTAATAAAGTCTTATATTTTGGTAATAGAACCAACAAAATGTAGCTCAAAAACCTAAGCTTATACACTTTATGGACTAAGGGACCCTGACTTTTTCAGTCATTTGTGATTCTTCCCGAACTGTTATCACAATGTTGGATGCACACAGTTTTATAGGATACTTTTTTGTTTTTTGTGAGGGCTTTACATTTTCCCTTCAATTAAACATGCCCCTGTGCACTAAGCAAGCCCCATGAAGAGACGGTTTGTATGGGTTGAAGTGAAAGATCTCCTGTTATAGAGCTAAGACCTCATCCCTACTAAATACTTCTGAGATGAACTGGTTACTGGCTGCACTCCAGGCCTCCTCACCTCATCTACATCAGTACCTTACTTTGCTAACAACCTTTAGGTTGAGTGAACACAAATCTTCACAAGCACACTTTAAAATCTAGTGGAACATCTTCCCTGAAGAGTGGGGTTACCATCAAATGGGTATTAAATGTGAAATTGGATGTTTAGATATTTAGTCTATATTTAAAATATATATAGTGTATAGCATATGTATTATACAGAACCTGAACCTATGACCTTATAATTATGATCTGATTTAGCACTTACCCCATTTATTTTAGAAAAGTAATTTGTTAGAGATTTCACAATCGCATTCATGCTCTATTGACATGATATCAAGTCAACTCTATCCATGAACTCGGTTTTCCAAAGCACATTGCAGCCTACACATATAGCCGTCATGGACTATATTCAGAATCCCATAGCATTTGATTACACACACCTATGCAAAATCATTACATTTACATGTATAGTATTTGGCAGATGCTCTTATACAGAGTGACTTACAGTTATCCAATACATACACCTGAGCAGTTAGTAAAAGGCCTTGTTCAGTGAACCAGCAGCTTGGTGGTGCTGGAATTCGACACACATACTGTACATAAAAATAACTTTCACTTACAAACCATTACAAAGAAAATGCTCCGCTTGTGCTCTAACTCTGAAGATTACCCAGCTATATTCCAATGAATTTGTTTAGTGTAATTTTTTTTTGCCAAGCCATGTTCATTATGTTTGTACCTCACTTTAAATGCACCATTTTTACAGACTTACAGACTTCATTCATTAGTACTTTTACTTCACATTCAGCACATTTTAGATATGTGTGCATTATAAAACCTAGACAGTGCACAAATTATTGAGAGGTTAGATTCGGATACTTACAGCTTGCTCACATGTTTTTGTACTCCCAATATTTTGCACATCATGTAAGTGCTGTAATATAATACAGGCCATTTTTGCACTTTTTTACTGTATGTATTGTCCTTTACACTGCACTGTTGGCTGGCTAATGACTCACACCGCTCTCTATGTACTCCCTAGGTAGTACACTATATAGTGGACAATAGGGTAAACAACAGAGAGTCTTATGGGATTTGGGATCTCCCTCGCTGCAGGTCGATACGCTCATTGTGTCACGTAAAAGTTCGTCCCTATTGTAAAGCGACATCCTCTGTTTCCCGTCATTCTCTCGTGCGTGTGCAACCTGATTGCTGGATGTGCTTTCTCTTCAAGGACGCGTGTCGGCTTCAAAGGCCAACAAACAGCCAACAGTTGACTAATGAGTCTCGAGGCCTGGCATGGTCGCCTGTTGACAAGCAAATGCTGTCGACTTCCTCTTCCACAAGTGGACATGCTAGAACCATTAGCAGAAGATCTTTAGGCCTGACTAGGATTCAAGCTGCCAGCCTGCCGCCTTCTCGGCCCCACTCCTATCAGGGGTTTAGAGAGGGCTCCATTTGTGTTTGCGCTGCGTTTATTTTTGAGTTAATTGTGTTCTTTGTAGAAAGCCCAGATTAGATTACTCTTTGGATCACCTGTTTGAATGTGTGGTGAGTTTACTCTCCAGGATCAATACCAGTCTACCTTTGAAACTTTGTATGTTGACCAAAATCTCATGTCAAAACCTCTCATTTGTTTAGATAGGGCTCTCTTGACATGCATCTGTGTGGTCAGAGTGGAGCTGGAGTATTCAACTTAACTCTCTTGTGTCTCGGGGTTTTAAAAGTTCTGTATGCGTATCAGCAAAGTGGACGTGGCTGAGAGACAGAAAGAGACACATCAAGTGCTGTAAAATCCCTGTTGTCTATCAAATGCTCTAATGAACAACCAAGAGTCCTCGAGACTATAGAGCGTAGAGAGAACTTAAACAGAAAAAACAGAAAGAAAGGGCCATCAATATAGATTTTTTTTCCATTTCTTTATCAAAGTACCTACAACTCTATAGTCTGTTTGTAAATGCACTGGATAAGACATGAAACATTGACATATACATCCTGTACATAAACTACATGTAAATTGTGACATCACTTTTAGGACATTAAGTCCTAGTAAGTCATATGAGGCTATTTAGCATTTCGAATTGCCTTTTATAGACTTGCACTGACTTTTGTAGGTTTTCAAAGATTTATACATTAGCCATTTAGTCAATGCCCTTATCCAGGCTGAATGATCTCATTTCAACAACTGAATAGCTGATAGTTAAGGGATTGCTCAAGGTCTAATAGTGGTAAGATTTAAACTTATGATCTTCTAATCAGTAATGCGAGGTCTTATCCAATGAGCTAACACAAGAGTTTGCTATTATTTATCTGGAACAATTTTCAATTTGTTTGATTTTTTTTTTTATATATATACTCATCTTGCCATTTCTGTACACCTAAAAGAAAAAAAAATCAGTGTAATTTCTGTATAAAATACCTTGCTTAAATAAAATTGGGCCCATAAACAGGAAAATGTTGTAACCTGAGATAAACATAGATTTTAAATCCTTACAGGCAAAATGAGGTGGATAACCTTTAAAACTTATATATATGATATACATATATGACATTCATTGTAGTGGACAGTTTTGTAGTTGTGTCTGTTTTCCAGTAAAGTTATTCTTTATAATTAGAGGTTTCCATCTGACTCTGGTTCTTCTCAAAGCTTCTTCATCATGTGATCTCAGGTAGTTTTGCTTTGTTTTTGTGACAATGTCAGTTGTTAATCATTATGTACCAATAAAATTGAAAAGACAAAATGTATTATGTGGCCTCTTTATAATGTGATAGTATAGGTCTCTAATACATTATCCTTGCTTACAGTTCTCCTTCCCACCTACACTGTCTTGTCTGATTACAGAAGCATCAACTCAAAATAACCAGTTTATGCCAATTCGAAAGCTTCCTTCACCCAGTTGTTTTACAATAGTGGATGCTGTATGAGTATGTTGTTTCAATAATCAGAGGTTAGTTTCAGCATAAGGTCAGCATTATGAAGCCTGCTGTAACTTCTTTTATCTCTTTATTTCCCCCACTTGCTGAGCTGGAGTGTAAGCTCACCGCTTACTGTTCGGCGTTCACTCTTGTGAAACTGCCGTGCGTTGGCCTAGGCAGAGGGCTCAGTGCTCATTTAGAAAGCAGAAGTGAAACCATCGTCTCTCTCCAAATCCTCCACGCTCTGCAGAAACCTCGGCTCTCAATGAGACCAACACGCAAATCTGTCTGGTCCTGATAGTACCCTGTTGTCACATATGCAACATATGCAACGTGTGATAGCAATTCCTCTGGGTCTGTGTGTTTCTTTCTTTGCCACTGTAATGCAATATGATCACAGAACGAAGGTTTCAAAACACTCAGTGACAGGAAATGATAAATACGCTTTCAATTAGCACCATATCAGAGATACTGCATTTTAAGGACACTTGTGTGTGTGTGTGTGTGTGTGTGTGTGTGTGTGTGTGTGTGTGTGTGTGTGTGTGTGTGTGTGGGTATATATATATATAATCAACATGTAAAACATATACATATGTGTTTAGAATTGCATTTAAAAAATACAAGATTTTTTCTTTTCGTTTTTTTGCTAAAAGTGTCAAAAAGTGCAGCTTTCATGTTACTGGGAAAACTTAAAGCACCAACTTTTCTCTACTGAAGTTCCCATAACAGTATATTATTATTGATATAATAATTAAATTATATTAAATTAATTTAATAAAGCATTGGAAGTGGAGAATACTTCCATAAATGTTTTTAATAATGTTTACTAATAAATATATTATTATAGAATTAATTATAGAATTAAATAAACTAATTCTATCTAAACTAATCAGGTTCATATATCTTACATTTACATCTAAAGCATTTAGCATATGCCCTTAGTCATAGTGGATTACATTGATCTTATTCATACAACTGAGCAGCTATGGGGTTAAGGGCCTTGCTCAGGGGCCCAGGAGAGGCAGATTAGTGTGGCTGAGATTTGAACTCGCATTTATATCGAATGCCTTAATCACTAAGCTACCACCACACAAAATATATTTCACAACATTATATAATGAATAGAATTACATGGCCTGTTCATTTATGGCCACTACCATCACATCAGCTTATGAATGCATTCATCTGAAAAGTTATTTGCCACTATATCTCCTAATAAATACATAAATGATTCACAATGCTGATCTATTATCAACCACAAATTGTCCACTAGTTTATGCTGGTCTCCTCAATCAAACCCCTTACTGCTACCAGGACCTGTCGCATCAGCTGCCAGAGATGATGCTCACCAATCACATGTCGCTTGATTCTGAGAGAGTGTTTTGCATCAGCTTCCAAAATTAATATGCAAGTGAGTTTTCTTCCGAAAATAGCCCATGCAGGCAAATTGGCTACAGTGAATTCCCTACTTTTGCAGAAATTACTTATTGCATGTACTATATATGACTCACATTTACACTTACTATAACACCATTGGTTCGAATGAAGTCTTATGCACCATGGACATTTTTTTTTTAATAATTTTTTGGCTTGAGCACAACTCTATCATGTTGTGGGAAAAAAATAGAAATGAAGTTTCGGTTCCTGTTTGTAGGCAATCGTGAAAACTTGTTCATTCCTCAGGGAGTAGATTTATATATTTTTTCATATTGACAGGCTCAACCCATAGCACACAACACTAGCACAAAGGAAATACTGTATGTTTATTATGGTTTAAAGAAGTGTGTTTAGTTACTGATTTGCACATTTGTTTCTCAGTCATTTCTTTTTTAGAGTCGAATAACCCTGAAGCTACAGTATATAAGGGCGGGAAATAATAGTTGATGGCAAATAATTGTTTCAGCTTCAGCAGGATTTGATAAAAAAAAAAAAAAAAGACTGCATGCAACACAGGCTAAATTAAACTCTGCCTGTATCCCAAAACTATATAAGTGTAAATGCACAGTATAATTTAAGCAGAGTATCTTCTTTAACCTAAATATAAATGGGCTACATTGCTGAAACAGTTGACAGGAATCGGCCCCATGAGCGTTCTGTTATCCACCCCAGAAGAAGAACCCAATGATTACAGTTTCAGAATGACACAGTTCAGTTGATTCTTGTGGTTACTAACTTTCACAATCCACACAGGCTATTTGAAAGGGTTGCACAAATGAAGCGCTTCCTGAAGTGTAATGCAACCTATAAAATGCAATGTCACTGGAACTATCGTTGAAATCATGTTCCATGATCAGCTCAGGGCAAAATGAGGTTTGTTTTTTGTTTTACATTATATTTCCAAAAGTATTGGGACACCTGGCCTTTCCTGTTATATGTGGTTCTTTTCCAAACTGTTACCACAGAACTGGAGGCACTCAATTGTACAGGACGTCTTTAGATGCGCTATAACACAATTTTGCATTCACTTGAACTTGGGAAACCCAAACCTGTGCACAAAGTGAGCTCCTTGAAGATCTGGTTTACATGCTTTGGAGAGGAACATCTTGAGTGGCCTGCTATAGAGCTCTGAACTCATCCCTACTGAACACCTTTGGGATAAATTGGAACGCTGACTGCACCTACATCAGTACCTGCCTTTCATAACACCCTTGTGGCTGATGAACACAAATATCCATAAGCGCACTCCAAAATCTAGAACATCTTCACAGAAAAGTGGAGGGAATTATAAGAGTAAATTGGGATCGGCACTAAGGTTTGTGCATCCCTAATGGCTGGGGTTGGTTCCCTGACCGTGGATCGAACCCGGGCCGCAGCGGTGAGAGCGCCGCATCCTAACCACTAGACTTCCAGGGAATCCATGCATATGTATATATGTGTGTGTTTAAAACAACTGACAGGTGAAGTAAATAACACTGATTATCTCTTCATCATGGCACCTGTTAGTGGGTGGGATATTATACGGCAATTGAACATTTTGTTCTCAAAGTTGATGTGTTAGAAGCAGGAAGAATGGGCAAGCATAAGGTTTTGATTGAGTTCGTCAAGAGCCAAAGATCTCCAAAACTGCAGCTCTTGCGGGATGTTCCCGGTCTGCAGTGGTCAGTATCTTTTAAAAGTGGTCCAAGGAAGGAACAGTGGTGAACAGTGGTGAACCAGCAACAGTTACGGCCAAGACTCACTGATGCATGTGGGGAGTGAAGACTGGGCTGTGTGATCCGATCCAACAGACGAGTCCCTGCAGCTGAAATTGCTGAAGAATTTAATGCTGGTTCTGATTAAAAGGTGTCAAAACACACTGTACACTGCAGTTTGTTGCGTATCTATCTATCTATCTATCTATCTATCTATCTATCTATCTATCTATCTATCTATCTATCTTTAATGATACTATTAATGACAATTATTATTTTTATTAATTATTTTTATAAAATATCAATTTATAAAATATTCTATTTATTAATTATTATTATTATTATTCTCATAAAAAAGATTCCATCGTGCACATGCTTTACAAAAAAAAGACGTTACTGAAAAATGAATGATTACTAAATATTTTTGGGAAGTGGGTTGAGATGCCTGAAAGCTGAGGCTTTTCAAAACTGTAAACAAAAGTGAAAACACCATCATCTGTGCTACGAGGGCAAGAGTTCAGGAAACAGGAGGTGACATTTAACAGAATAGCAATCGATCAGCTGAACCCATAGCATATAAAAAAAAAATCTCTGGGCATACGTGGGTGTATGTTAGAGAGAGAGGGAAAGAGAAAGAGAGAGAGAATGAAATGAGTGAAAAAATGGTTGCGATTGTCATTGAGTTTGAGTCATTCGTTAAGTTTGAGTTTCTATTAGCGTGTTTTTCCAAACAGTTACATGTGTGGTTGAAACTATACAGTAAGTTTCTTTCTCTTGTGTGTGTGTGTGTGTGTGTGTGTGTGTGTGTGTGTGTGTGTGTGTGTGTGTGTGTGTGTGTGTTCGTGTCCAACATTCCCTCACTAATTAGTGACTTCTAAGATAATGTCTTGAGGACTGCTGTTCTGTCATCTCCCATTGTGTCCGCACACACACACACACACACACACACACACACACACACACACACACACACACACACACACACACATGCAGACACTTCCCCCACATTTGACCCTCGACCTCACAGGGTCATGCTGTCACCAGCCACGAGTGTGCCAGTGAATGTGTGTATTTTGTGTGTGTGTGTGTTTGTGTGTATGTGTGTTGAATGTTGTGAAAGAGGCTGAACAGAAATAGCAGCAGACAGATGAAGGCAGACGGACGCTTTCACTCAGGTCCTCTTCATCGTCTTCTTTTTGTGTTGACAGACTGAAGAGTAAGACAAAAACAGAAAAGAGGAAGGTTGGTTGAAAGAGATACAGAGAGAGAGAAAACAAGAGTTCAGTTTGCAATAGGGTGTTATATATTTTTAGGTAAATTCCAAGAAAAGATAAAAAGTAAAGTAAAGATGAAAATCGATTCTGATGCAATTCAGGGTTCACATCACAACTATATGCAACAACAATACAATCAATTTGTTTCTAAATGTCACAGGCTGTGCATTTTATACCTGCGCCTTCGGTAGTGTCCTACCTGAATCAGTCATCCTCTTTACAGCATCATTATGATGCCACTACTATAGAAACCATAAATATTATACAGAAATGCAGTATAACATAGCACTGCATCAGTGGCAGGAATCTCATAGTGCATCTGGGAAGTATTCACAGCGCTTCACTTTTTCCACACTTTTTACAGCCTTATTTCTAAATGGATGAAATTCGTTATTTTCCTCAAAATTCTACAAACGAAACCCAATAATGACAACATGAATAAAGTTTGTTTTAAAATCTTTGCAAATTCTGTAAAAATACAAAACGAAAAATATCACATGTACATAAGTATTCACAGCTTTTACCATGACACTTAAAATTGAGTTCAAGGGTATCCTGTTTCCACTGATCATCTTCAAGATGTTTTTGATTGGAGTCCACCTGTGGTAAATTCAGTTGATTGGACATGATTTCAAAAGGCACACACCTGTCTATATGAGGTCGCACAGTTAACAGTGCATGTCCAAGGAGTTGTCTATAGATCTCCAAAACAGGATTGTATCTGTAGGCACAGTAGGGGAAGGAGACAGAAAGAATTTCTGCAGCATTGAAGGTCCCAATGAGCACAGTGGCTTCCATCTTTGGTAAATGGAAGAAGTTTGGAACCACCAGGACTCTTCCTAGAGCGGGACTACCCAGCAGTAGGAAGGGCTTTAGAAGGAGAAAGAGCCCGAAAGGTCAATCTAAAAGATCTCCAGCATTTCTCTGTGGAGAGAGGAGAACCTTCCAGAACAACAACCATTTCTGCAACACTTCACCAATCAGGCCTGTATGGTAGAGTTGCCAGACAGAAGACACTCCTCAGTAAAAGGCACACAACAGCCTGCTGAAAGGCACCTAAAGAACTCCCAGACCATGAGAAACAACGATGGAACTCTTTGGCCTGAATGCCAAGCGTCAAGTCTGGAGGAAATTAACAAATAAAATCTAATCAAAATTTTAATATCAGCAAATTAAGCCATCTCAGCAAAAAAAAAAAATATTTGGAATATTTTCTAATTTATCAAAATATTTTATTATATTAATTTTTAAATAAGCGACAAAGACCTTTAACCACATTTCTGATCAATATTACTCATTTCAAGCTTTGTGTATTCTATTGGTGAAATATCGTAATAAATGCTTAAAATTAGCAAAAGTATCAGTGAATAGAACCAGATTATGTCGAGACTGAAATGAGCACAAATTGCTTGAAATAAGTTCAATTACCTTTATTTGGTTTTATCAATTTTTTTTAAATAGGAAAAAAAGAAATACTGGGACACCTGACTATTCCAGCCATATTTGCTTCTTCACCGAACTGTTACCACAAACTTGGAGGCACACAATTGTATACAATCTTTGGATGCAGTAGAATTACATTTTCCCTTCACTTGAACTAGGAGACCCAAACCTGTTCCTGCATGACAATGCTCCTGTGCTCAAAGCCACTTTCATTAAATATGTTTTTTATGGGTTGGAGTGAAAGTTCTTCAACGGCCTGCTATAGAGCGCTGACCTCAACCCTATAGAACATCACACCTCACCTACATCAGTATCTGACTTTACTAACACCCTTGTGTCTAAATGATCACAAATCTCCAAAAGCACTCTCAGTAGAACATTTGTCCATATTGTGTATATTTGACTATTTTCTAAAAAATATTGGCTATTATTATTTGCAGTGTAAACTTTATCATTTTAGATTTTTACTGTAATTGATATTAACAGTCTACTACAATGGCTACTGGTCCCAGGTTGCATAAACAGTTCTGCTTTTAAACTGAACAGTACACCTCAACAGTGATGGAACTGTAATTAAGGTATATTCTGTGCCACCCAAATGAGGATGGGATCCTTTTTGAGTCCGGTTCTTTACTCATTATATACTCCCGTATTCATGATCCGCATTTTCAATTTGACACGTGTTTTTACGCTGGATGCCCTTCCTAACGCAACCCTCCCCATTTATCCGAGCTTGGGACCGGCACTAAGAGTGCACTGGCTTGTGTGACCCTTACGGCTGGGTTCGGTTCCCTTACCGGGGATCAAACCCGGGCTGCAGCGGTGAGAGCACCGCGTTTCTAACCACTAGACCACCAGGAAACCCTCTTCACTCATTATATAAAATAATATATGCTATATATTAATTATAAGGAACACACCTATAGGTGCCTAACTCATACATTGTTTTATACAACCTTATAATCTCATCTCAGGAAATCTGCTTTGAGACAATGCTCATTGAATATATATATATATATATATATATATATAAATGCTATACAGATAAAACTGAATTGAATGAAATACAATTTTATATCAAACACAATACAGCATGCTATAATGTGTAAATAATCAGCACTTTTGTGTTGTGATGCAGTCCAATATGAAGCGTGGTTACTGTTACCAATGCGAGTGTTGAAAAGTTTATCTTGGTGTAGTGAAGCCAGAATGCTAATCGAATACCCTCATACCATCATAATCATCTTATAAGAAAGCTAAGCCGGAAAGTCAGATCTCTGACTGATTATTTACATTGACTCGATCATACACATCTAGAATTATTAAAGACACAAATGTGTGGTTGTTAGGAAATGTATTTTTAAGGTCTCTTAAAGCACTGAGAACTCCATTCTCACTGTGTGTGTGTGTGTGTGTGTGTGTGTGTGTGTGTGTGTGTGTGTGTGTGTGTGTGTGTGTTCATGTGATTTTACACTGGAGTAGGCTGTGTGTACAGGGGAAGCTGAAGCACACAAGACAAATTGCGCAATACGACTCAAAGATGGATTAGCTCTCTAATGATAATGATCATTCAAATACCTAGAGCAATAACAGCCATTAACACACAACAGGACAACCCTTACAGTTTTTCAACTCTAAAGAACAAAAATATTTACTGTAAGGATGCTTACTTAGATACGCATACAATTTAGGGACATACAAAGACACAGAAGGGCATGTCGGATCTCTCTGTGACTCTCAAGCACACACTTTTTTCTTGTCTCCTTAGATTAAAATCTGACATTTTCTTCACACTAAAGAGCTGTTCCTCTTACTTTGCTCTCAGAATAAAGTTCATCTCTTCATATCTCTCCACTATAAATGCAGTGTGAAGATGTAAAGAAAAATGTTTTCACAGTGCATGCAAGGAGGAAAAAAAACAGCTTTTAGTTAGCTGCTTATAAATATTAAAAAAGTAGCACAGGAAGCATCCAGCCCATGAAAATACATATAAAGCGTTTTTTGAGGTATATCTTTAAAGGAATAATTATAATAATACTTTTGGGGAGCTGGTAGATCAGTGGTTAAGGCTATAGGTTACTGATCAGGTCTGGGGGTTAAGGACTGGTATTGCCAAGCTGCTACACTTGGGCCCTTGAGCAACATGGCGGTGACATGTGAAGAAATAACACTTTCCTTATGGGATCAATAAATAATTCTAAAACTAATATATAAATATAGTCACTGGCATCACCTCACAACGCTACACACATATATATATATATATGGAATTGTATAAATAAATAATTCTAAAACTAATATAAATATAGTCACTGGCATCACCTCACAACGCTACACACATATATATATATGGAATTGTGAATAGCAGTCTACAAAAATTTCCCCACTGGGGAACGGGTAAAGGTATATCTTATGTTACATCGGGTATGAAAACGTATTTATTAAACTTCATTGCTTATAAACTGTGTACTCACCCAATATTCCCAATCCCAATTTAAATGATTGTTTATGCTCGACATGTAAGTCATAACTAAAGCTTTTCTATGCAATGCTGATGAATAAGGTCAAAGTTGTATTTAAACTTTAAGGGGAAAAGAAGTATAGACCTTCCTGCATCTGGCAGAAATGCTGCTGCTGACTATGCAGGTTTAGTTTGTTCTCAATGTTAAGTGTCTTCACGATGTCTTTTTGGATTCTGACTAATATATATATATATTATATATTATATATATATTATATTATATATATATATATATATATATATATATATATATATATATATATATATATATATATATATATTTATCAATTATATGTATACTATAAAGTATAAAGTATATCCATTAAAAATGCATTTATTTATCCGTATAAAAAAATTAAATAAAAAAATTAAATGAGGTTGAAACCCATTCTCATCTGGGTAACACCAGATATCTATTCATTAATATTTATCTTAGCAAAATCAATTCAAATTAATTACAGTCCAAAGTGATTTGTCCCTAAGTAGAACCATCCACAGTAGTTTTGTGTATCTTTATGTTCTTCAACAGCAGCAATTTTCTTTTAATTATGAGAACTCTGTTCAGATGTAGGATATCAGGATGGATCAGGCAGGTCTGGAGAGCATTTGAGGACAGGACCACTGGTATAACAGAAGCTTGCTAAGATCAAATGGAGGAGGGGATGGGTTATGTTGGTTAGAAATTATTGGGTATGCTTATTGCCATGTGATGGTTAAGGACAGTTTGTGCAAAAAGACTGAATGACTTTGGGGCAGAACAGCTTCATTATGAACATATTCTACACATATCTGGAATTCTCCTGGAGCGAGAGCTTTGATTATGATGGAGGTCAATGTCTTACTGTATTATTGCTACCATCAGTGTTCATTCAGACAGAGATTTGGTGAATGTGAAGACTGTAGAATTGAACATCATTTTTATCCTCTTCAGTATGTCCTGTGGATTCAAGTGCAGTTATACTGGAAGAGGCCACTCCCATTAGAATAGAAATATTTAATCAGAGGATAAAGGTGACCAGCTAGATCTTTGTACTGAAAAGCAGTGACTCTTCCTGCCTCCTTATTCCTTTAAGTAAAATAAATTCAATGCTCCCACACCATGTTTCTTTTATCACACTTAAAAAGTTATTTATAATTTTCCTAGTGTTATTTTTCATTATATGTTCTAGTTACTAAGCAACAGTGTTTTAACACCTTTCTCATAACATACTATAAATACATTATTACATATGTAATAATGTTTTATGTCAAGTCAAGAAACCTTAATTGTCATTTCAACCATATATATATATATATATATATATATATATATATATATATATATATATATATATATATATATATATATATATATATACACACACACACTATACTATATATATACCAGCGGTGCTATTTTGTGCCTCGTGTTTAACCTGGTGCAAATAGACAAGACAGTGTAGGACAAATACAAAAAACACAAAATAGCACCGCTAGTAAACCTACAGTACAGTGTGTAAAAGAGAACTGTATACAGGAGTGTACTTGTAAAATAAACACAAAATGTAAACACAAAAGGTTGTGCAAAACAGCAATTGCAGTAGTCAAATAGATGTGGAATAAACAGCATGTAAACTGTTATGTAGTTATAATAAAATAATAATATAATATGGGTGGTGCTGAAGACATGGATGTGTGAAATGAGTGTGTGTTTGAGTTCAGATTTGTAGCAGCTCAGTAACACACAGTTGAGTGAGTTTCAGTTCCAGTTCAGTTCTGTGTGTTAAAGAGCCTGACGGCTTGAGGGGAAAAAACTATAGCATTTTCTGGATAAGAGGCCCAAATGCCTCTGAGCCACTTCACTGATGGTAGAAAAGTAAAGGGTGTGTGTGTGAGGGGTGTGTGGGGTTGTCCACAATGCTGTTGGCTTTGCGGATAAAGCATGAGGGGTAATTTTCAGTAATAGAGGGGAGAGAGACTCCAATGATCTTCTCAGCTGTCCTCACTATCCTCTGTAGGGTCCTGCGAATCCGAGAATCCAGTGCAGTTCCCAAACCAGGCAGTGATGCAGCTCCTCAGGATGCTCTCAATGAGAATTTGGTCAGGATGGGGGTAGGGAGATGAGCTTTTTCAGCCTTCACAGGAAGTAAAGATGCTGCTGGGCTTTCTTGGTCCTGAAGCTGGTGTTGAGTGACCAAGTGAAGTTCTTTGCCAGATAAACACCACGGAATTTGGTGCTCTTGGTGATCTCCACGAAGGATCCACCAATAGTCAGTGAAGAATGGACACTCTGTGCTCTCTTAAAATCAACAACAGTGCTTAGTGTGGTGGTGCTGGAAATGCTGTTCCTGATCCAGACTGACCGAGGTCTCCCAGTCAGGAAATCCAAGATCCACTTGCAGAGAGAGGTGTTTATGCCGAGTAGGTTCAGCTTCTCAACCAGGTGCTGAAGAATGATTGTGTTGAATGATGAACTAAAGTCTATGAACAGCATTTGTACGTATGTGTCCTTATTGTCCAGGTGGGTGAGGGCTAGATGGAGGGTCGTGGAGATGGCATCGTCCGTGGGTTGGTTTGAACGATGAGAGTGGTAGCCAGGTCCTGATGTGCCTCATGACGAGTTTCTTGAAGCACTTCATCATGATGGGTGATAGTCTTTGAGGCAGGAGACTGTGGACTTCTTCGGCACAGGGACATTGGTTGTTGTCCTGAGGCACGTAAGAACAACTGCACTGCTCAGGGAGATGTTGAAGATGTCAGTGAAGACATCCACTAGCTGTTCTGCACATTCACTAAGCACTCTGTCAGGAAGGTTGTCTGGGTCAGCAAACTCATTTCAGCCGAGGATAGACAGGGCACCTGCTTATTGGGAGGAGGGGTAGTCTTGCTTGTCGCCACATTGTTCTCAAACCAGGCGTAGTAATCGGTTCTTGCATCTGGGGGGGGGGGGGGGTGCATCACGAGCAGAAGCGGGTAAAGTTGTCATGTAGTTCATGATTTCCTGGAGGCCCTGCCACATGCGCCGGGTGTCTCCACTGTCCTGGAAGTAGCCGTGGATTCTTTAGGCGTGTGTGTGCTTCATCTCTCTGATGCCATGGGACAGTTTGGCCCTTGGTGTTCTTAATGCTGTCTTGTACCTTCCCTAGATTTTATCAGCGCATGCACCCTAGCGGTCATCCACAGCATCTGGTTGGAGCATGTGTTGGTGGTCTTGGAAATGGTCACATCATCAATTAAAAAATAAAAAATCAGAGAGCAAGCAGACAGAGCAATGGGGCAAAGCAAATACACGGTCCAAAAAACAGTCCAGGGTCCTAACACAGGCAAACAGGGCAATGGAGGCAGAGACCAAACCAAATCCAAAAACAGTCCAAATATCCAAGAGCTGACTAACAGAGCAATATAGACAGAGCAAAAACCCACAACAGTCTATAGTCCAAACCAGAACAAGAAAGGTAGAGCAGAACGGGATCTGGAACAGGATCAGGAACAGAAATCAGAACAGGCAGGGTGGCAAGAGTATTCTCAGGGACTAGAAAGCCAGTGAGATAATCTGGCAGAAAGTAAATGTCTAAGGTGCCGCTAAACTGGAAGATCCTGACCGAGAGTCCAATCACACAGAACTGACCAATTACTGCCTAGTGTGGATGGGCAAAGCTAGGTCAAAGGAAAACTCCACAGGACAAAGCCTTAGAGGATGCCACACTTGCGGTGAGTGAGCTCTAGCCCCGAAAGCGTCTGCTTGTTCGCAGGGAGACCTTCCCTTGAAGGGCCTTAGCAAAAAAAAAAAACAGCTGCTCCGACTTCCTCTACAGTTTTGTTCTGTGGATGTAAATGTCCAGTGCTTACACTGGGCACAGTTGGTTAAGCTTTTCCTGGTCTGGGGCCTGAAACCGAGGATGAAAGTATGCCTGGAGCATAACAGGTCGTGGGACAACCGAGGGTACCTTGGGAACATACCCTGATTTAGGGTAGAGGAAAGCATTGGCCATGCCTGGAGTAAAATCCAGGAAAGAAGGGGCCACAGAGAGGGCCTGAAGATCTCCTACTCTCTTGAGAGAAGAGATGGCCAAGAGGAACCCAGTCTTGACTGTAAGAAACCTCAAAAGCACCTTGGTCAATGGCTCAAAAGGAGGCCTCTGGTTACTGTGAAGAAAATGTGTCACCAAAGGGTTCTTACCCAGTGACTCCACCACAAGGGGGGCATAACAGGCTGCAATGGCAGACACGTAAACTTTAAAGGTGGATTGAGCCAGCCCTTTGGTGAACTGTTCTTAAATTCCAAAACTGGGCCGATGGCACTTAACTGGATCTAAGTGATGTTGATTACACTATGAGTTACACAAGTTACACTATGAGTAACTTGCTGGAGTCTGATGTAGTCCAATTTATTGTCCCAGGAACAAACATTAGCTAGCAGGATGGATGGTAGAGCAGGCTGGCTAGGGTTACCTTTTTGTCTAGCACTGGCCCCCGCTTACACTAAGAATACATACATACATAAATGGTTGCAGTAAGAATATATTTATGAGGTCATTTGGTTATGTCACTTTGTCAAAAATTCCCCCTTTTAGTGTTCCAACTCAGAGCATTCTCAGTTGATTCTCAGTTTTCAAGTCTCTTTTTGTTTTGTGCTTGCTCTGAGTTCACATTTCACATTTACCAGTCTTGTCTCTGCTTCTATCCATTTATTGTTATACTTCCCAACTGTGTCCAGGTGTCCTGTGATAAAGCTCTCGATTAGTTTATTTATACCCACAAGTGTCTCATTGCAAAGTCTCGTCGAGCCTTAGCATCCTCAGTTCCTTGTTTTATGTCTGGTTGTACTTCCTGGTTTTGACTCATGCTTGTTTAATTCCTCGCCATTCCAAGGAAAATACAGAGAATTACACATTGTAAAAACATCACCACGGCTACATCTCTAATTGCGAGTGCACAAAGTGCGCACTTGCAAACATTTAGCGCAAGTAACACAAGACATGAGACAATAAGCACACAGTGACACTGCAGCACCGACCAATACAGGAGATATGCGATAATGCAAATGAACTGTACATATAATAAATATTCTACATGGATACATTGATTAGTTAGCATTAATTTGCATTAACAGTTTCAATTAATTTGTTTATTTATGTGTGTGGGTGTGTATATTAAAGAGTACATTATTATATTGTATTGTATTGTATTGTATTGTATTGAGCAGTACAGTTCATAATGAGGAGTACATCTTAATATCAATTGTTAATACTTTAATTAGAATGGCATAGTATTTTAAAGTATAATAAAATAAGTTTATCGTCAAACTGCTGAACTAGAAGCAAAAATATGTGGGAGGCTAGTGCTAAGACATGAGGTCATGCTCCCTATTTATTCCTGAAAGTGGAACTCAATCTGACTAACAAAGCTTGATGACAAATCACAGGTCAACCGAAACTGTCCCATCTTTTGTAAATCGGTACAATGTCCAGCGTTCTTATTTCTATACTAAATTAATCAATAAACTAATCTAATTATGTTACTATTTTCTCAAAACCAATATGTTTACCATAAAGCATTAGTAGTAGATTTGTGGAACCGTTGTATATCTACCAGTATATCTGTCTACCAGTTTGGTCATCTGGGTTTGTGCAGAGGTATAAACCTGAAATTCATACTTAAATAAAAGTATAGATGCCTTACTGCAAAACTTACCCCATTATAATTTAAAAGTCATTAATTCCAACACGATTTAAGAAAAAAATTAGTAGAGTATCTGATTTGAACAGTAACTGAGTAATATATAACATAGACTTAAAGATGCACTAGTCCTCACTACCAAGACACATGTTAGTGAAAAGCCAAAAACAGTTAATTTGTGAGAGTTTATTTCGTAAAATCAAAATAAAAAATCACCTCAACACTGCATTAACCATTATCAAGACAACAGCCTCTTCAACATGCCTGAATGAAACCAAGATCAAACAAGTCGGTAAAAAAAAACAATGCAGTGAAGCAATATTTCAAAAAGGTATCTACAAATAACAAATAAAATTACAGTATCATATCACAAAGTAGAAGAACCATTAGTATTTAATGGACAATCAAAATTAAAGTAAATAATTGTTGACAAAGTAAAACCAAATATTCAGAGCCGACGTTGATGTAATTGTAATTGATAGTGGTCATTGTCAAATAAAATATACTGGAGTAAAAAGTAAAAAAAAATGGCATCAGTTGAGAGTAAAAGGTGCTGAAATCTTTGATATTCAGTAAAACAAACAAAAAAAAAAAGCCGAAACATTACTTAAGTACAGTAACAAAGTACATTTACTCAAATACTTTACACCACTAGGTCTGTGTTTTGCCAGTTGTTAGCTGGTGGGACAAAAATGTTTTTTTCTTTTTCTTTTTTTATCAGCAGCATCCTTCCTTAGATATACATAGACACAATGTGAAGTGATGATGACTGTACCTAACTCTGTCCTAAAGCTCCACCAATTACAGAAAGACATTCTAAAAGGTCCTGTTTACATGACAAAAGGGACGTCCAAATATAAGGTACCTCAAATATCATTAAATGTTTATAAAATAAAATAAAAAGACAGTTGTACAAAGGTGCAAATGGACTAACAAAAAAAGTTCCTATTCTGCTACCAGTTTCATTCAGGGGTTGCTTTAATCTTCATTAAAAAGTTTATTCATGTTTTATTAAATCTACCTACATATTAATATTAATAATAACTACATGTATTTTAATTGAGCTTAAAAAGAATTGAACCCTTCAATTATAAAAGGATTATGCTTAGTGAATGCCTTTCCCCACTTCAGTTTAGAGTGACACTACAAATGGCTGCCATAAGTGATTTCTTTAGTTTTGGATTGGCCTTCAAATTATCCTGCACTTTTAAAGCCTCTCACTGAAGCAACCATTGGAATGAAACGAGCATCGGAAAGTAATGGGAAGCATTTAAACCTTCCAACCTTGCGCTTCGACGGCTCCACAGAGTCAAAATCCCCAGACAAGCATTCCTCAGCACTCATTTAAGGGAGTTTCCTTGCATTTTCATCTTTGTTTTCACAGCCTGCCGTTGGCCAAAGGGGAAGCCAAACAAATTATCCACCATTGTTCCGAGCCCTGAGCTTTCCCAATAACATTATTTGTGGAAACATACATGCAAGAATAACTTCCTGAGTCATGAGGATTGTCTGTGTTGAGAGGAAATCGGCCGCTCGCTAGCAGCCTTCTGAGGGCCTTGAAGTCCAAACTCTCCCTTTCTTTTGCTCTCTCTATCTCTTTCTATCTCTTTTTTCTCTCTCTTCCCCACTCCCCGCCTTCTCTCTCTCTCTCTTTCTCTCTCTCTCTCTCTCTCTCTCTCTCTCTCTCTCTCTCTCTCTCTCTCTCTCACTCTTTCATCCTTTCATCACTTCTCCAATGCTACATCCTGTCTTAGCTCAAGAAGGCAGGGAAACTGCTTTAGACAGAGATAGCAGGAGAGAGAGAGAGAGAGAGAGAGAGAGAGAGAGAGAGAGAGAGAGAGAGAGAGAGAAAGAGAGAGAGAGAGAGAGAGACTGAGTTGACAGTGCACAATGCTGAAAAACAGGATATGAGCCCTTGGTGGCAGCGTGACCTTACCAAAAGCACTTAATAAAAGCATTTACTGAAAAGAATCCTCATTACTGGCAACTGGATGGGCAAATCCATGCCTCAGTTTACTCTAATTATGAATCATTCTCAATAATAATAAAAATCATCATCATCATCATCATCATAATAATGCTTAGTCATACTTTGTTCTACCATTTCATTGTCATTTCATCCTTTAACACTCATTGTGAGTTTTTGCCTTTCATGAAGTTTTGTGGGCATCACTAAAATGTCACTGGTCATTATATATACACATACACATACATCATCTCCAATAATGCCTATATATATATATATACACATACTGTATATAGTCTTGAAGGAGTTCCCTGAGAGATGCTTGGCACTTGTTGGCCCTTTTGCCTTCACTCTGCGGTCCAGCTCACCCCTAAACCATCTCGATTGGGTTCAGGTCCGGTGACTGTGGAGGCCAGGTCATCTGGCGCAGCACCCCATCACTCTCCTTCTTGGTCAAATAGCCCTTGATGCCTTCAGTGTGACTCTACAATTTTCATAGTCATGAAAATAAAGAAAACTCTTTGAATGAGAAGGTGTGTCCAAACTTTTGGTCTGTACTGTATATATATATATTTCTTTATCAATTTGAGCTCCACACTTTTACAAACTTTTGCGGATACGAACAAACCTGCCCTCCAAGTGAAATTTGTACGAAGTCAAAAAAATGTAAAATAGAGGAGAGCCGCCACAAGCTAGCCGTCAACTGTAACAAGTCTACATGATGCGCACTGGACCAGGGGGAATGCATTTATTTTTTGCATTAATTTTTCTACATTTTTTTTCTATTACTTAATATAAAATAATGTGTACAGTATTTAGATTATTTGAATTTGTTTCAGTATATTTTATTGTTTACTTGATAGTATTTATAGCTCTTACATCATTAGGAGATATGCGTAGTCAATAACAAACACAGTAACAATTTACGAACAAATTCGTGATAGGAACGGTCGTTCGGAACGTAAATTGTCCGTAAGGTGGTCTGTATATAAATATGTATCAATGTATTTTAGATTATATTAGATAGACATTTATATACATTTTTATTGGCTCTGTACTTGTAAAAAGTTGAATCTAATCTAATCTAATCTAAAACATGGTGAACAGGAACAGTACCTTACAGGTGTATGAAGTTAATAAAGATTTCAAAAGACAAAATCTTTTGTTAGTCTGTGTAAATTATTCAGACAAGTTCAAAGTTTTACAAATTGATATATTGATCAATAATTTATTAATGAGGCCCAGTGATTCAAAGAAAAGCCAACACTGTAAACTTAAGCATTAAATAAATAAAAGAAATTGACTTTTATCAAGGTAATTTGAGCTACATTGAGTACATTGACTAAGGTTTCAATTAATGTTACATAAAAAGCTATTTATTCGTAAAGTCTGTGCTGGTGTATTGGTGTAAATAGAGTCTTAATGATTTAATCAGAATCAGAATACTTTATTGATTCCACAGGGAAATTGTTGAGTTGCAGTTGCTCACAGTACAATTAAAATAAATATTAAAGTAAAATAAAATATAGTAAATTAAACATAAAATGCACTTATTATGTTGTGTATTAAGTTTAAATGAAGTACAACCAATGACTTTCCAATCTTATTGTAATATACTGTATGAAATGTGTAGTTATGCAAGATATAATCTACAACTATAATTACGTATATCTATATCTTTAATATTTATATCGTGGTCTTGATGTTTAACACTTATTATGAAGTCGAAGGTTTTAAGACGTCCTCCATTCTCAAGCTATAACAGTCTGTCCACCATGACCAAGCGATAGCATTCTGTTATTGATTCTTCAAACTTTCTGTCTTACACACGCAAACACTGCAAAAAAAAAAAAAAAAAAGTAAACAACCCGTGTGCTTCGGTGACCGATCTGATTCCCTGCTCGCTGCTCAGTCAGTTTTATGAGCCGTGCTGTTTACTGAGTGAGTCACAACAATCGCGAGACCTCTCATAAAACTACTGGCGATCAATAATGCTCCCGATCACTGGCCTAGACCTGCTGTTCGTGCCAGCCGATAAGCTGGGTGTGTGCTATCCATTACTCCAGCAATAAGCATGGGGATTTATGGCTAATGTTAGACTACTGTATGCACACCGCATGCTGAAGATAAGCCATGCTAATGATCGCTTTGATCCAGCTAAACAAATTCCATCACTGCTCACTTTCAGCCCATCCCGTCCCTCCTTACAATACGTCCTTTGTGTAAGGAGATCGATAAACGAATAAGCTATTAAGTACGGGCATTTATGGTCTGTACAAGGCCACTTGTCTCAGACTTTCTTCCTTTTTTTAATCAGACTACAGTTTTTGTTCCCTCTCAGTCACTCTATTTCGACGTCTCTCATCATCTCCTTTAGCCTTTGTTCTACTTCTCTCTCTCTCTCTCTCTCACTCTCGATGTCTCAATTTCTGTCACTTCTTCGCTCTAATCGAGAATTAAAAACACCCGCATATCTCTTTGTATGGACAAATAGATGTGTCATAACCTGCTTGGTTTCCTCTAACTTTTCACATTCTTCCTAAAGGTGTAAATAGATAGTATCGCTTGTCTAATTTCGTTTCTCTCTTCGGCGCCATTGGTTGAACTCTTTTAACAGAGCTGTACAGCGATAAGCTCGTTTTAACTATTAGAGAGAAAAGAGGCTTGACTAATCTTATACATCTATATACAGTACATTACTTCTAGGGTATGACTACTTCTTTAGATAATCAGTCAGAATTATAGGTGAGACGATATGCAAACTAATATGTATGCAACTCACTAAGACTATTTTCTGGACATCATAATCATAACAAATTATCATGAGCCTAAAACCTTCTTTTAAACTACTTTTGTGTCACGTGTGTCGTGGCAAATTAGAGTCAGGAGTTTCTCAAAAGGTTGCTGTTGAACTGACGCTAAACTGTATGCTGGTGATAAGTAAATACCACTAAGCGGCAATTTAAACACGTTCAAAACCCTTGCTGCGTGGCTTGACAAGTTTTTTATCTGCTCGTAAATAAAAAGGAACGACTGATTTGACAAATTGTGGTTGTATAGTATTTGACTTTGAAATGTAGTGAAGTTAAAGTGAAAGTCTCGAAAAAAATGGAAAAGTACAGATACTTAAAAAAAAGCTACTTAAGTACAGTAGTGAATTACATTTACTTCATTAATGTCCACCACTAATAAGAAGCATTGTGCATTTCGTAGTCATAGTTTTCTTGGATCCGATTCCAATCCCAAGAACATTGGGTGTGAGGTGGGAATACATTGACAGCTCGCTATTTGTTTCAGGTACAGGTGTAATCTTAGTCATTATAGATCGAAAAATGCTTGCCAGGACAAGGGAGGGGAGGTGTTGGTTATCTAGTGACTAAGGAATGCGGACACCACACTATGTGCGCTGGTGTGTGTGTGTGTGTGTGTGTGTGTGGGTGTGTGTGTGTGTTTGCAGGGACTGTTGACCTTGGATAAACGGACACCATTATCTCAGTTTGGGAAATTGATGAGTTCATGCTGTTTGCATTGATACTGTCGCTCCAAGCGGTGCTCAGCCATGCCGCTGTGAAAAACTGCACTGGCATGAATAAAACCTTTTTAAAAAAAAAATGCTTATATTAAAATATTTGTGATTTGTGATGGTTAGGACGGCAGAATGTGGGATGTCATGTTTGATATTGTTACTGCCCAATTGATTAAAATGGCATTTAATTGGAGGCTAGTGATCTTAGACATGCCATAAGGAGCCAAGCTCAGATTTAGCTGTTAGCCTTGAAAGCAACAACGTTGTTTCCTTCTCACTATTTTTTCATCATATTAAAGAAAAATCCACTGTAGAAGTATCAAAGAGAGAAATGAAATACAGCTATGTACTACAGAGACTCGTCTAGACTTGTCAGTGATCTACAAGATGACAAAAGGATAACGATGGTGGTATTAGCATGATTGATTCATTAGCATGAAAGTGGAAGGTTGTGGATACAGTTTGGTTCAGAGTGAGAAAGCTAGACAGCCTCGAAGTACATACAGCCTGGAACCTCTCGCCATCCACAGGCAGTCAAACAGAATTGTGGGTAATGTAGTTCATCTTTAACCAAAATGAAAATAGATGAGCTTGTCATTGAAATAAGCAATAAAATAAGAAGCTAAAAATCTAAATAAAGAAAAGTTATGCATGTTGTTAAACATCTCATGTTAATTAATTTAACAAACCAAACATTCAGGATGGATTTCTTCTTAATAAAGAGGCGTGTGGAAAGTGGAGATTATGGTCTGAAGTGAAAAGCAGACAAGCGTTTGTGAACCTCAGCACACAAGCGTCTGCATTCATTTCTGAAAGGCTCAGAATAATAACAATACTAAATTAAATAATATCATACTAGCAACATTAAATAAACAACATTATTGTTCTGATTGGCTATATATTTAGAAATAAAGCTAATATACTATCCAAACCTTGTGAATGGATATGTCTGGTAATGTATTCTCAATAATTGAATATATTTATATGAAAAAAAAATTTTTTTCTTTAATTCTCTTTACTATCAAGTTTTTGCATCTATTTTGTTTTTTTCTGTCAAGTTTTATTGATCTTATTTATTGTTGAACACATTCATGTTACAGCACTGTAAATAAAAACTTTTATATAAATATATCTTTAAATATTTTAAAGATAACTGAGCTATTAAATAATAAAAAATGGTAATAAAACAGCAGGCCACTCGAGATCTTCCACTCCAACTCATGTACAGCAAATCTTCATGAACCTGGCTTTGTGCAGAGATGCATTATCATGTTTTAAGTTTAAAGTAAACCAACAATCCACAATTAACATAGAGGCACTGCACAGCAGCACAGTACTGAAACCAGACATGAACTAATACAACATATTTACAACTAACACAAATAAAAAAACAACCATTAAAGACATCACATATTGGCTCATGCCAGAAATAACGGGGAGGGGAGTGGTAGCGCCAGTGGTTAAGGCGCTGGATCACTGATCGGAAGGTCGGGGGTTCAAGCCCCGGTATCGCCAAGCTGCCACTCTTGGGCCCTTGAGCAAGGCCCTTAACCCTCTGTGCTCCAGGGGTGCCGTATCATGGCCGACCCTCCGCTCTGACCCCAACTTCCAAGCAAGCTGGGATATGCGAAGAAGAAAATTTCACTGTGCTGTAATGTATATGTGACAAATAAAGGCTATTCTATTCTAAATAGTGCAGTGATTGTCCAGTTAGTTACAAAGGAGAGGGGAAAAAACTATTACACTATTGCACAAAGTAACATTTCCCCATCAATGAAAAAAAAGCTGTTTTAGAGTCTGATAGTCCTTGTTTTGATCAGTCAGTATCACATGCCAGAGTGAAGGATTCTAAACAGGGTGTGAGGGGTCCTTCACAATTATCCCAGCTTGGATCCGGGATCCTAAAATGTACAGGTCCTGGAATAGAGACAGATCAGTCCCGATGATGCGTTTTGCTGACCCAACTAGTTTTTGAAGTTGACTCTTGTTGAATTGGGTGGCAGAGCAAGACCAGACAGCCTATAAAATTGTGTGCCTCCAACATTGTGAAAACAGTCTGGGGAAGATCTACATATGGCTAGAAAAAAGTAATAAATAAATGAAAACAAATATATATATATATATATATATATATATATATATCTTGGATAAATATATGAGTCATTGTGCAGCTTGTGTAGCAGTACAGATTTACTGTCCCCTGAAAAAAAACCTCATCATACACCCATTATTGTCTAAATAACTGGCAACAAAAGTAAGTACACACTAAGTGAACATGTCAAAACTGTGTCCTAAGTGTCAATATTGTGTGTGAGCACCATCATTATCCAGCACTGCCTTAATTCTCCTGGGCATGGAGTTCACCAGAGCTGCACAGGTTGTTGCTGGGATCCTCATCCACTCCTCCATAATCATGCTCCATAATGATCACAGAGCTGCTAGATGTTAGACACATGGTGCTTCTCCACCTTCGGCTTGACTATGCCCCACAGGTGCTCAATAGGGTTCCCAGTTTGGATACATTCTTGGCCACTCCATCACTTTCACCTTCAGCTTCCAGCAGTTGTCTTCTTTGTGGTGTGTTTTGGGTTGTTTTCATATTGGAATACTGCAGTTTGTCCCAATTTCTGAATCATGTTCTGCTTTAGAATGTCACAATGCATGTTGGAAACCATGTTTCCCGCAGCTCTCCAGTACCATCAGCATTCATGCAGCCCCAGACTATAATGGCTCCTCACCAGGGCGTCACCACACTTGACACCATCTAAGAAAAACAAGTTTATCTTAGTCTCATCAGACCACAGGACACATGGTTGCAGTAGTTCATGCTCTTGGACAGGTCGTCTTCAGCAAACTGTTTGCAGGCTTTCTTGTGAGCCAGCTTCAGAAGAGGCTACCTTCTGGGATGATGGCAATGCAAACCTACTTGTTGCAGTGTGTGGCGTATGGTCTGAGCTTTGACAATGGACCTTTAGCTTCTGCAACCACTAAAGCAATGCTGCAGCACTCATGCATTTATTTTTTGAAGCAGCTTCTCACCTGACGCACAGCACGAGGACTCAACTTCTTTTATCGACTCTTGCAAGTGGAACCAGTCTTGGGAAACCTCTGTATATCCCTGGCCACTGTGCTGTAACTCAGTTTCTTTTTACTTTTGCATACTTTTTATGACATGTGTTTGCTCCAGGCTTGACTGCAATTATTTATTTATTTGTTTTATTTTTTATTGTTTATTTATTTTTTTGTTGTTTAATTTATTAAAATAAAAAGAAAATGTAAGCTGAACAATGCATACTGAGTTTATTAGTTACTATATTGGTACATTTGCAATGCGGTGCACTGCAGGTTCGGGGTTATTGTACATATTTACACAAAGTTAACGGAAGTCAACAGAACAAATACTGTGTTTAGCAACCACTTTGGGCTTGTTGAAGACTGCTCATTGCATCTGTATTTACAAATACCAAACCTACAGATAAATGGAAGTAATAAAATTGCATTTATAACATATACAATAAGCTTCTTAGATGATATTAGTCTTATATGGTCTAATGTATAATGATATGTAGATTACCCAGCTATTAACAACATGGTCACTCTGTAAATAAGGTGCCAACTCACTACACTGAATATTGCCCTCAAATGACCACATACAGTATATAAGCATTAGAGTGACAAAGCTATAAAAATAGAAAGAAAAAGGTCTACAGTGTTCAATAGACAGGTCAGTTCTGATGATTAAACTCATCACTATGGCAAAAGCTCTGTCAATAAAAACGTAGGTACACACAAAGTCAAAATACACAAGGGCAAAAGAACTGAACCCAAGCAATGGCTTAAAGAACAGTTGCTATCTAGTGATGGATGGTTTTATAGACTGGCCCCATTAGCTTTTTTCTAGCGTTTACACTATAAATTTACAGCACTTAGCTGTCCTTGTGTCTCTGACCACTGGTAAACTAGCCATGCGGAAAAGCTTATTTAAAGAGACAACTGCCGATCACCAAAACCAGTGGTGAAAAAAATGACTTCAGCTTATTTTGCTTTTGAATGGTGTATTATATACTGTATATCTGCTGTATAATTTTAGGATGTTGCATTGAAATAGATTTTATACAACAGTTACTTACAGTCTACAAGTCTACAGCTAGTTCCAGTCTAGGAATCGTTTGTTACAATAAACTGCTACTAAAAGCGAAACCTGACAGGAAACCAATGGTAGGATTACTCCTGTTTCAGAATCCTCCCTCTGGCTTCCTGTCAGGTTTCAGGTTATTTTAAAGTTTTGTGTAGACAGACACCTCAGTATTTGTTAGAGCTTGTTACACTGTAAACCCCAAAACCTTCATACTCATTGATGATCTCCTTATGGTATAGAATTCACCTCCTATGATTGTGTTTTTTTATGTAACGCACCTTAAGAGGACACTTTTTAAGGCACTATTTAAAATAAATTATATAATGTTTATTTATTATTACTATTATTATTCTACACTTACTTCAGGCTGTATGTCAGTCTGTGTGGTACCATGTCAAGCTGTGGTTTGTTCGGTTTTTGTAGCAAAAAACTGCAAAGATTAAAGTAAAATATTCAGACATGTTGTGTCTAAAATGTCAGTATCTCAATTTAAATTTCTTGGTTATTGAACTGTTTTTATCAAAGCAATATCACATCCTAACGTTGCTGATTTACACACGTCACACTGATTTACAGTACTTTCACAGTCGCTTTGCTCATACAGCTGGTGTTACACTGATATGACCTCAGGCTATGTGAGCTGGTAATGACAGTAAAAAGCACACAAATATATACAATATTTACTATATATGTCAAATATATGGTTAACAATAAGATTTAAGGATTTTATCTATAGGAATAATTCTGATATACTGTATTTCTGCTATTTTTTGTCATTCTTGAATAAGAACAAAAGTAACCATTAATAATTAATTACACATTAATAATATTTCAAAAGGCTCACAGTTCAAAATGCATAATATGTCAAACAACATGCTTAAGAATCCTAATGATGAAACATTTAGATTCTGAGGAGTTTCATTCAGGACTGCTCCACAACATCAGCAGAGCAGAATCATTTACTGAATGTGTCACTGAAGATAAAAATGGTATTTACCAGATAACAACCCAACTAGACATCACCATCATTATCAAATGACCAACTTGTTTAAGCAAAGTTAATGAGAATTAGAACATTTTTATTTATTTAATCTTTAACAGTATATCTGGAGAGGCTTTTCGCATACTTGGCATATTTTTTAAGCAGCATAAAAGGAAAATCCACCCTGAAAAACTAGTTTTTCTTTTTAAAGCTGAGAATTTTTCAGCTGGTTTATTCAAGTTTTAAGTGAAAACAGCTTGTTTGGGACAACAATTGAATTTTAAGTCTTTTAAAAACATTTTGATTGGGAATCCAAAAATTCACTATTTACATCGATTTTTTTCAAATGTCTATTTATTTCAACATTTACCATATTGTGTCCAAAGTTTAAATGAAAATCCATATTTCTTCTTAGCTGATTTTTTTCATATAATATTTAAACGCATCTCCGCTTAACAAAACAGTTTTGCATCCAATTAGCCCACACCGCTGTGCCTTTAGTCAAAGATATATGCCTAATGGATTTAAAAAGAGACTCAATCACTCCTTCATAATCTTTAATGGAAGCATTGTTTGCGTGTATCACTAACATCCTCTAGTTAAGAGATAGAACAATCATGGCCTATCTGCTGGCCTCGAGCGCCAGATACAATCAGTTGGCTCACTATCACAGCCCATTCACATAAGCATGTTAAACTATTGAGCAGCTTTATTCCCCAGCTTTAATCACTGCCTGCAGAAAAGGAACAAACAATCCATTAGAGCGACAAAGCCGCTCTCAGCCATCATGAGGAAAGAGTGATTGGAGTTTTAGAGGGAGAGAGAGAGAAAGGGAAGAGAGGAAAGGACACGCAATCAAGCACACACTCATACGATAGAAAAGGAGGACTAACACAGAAGTGGGGTGGATGGTGGGGGGTGTGGAGGAAACACTGTTAAATGATCTGATGGAGCACAAACTTTCTGTCAATTAAACAATTAGACCGGCCTCGTCTCAAGTTGGCAGGTCTTTAGAACTTGCTGTTTCGCTGATGATCGGGTCAATATTTGGCCAGTTGTCGTCTGAGAGACCACTTATCCCCTACGTTTTACCGGCAAGGCCTTTTTCGGGGATTTAATATCTAAAGCATCAATTCATCCCCGTCCAGTGACATGTTGAACGCCGCAAAAGGCTCCTCGAGCCAGGATTCCTCCGGCAGCCTAGGAAAATATCACTCAGCGAGCGATTGCCCAGTCGACTGTGCTATTTGCTTTTCAATTAGGCCTCATTCACGTGGAGATAGAGCTTTTTTTAAAGCATTCACCCGCTACTCTAAATGAGCTCAGCGTTTTCTGCTTGAATCTCCAATTCACTCCGAGCCATAAAATGATTACTTGTCCAAACAGGGCGGCAATGCAAGAAAAAAAGAGCGTGGACATCATAAATAGCTTTCACCCAAATGGCTTGATCTGACTGCTGAGCCATATTAGCCGAGGATAAGGCACTTTGCACACAGTGTGCAGAGGATATTAGATAAAAGATGTTGTCCACACACACACACACACACACACACACACACACACACACACACACATAAAGATCCTATTAAGTTTTCAGACCTTTGGAACCCAGATCCCGTCAAAGAATGTTTCTCTTTTACACCATTGACCATTTTCACTGTCCTGTATTTAGTGTTGGTTTTTCGGGTACAGGATTTGTGAAGCATTATTCAATTCGCGAGTGAAATCGATGCATTGTCTGTTGGTTTTGGCTGCGCTCTGACAGTGCTCAGGGGCTGTTGAACCGGGTGGGTGAGCGTCTAGAGGGGAACGATGCACAACCGTTTATCACATAGTACCCTCTAGCCTCTTGCAATCATTAACATCTGTTTACCTTCTGCTAAATGATAACCCATTTGAAGTTGAATCTGCCAATCCGGCAGTCAAAGACAAGAGTGAGACTGTACTGGACATGATCTTCATTGAGCTGGGTCTGGAGTTCAGAGTGAGATCTGGATTAAAGCCTGTGGTTGATGAGTCTGGAAATGTAATAGATTGGAATTGTTTGCAGCATAGTGTACATTAAAACTCGATTTCTAGCGGCTTATAAGGAATAATTAATGAACACTTTTTCTTTCTTTCAGCTTCTCCCATTAGGGGTCGCCACAGCGGATCATCCACATGTTTTTGATTTGACACGTTTTTACGCTGGATGCCCTTCCTAACGCAACCCTCCCCATTTATCCGTGCTTGGGACGGGCACTAAGGCTTGTGCAACACTATTGTGTTAAATTAACAATTCGGATTTCATTTGTGTGAAATGTATCATTCGGAACCTAAAGAAAATATCAAAGACATTTAAGTTATTGATTTAGTGTGAAGTGTTTTGCATGGATTTCATATAAATGAACATAAAAAACAGCATTTTACCACTTCCCAGTTCAATATACCAGAGGTCCCCAACCAATAGAATTGCTACTGTGTCACGAGAACGTTCAGGGGAAAAGTCTATAGATATGACTGATATATTTATTGCATTTTCCCCTTAAGAGCAACTATACAAATGTATGTAAAGTGCTCACTCACTCACTCACTCACTCACTCACTCACTCACTCACTCACTCACTCACTCACTCACTCACTTTCTGTCTTTTCACAATGAAAACTGTGGTTTTAGAGACCCCTAAACTACAGTATATTTCACACTACAGTTGTCTAAAATACTCTTAGATTTTGCATTCATATACATCCATGCACCACTCATATTATAACTGTTTTTTTCATGCTGTGTTTGCACACTTACTCAATTGCTGCTTTTGCTGTTTTGCACACATTTCAAACTGCTGCTATACAGAAGTGTATGTGTACCCACTTTGTTTACAGTTGCCTTTTTTTTTTTGCACATTGTACTGTATAACATATTACACAGAATGTATACTGGTAGGCACTATTTTGTGTATATTGTGTATCTGTCCTGTTCTGTTTTGTGTTGTCTGTTGAACTGTCTTTTGTCTTGCACTGTTTGCACTAGGTTGCACACGATGTACTTTATGTGATTGGACATCTCACTTTTAGTCCTTAGCTCTGTGTTCTGTTTTGTAGCTCTATGTTGTTTATGTGGTCCTGGAAAATTTTTTTATTTTACTGTGTACTGCTTGAGAATAAAATCTTCTTGACTTGACTTGACTCATTTCTCCATACCATAATTTTCATTACAAATTACACTAGAGAAAACCTGCATGGAAAGTCGAATCATTGAAATATTTAAATGAGTTTGCTTTAGTGTGCACTCGAGCTGGACTGGACTAGACTGGATCCAGTTTAGATCAAATGCATTGTTCTCTGAACACGTGCTTGAATAAAAGAAATTAGGCATGAAGAAAACGAACCTTTATTTATTTGTTTGAAATATCTCAAACCTTCTGTTTATTTTTATTTCTTCAAGTCAAATGATTTTCTTGTGTTTTTAGATATTTGAACCATACTGTAATTATTGTATTAATTGTGCATTTGTGTGTGTCTCTTTTTAACATGTCATGCTTGAAACATGGTTTTTCACAGGTTATCTATTATAGTCAGTGGTGGATAAAGTACACAAAGCATGTACTTAAGTATAAAGTAATGATGCAGTGGAAAAAAATGACTCCAGTAAAAATAAAAGTGCTTACTTAAGTAAAAGTCCAAAAGTATTTGCCTTCAAATGTACATAAGTATCAAGTTCTATAATTTATTATGGCTATATTGTGCTATTATCATTTTTTATCACAAGACTATTACTCACTATTACTCACTATTAATATAAATGATAAAACACTGATTTATAATTAATTAACATGAGCCCAAAAGTTTATTTTTTCCTCAAAAAATCGCACAAATAAGGCCACAGATGTTGTGTCGAGTTCGAGACAAGAGTTTCTTCTATCATTAATTCCTCTCGAAATGTTCTGCTTGCTGCTGAACTGATGCTGAACTGTATGTTGGTGATAAGAAGATACACCTAGCAGCAGTGGTGGTTCTCACTTGAATGAGGACCTGGATGAACCACACCATGACCCAACGCCTCCCCCATTGATTAGTTTCAGCTTTAAAAATCTTCCTCTCTGCTTCAGCTTCAGTCACTGGATGAGAAAAACATTCTCAGAGCAGTCCACAAATTAAGACACATTTCTGAGAGCTCCCTTTCATATATAAATATCACACTTAATACATTTATTGCACAATTAAATTCACTTGTCATTGTGCAAAATTGTTCAAACTCTCTGAACCAAGGACCAAACAACTCCTTGGCTAATTGCAGCTATAAGATACATACAACATTTATATCCTTCTAATATATGTCTTTTCAATGAGCCTTTTAAGCTGCACTGGAGATTCACCCTAACTGAACTTAGTTCAGGATCTAATCAGAACAATCTCGGAAAACCTTCATCACCTCAGTTAAAGGTGACCAAATCAATAAGTGCTGTTTAACTACAATCCAAATAGACTATAAAAACTGTAATTGTTTTGTTGCTACACACATTATGATTAACTACATACTGTAAATTATAATATTATGCGAGCTAAAAGAAATATTGTTGCTCTATGCATAAAAGTACGCACACACACACACACACACACAAATAAAAAAGAAAGACTTATTTCACAAAATGTAGTTGAGTAAAAAGGAAAAATATTTACTTTAAAATGCAGTGCAGTTAAAATAAATGTCTCCACAAACGGTAATACTTATTTACTGTCCAAAACTGATTATATTTATAGTATATATTAATATAGTATATACACACACACACACACACACACAGTATATACAGCGGGATTTCAGTGTTAAACAAGAAGTAACATCATCAGAATTTTGTAAAGATCCTGGGACGATGTCTTGCTTTTTTTTTTGTCATACTTCCATATTGCTCGGTTACATTATGTGCAAACCTGTTAATCAAACTGTACTATATATTACATGCAAACAACTACTTATTTGTAACCATTTCTAAACTATTAATACATTTATATATACATTATTAATTTGGTGCTGATGGAAAAGACTTTTATTCAAAGTGCATTATAGCAATATGCATCCAACAAAATATCCTAAATTGAAATCGTCATTTTGCATTTAATATTAATTTTTTACTTAATTAATCAAAAGTAAGTGTAAGTGCAAACCACCTGTTACTGAAACTGCCTTTTTATTTTTTATTTTTTTTCCACAAAAAATGTTTAATACAGTTGTAAAGGGAAAAAAATGACTGAGATATATTGTCACCTTTCAAGAATCATGCATATTATTTTTACTATCATTGTTTTCATAGCTAGCGGCATCTAGGCAAAATCATTGAGGAACTGAGTCATCATAAGCTAAACACATTAATATGCACTTTAAGGCTCACACTTTCTGTAAGAATTTGCACAAAAGCTCTATGTTATGTTGTGAAGTTAAAGGTTACGATTACACATGGGATAAACAGTGTGATCTAAACAGTGAGTATGTCAAATTCTTCGTTTTTGCACCTTACTGGTTGGAAAAAGAAAAGAAAATGTATTGCTCAAGGAACATAAAAATTATATTCTTTTCAGTAGCTGATTTCACAACACTTTCTTGTCCAACATAATGTATTTCATTATTTATTTTTTTTCATTGATTGTAGTTCAGACTTTTAATTATACTGTTAATTTTAAAGCCTAGCTGATATTGCGCTATATGCAGTATATATATATATATATATATATATATATATATATATATATAGTAAAAACACTGCTTAGTAAGACGCATGGCTTCAGCTTATCAGCTTCGATTTGAGGTGAACGCTTTCACATTTTCACATTTCACATTTATGGCCAAAAGTATGTGAACACCTGAGCATCAAACCTATATGTGGGTGTGTCTTATGTGGGTGTGTGTATATCTTTAAAATGTACATTATATTGTATGCTTTGTATGGTGTAGCATTATCATTTCCCTCTACAGAAACTAAAAGACGACAAGCCGTTCCAGCATCACAATACCCAAGTGCACAAAGTAAGGTTGGTATAGAAGCCCTGAACTCAACTTCACTGAAGATCTTTGGGGTGAACTGTAATACCTGTAATAACTGAAATGATAAATTATAAAAGAAATTGTAAGTAAAAATAAAAAATGAAAGGTTCACCCATTACTGAGTTACCAAAATAATATCAAAATACAGTTTTCCTGGTTTTTCTTGATAAAAGCAGACATTTTCTCAACATGGCGATGTTTATATTGTATCTGAACCACAGTACAGAACATAAAAAAGTGATGACAAAATATGTACTTCGAATCCAGAACTATTTATCCTGGCTTGACTCTGGATAGTGTTCTTTTCGATTGGAGGCCACTCTGTGCAGCTGGAGACGGTTTCTCATCAACACCCAGGGTTGCATAAAATTCTGGAGTAAGAACAAGAGCTTTAAGGATGGATTTGGACTGTAGTTAATGTCAAAAGTCTGCTACACTGACTCTGGACTACAGTTTGCTTATGATCATCATCACTGCACCCCGCAACATCGTTTATCTGTAAGAAATGGACATTTGGTGCAACCCAGATGAGGATGAGGTTCTCTCTTGAGTCTGGTTCCTCTCAAGGTTTCTTCCTTATGCCATCTCGGGGAGTTTTTCCTTCACCACAGTCGCCACCGTCTCACTCATCAGGGACAAACTTACACTTATAAAGAGCATCTTCATTTTTATCATCACATTATCTGTGTAAAGCTGCTTTGAGACAATTTGTTAAAAGCGCAATACAAATAAACATAAATTGAATTGAACTATCTTCGTGATAGTTCAATTCAATTTATGTTTATTTGTATTGCGCTTTTAACAAATTGTCTCAAAGCAGCTTTACACAGATAATGTGATGATAAAAATGAAGATGCTCTTTATAAGAATCAAGAAATTGCTTAAAACATACTTTTTATAAACAAAAGTATTGGTACTTTTTCAGGCATATGCGGTTCTTGTGCAAACTGTTACCAAAAATTTGGAAGCACAGATTTATTTAGGGAATCTTTGGATTCTTCACAAAGCCAGCTTCATGAAGATGTGGAGATTTCCTGCTACGTCACCTACATCAGTACCTGACTTTGTGTCTAAATCACACTCAAACGTCTAGTGGAACATCTTCCAAGAAGAGCGGAGGTTATTATAACAGCAAATGTGGACTAAATGTGACATGGGGTGTTCAAAAAAATCACATACTAATATGGTCAGATGTCCACTACCTTTGATCCTTAGAATTGTATTGCCAAATATACACTTATACTAATATAGTCCTTGTGGAAGTTTATAAGGATGCTACTCACGATGATTTCGTTCTGAAGAGCACACAGCTCAGCTCATGTGCACTAGAAAGCTTGTAGAGATCCTCAATGACTACTAGTGAATCCATGAAATCCGGAAGGCTTTCATTCACAAATAATCCTTAATATTTAATTAAAATGGTTTCATTTACATTTTTAAAACAAGTCAATAAAATTGATGATCAATTAACAATTAAATGTATTAATTGATCAATTAAATTATGTTATATTTTTTTCCTAGACATATTTATTCATTAAATTACGAAGATATCAATATAATGATAAGATCACCATTTATTAGGAATTTTATACATAAAATATTTACACATTTCTTAATGGTTTTAATGCTGAACACACACACACACACACACACACACACACACACACACACACACACACACCACACAATTATTGTCCATTTGTTGTAACACAGAGGCTTCAACCGAGTTGCAATGATTTCACATCAAATATAAAAGCATGTGTGTGTGTGTGTGTGTGTGTGTGTGTGTGTGTGTGTGTGTGTGTGTGTGTGTGTGTGTGTGTGTGTGTGTCACTATGTACAGTCAGAGAAGTCCAGGACGCTGCTGAACGGGTAGATAAATAAGAATGTCCACGTGTCCCGTGTTTGCAGCGGCGCCCTCAGAGATGCGGAGGACTCGGTGAGATGTCCGCGTCCTCCTCGATGTCCAACTCGCCGTCCGAATCGTCCGAAACCTCCGACTCGAGCAGCGCGCGCGAGCACGGCGACGAGCACGACGACGACGAGGAGCGCGCGGGGTGCGGGTCCGAGGCGCGTGGGCTCGCGAGCGCGCAGCTTCTGTCCGCGTGTTCGCTCTCCGCCTCGCGCTTAGAGACCTGCGGATTCTCCTGTAAAGAGAAAATAGAATAAAATATATATTATAAAATATATTATATCAAATCAATTTGTTAAATACATAATATATAATAAATAGTAAATATAAATATACATAATATGATGCAGGTGGATAATTTAAAAGAAGAAGAAGAAGATGATGATGATGATGATGATGATTGTTATTATTTTTATTATTATTATTATTATTATTATTATTATTATTATTATTATTATTATTAAACAATTCTTCCCCTTTGACAACGATTATAATGATGATGATGATGACGATGATGATGATGATGAAGCATATTTTTTGTGTGCTAATTATTTCAAACCTGGTTATAAATATTCGTATCATTTATTTGAATTTTTTAATTTATATATTGTAACAATGCAATGTTTCTTTTCATTGTTTTAGGAGGAATTTCTAAAATGCTGATTGAAATGAGAGATAATTATTTTCACGCGCAGATAATAATGGCGTGTGTGTGTGTGTGTGTGTGTGTGTGTGTGTGTGTGTGTGTGGACCAGGTGGGTTCTTCATCCTCTTACCTGTTTCAGTCTCCTCCATTTCGCTCTGCGGTTCTGAAACCACGTTTTCACCTGCAAAGCGACACAAAGCAACCAATAAAATTAAGTAAATAACAGCAACAACAACAACAACAACAACAACAAAAACTCAAGGAAACAGTGTGGTAGTTTGTGTGTTTGGTTTTTCGTGTGTTTGGTTCTCATGCGAGCGCTCTTGTAGTTCTGCATTGAAAAATTGTTATAAAATAATCAAATAAATAGTATTGCTATATATTGTTTGATACATAAATATAAAGTATGTATTATATAAGTAATAATATATAAGTATTAAGTATAGTACTGTATATAATATATATTTTATTTAGATATATATTTGTATATACCTGTCTCTCGCTCAGCTGCAGCAGCTTGGCCAGTCGTTTCCTCTCCGGTGGTGAGAGATATTTCTGCGTCTCAAACTTTTTCTCCAGTTCAACAGTCTGATCATTGGAGAAACGAACCTGACCTCCTTTTCGTTTGTGCAGAGGACGCTGAATAAACGGAGTCCACAGTAAGGGCTTACCTGAACACACAGAGCACAGAGATGAGCACAACGTTTATTATTATTATTATTATTATTATTATTATTATTATATTATTATTATTATTATTATTATTATTATTATTATTGTTATTGTTATTGTTATTACTACACCATCCTTCCGTTTTGACGACAACGATGATGATTGCCTATTTTCCGAATAGTATTTAATATTTAATAATTTTTTCTATATAATTTTTGTTATTGATAATAATAAAAATTATGCATAATTATGCAATAATAATAATAGTAATAATTATAACTGTATATATATATATATATATATATATATATATATATATATATATAATATATATATATATATACACACACACACAATTATAATTATTATTTTTTTTATTGTATATTTTTATTGTTTTGAGTATAAGTACAATTTAAATAATTGTGCATAATATGTATTTATGAAACAATTTTTTATTTAATAAGAAAATCGATTGATATGAAAAGCGGAAAGATGTTTAAAAATATAAATGGAAGTGTATAATGACTTACTATTGTGATATTAATGTTGAAATTATTATTGGTAGATTCAGTTTACTAAAGAGAGGAATGTAATGTATTCAATGGGGAAAATGTTTTTCCTCTCTCTCTCTCTCTCTCTCTCTCTCTCTCTCTCTCTCTCCCTCTCTCTCTCTCTGTGTTTTCAGTTGAAGGCTGAAGTCTGTTACAGACTCGTTGACAGTGTTGACATCCGCTGAAACTTTAGCTGTTAGAAGGCCAAAAGGACTTATGGCAAAATTTCCGCCAATGTGTTTCCTGTTGGTTTATCGGCTGAATGGTTTGAACATCCGTCCTTCATCCAGTCACCCAGAAAAACGCGTAGGAAACTGATTTATATTCCCCGAATAAAGTGGTGAATACTGGAGGAGAAATTTGGGTTGGTAGGAATACCAGGGTTTGTCTGGTGAACTTGTGAAAAGGGATTTGGCTGATTAATAAACAAATAAATAGATAAAGAGAGAGAGAGGTGGGGGGGGTAGGTGGACATATTTGTCCTGCATTTTAGAGAAAAATAACAAAATTGTGAATAAGGAATAATGTTAAAAATAAGTGAATGTGTAAATGAGGCGATGGTGATACATTTCATAATCACACTTGTTGCCTGTTCTGATACTGACGCTGGGATTCAATTCGTTTTGATTGGTTTTCCATAAAAAAGAATATCATCCCTCCATCCTATAGACCAAAATATAGCAAATTGCGCATTGCAGTATAACCAAAAAAAAATGAACGGTTCATAATGATAATAGTTTTGTTATAGATTGTGAAACTCCTTCACAGTGTTAAACTCCAGCTGGTTTTTTGGTTATTTTAGTGTCCATGAAGTCACAGCCACAGAAGGAAATGAACAATAATCAGAAAGAAAGAAAAAAAAAACGGATCCCGGCTATCAGAGGCCGAGTGTTTCCTGAATGTGTCTGTATTGAGGATGTCGATAAAAACAATCAGCAGCGCGCACGACTCTGCTCCGGAAAACCCTGCACAGCTCCTGAAAGCACATTGGCTCCTATCAAGAGGCTCAAGACTTCCGCCAAACACCGGAAAAGGCACTTAAAACCTCAGACACACACAATCACAATGGCTTCACCCTGGGTTGTGTCCCAAACCATAGACTATAGGCAGGGTGGGCTTCAGTAATAAGTGCAGTAATGTGTGACATGTACATGCTAGTTAGATCTCAAGATTATTTCACTATTATTATTAGAATAATTAGATTGTTAATGTTGGTTTCTAAATGTTTCAGCATGAATAATGTAGTATACGATTTAAGTTGAAGATCTGCATCTATACCTAATACCTAATAATCCATTCGAAATTGCTTTCCAAACAATATTGGGTGTGATTTTTTGTTGTTGTTGTTGTTGTTTTTTTTTTATAAAAAACGACTTTTAATTGTTGTTTGAAAGCAATTGACTATGACAGAGGCAATGCATTTCCTGAAGTTTCGAAATTAAAGACAATAGCTTCCTCTTTGGTCAGTTTGGTCGAGGTGGATTAACCGCACGAGATGTTTATATACAGGAGCACAATGAGCAAGACGTTAGAAATATATATATATATATATGGATCTTCTCATTATTGTTCTTTAAAATGCTGTTCTATGAGTCAAATATCTCGCGTTTAGACTTTTAGACGATGACGATCCTTAAAAACACACAACCACACGCATAAACACATTCCTATATATGAGCAAATGAATAATCATTTCACTATAAAAAATAAACCTCAAATGAACACATTGTTATTAAAAAATATACTCCATGCGTAAAATGCAGGATCACATCAAACCTTCTCGCGTACTTTAAATAAACTGGTTTGTCTTTCAAGCTATTTTTTCTGAAATCTTAATAAACTAAACTATTATCAATATAATTTTTGATCTAATTTCTTAGTGGCGCAAAAAAATAAATAAACGCGTCACGGATCATTTGCGCCGGTTTTCAATTTTGTGCAAAGTTTCAGCATAATATATTATTATATCAAATAAATTAAATGAATGGGAATATTCTGTCTGACTTACCGAGAGGGTCGTGTCTGAGGAGCGCGTGTGAGTAGTCTCCGAGCAGCGCGCGGTGTAACGGGTACAGCGGGTTCCCGTATGCGGCTGCGGCGGCTGCGGCGAGCGCGGCGTGGTGGTGGTGCGGGTGCTGGTGCTGGTGCTGGTGCTGGTGGTGCGGGTTCTGGTGCGGGTGGACCGGTGTTGGCTCGTACACAGCGCTCCGGTACGGTGGCACCCAGCTGGTGAAGGATGAGTTCGGTGACGGTAAAGCCGGTGCGGGTACAGGAATGGGTGTTGGCGCATGGGCGAGCGGAGAGCACGCACTCGGGGTACCATCGCTCCTGCCCAGAATGTCCTCAATGTAGAACGGAGTAGGGTGCGAGGGCTGAACCGGGGTTGGCGCGTACAGGGGCACGGGCCTAGCCGCCGGCTGGTACTGCATGACTCGGTGTGAATGTGTGTGTATATGCGGTTGTGTGTATCTGTGTGTAATCCGCTGCTCAGAAAGTTAGTGAGTGTTGTTTGTTGTCTTTTCCTTTATAAATCGTGTAGGTGAAACGCGTCACTCTCGATCCGCCGCCCACCAGAGTCACTCCCGTTCACACTACATGGTGTTACTGGTCTGAAGCGGGTGGGAGGAGATACAGAGCTCCAGGATCGACTTCCTGTAGGTACATTTCCATTCAATTATTGGTCGAGCAATGGGCAGGCAAAGCGCAGGGGCTGATACACCTGCATCTATGATGAGCTTATA